>VBSM01003215.1:3145413-3157989 GCA_008086735.1 Cheirogaleus medius | reverse complement strand
GGTGGGCTGCCCCCCTCAGCTGGGGGGCCAGAGGAGTGGGCCCAGCCCCCTTTCTTCCCATGAGGGGTTTGTGGAAAGATGGACACCATGGGCCCAGGGCAGAGATTCCACCTGAGTCTCTGTGAGCGTCTGATGCCAGAGCTGCTGGTAAGCCTTGACGGGAGCCCCGGAGGGGCGAGACTTTGTCTTCTTTATGTCTTGTACGGTGTCCACTGCGCTGTCCACATTGAGCAAATAGCAATAAATAATAGTGCTGATCACTGTAACGAGGACGGCAGGAGGCACATGGGCTCTGCAGACGGTCTCTCTTGTCTCCTACTCCTGGAGGTAGAGAGCAGGAGGGTGCTGCGTCCCCAGAGCTGGAATTTGGGGCCACACTCTGCCCAGACATGCGCAGTCCCTGCCTGGCAGACACAAAGCTCTCACGTCCTGTGGCTGCTCTGTCCTGGGAGGCAAGAGGGTCCACAGCACGGCCCGCATCCACCCTCCCTGGTTTCTCAGCGGCTGTGGGGTCCACCAGCCAGAGTCTGGGTGGTGGGTCTGCACAGAGCGAGGGTGAAGTCTGGGTCTAAGTCTGCGATGACATGGGGTCCGGCAGAGTGAGTCTGGGCTGGGGAGGCCCTTCCAGAAGGAGGGGGCTGCCACTCGCGGACCCTGGCCTCTGCAGGGCACTGTCATGCACCACTCTCCAGCTGCTCCTCGCTGCCCTCAGAGCACGCCTGCCCTGCGGGAGCCCCGAGGATGTGCTGTGGCAGGTCCCCTCTCATGGCACACGCCCGTCACTGGTGCTGTGGCCCGAGGACACAGGCAGGGTGCCCATGTGCAGTGTGGGCTGTGCCCTGGAGTGTCTCCTGCAGAGGCTGTTGGTGCATCACAGGGACCCCCTCACTCAGGCAGTGCTCCAGCTAATGCAGGTGCTCGATAGGAAGGGCTCGCACCCAGCCCTTCTCTTGGGCATTGTTCTTTCTGAGTCCCCCTCTGGGGCCAGCCCACAGCTTGCGGGTTGGAATGGCCTAGTTGGAATGGCCCAACCCCCTTGTTCCTGGGGGCAGAAAAGATCTATTTTCGATTCCCACTCCAGAGCTCCCCATGAGGTCAGGCTGTGGCTAGACTTGCCCTGAAACCACCGTCATCCAACTTCCCTCCTGCCCTAGCCCGCCTCACTCATTGTCCTGCAAGCTTCTCCTGAGGCCATTTGCTTTGTAAACCACTTGCACAAGAATCCTTCTGTCAGGTTCTGCTTCCAGGGAAATGGCCCAGGGACAGTGTCCCATAGGTCCTGGGGCTCAAACCACAGGGCACGAGTGATGGTTGGAGAGAGCAGCTAAGGCCCCGCAGACCTGCTTTCCGCTCCTGGGGAAGCTGCTATCTCGGGATTCGCTAGCAGGACCCCCATCAGCCACAGCCCCCAATTATATATATTAATACACGCACACACTCACGCACATGCAACCACACTCACATGCATGCAACCATGCACATGTACATTCATGCACACACACATGCATGAACCCGTGCACACACACTCACATATATACAACCATACACACACACATGCACCCATGCACACATACTCACACATACAAACCACATACACATGCAGGCACCCATGCACATGTACACTCACACACATACAACCACATACACATGCAGGCACCCAGGCACACACATTCATGCATACACAACCACACACACATTCATGCACCCATGCACACATAAACTCATGCACACATAGCCACACATGCATACATGTACACCCATCCACACATGCATACATGCACACACATGTGTATATAACCACACATACGTGCATGTGCACACACCACGGAATGGGCTTAGGGTGTCTTTGGCATGATATCTGCCCTCTCTGAAGCCCCTCAGGCTCTCTGGAATTTGAAGGGTGAGAAGACCCGACTGCCAAATCTATTGGCCTTCGTTCAAGGCCAAGGTCGTGCTAAAGGCTCACCGCTCCCACTCTCCCCTTCATGTTCACTTTCCAGGGAGAAGGATGGTCTCCTAGGAAGTTTCTGAGGCTGGAAATTGATTTCTCGATTTCCACATGTGTTTTGTTTTCAACTCAGGGCATAGAAAAACGCAGTCCTTCTTCATTGATCCTCGCCAAACAGCGTGGCGGCTGGAATCAAAGGGGCAGGGGCTGCCGAGGGATTCCCCCCGGGGTCCGCTGGGGCCCAGAGAGAAATCCAGCTTCAGAGGAGCCCCTCTCCTTGTCAGTTTTTCAGATTATGTGATCTGTTTTGTTTGTTTCTTGGTTTGCTTTTCCCTCCTTTCGCAGCCAATCGCAGCAGGAGGGCTCGTAACTGCTGTCTTTGTGCTGGGATCCACCTTGCCCAGGAGGGTCTGGGCTCACTTGCTGTGAGTAACTCGTTACTAAACACGACGCCCCTGCCTGTGACCTGGGAGACAGGCCCCGCTAAGCAGCATGGGCTCCCCCTTGCCTGCATCTTCAGCACAAGTCACAGAAGGTGTAGTTACCTGGGTGCCCCACACCCCCACACCCTAGTCTTCTGTCTGCAGATTGCCTGTGGAGACTTAAGCCCCCAGACCCTGTATCCATGGCAGGAGTAAGCACACTCCCTCACTGGCATGGGGGTCTCTCACTGGTATGGGGAGTCGGGGGTGGTGGGGTATGACCAGCCAGCCGGAGACCCCCATCCTTGGCCCACGGGGCGCTAGGGCTGCCCTCTGCCACGGCCACTCTCTCAAGCGTGCCTCAGGGCCAGCTCCGGCTCTTTCCTTGTGAGCGTCTCCCCTGCCTCTCCCAGCGGGTGTCCTGCACTTCCTTGTCTCCACCAGCTCGTCCTTGGCACCCCTTGGCACCCCGGTCTGGCCATCCTCCCCTTGCACAACCACTATTTTTCAGGAAAAAGAAAACCTACTCTTGCTTCTGGAAAGATGAAAAACGATCTCACACTTTCTCAATTCCACCTCCCCCCCTGCTCATTTCTGTCCCCAGCCATGGCCACTGCCCAACTCCTACATGTTATGGGATGAGTTTTGTGCCCTCAAAATTCATACGGAAGAGAGGTTGAGGTCCTGACCCCCAGAACCTGAGAAGGTGACTGTGTTTGGGGACAGGGTCTTTGAAGGGGGGATTAAGTTGAAACGAGGCAATAAAGCAAATATGGCAACAAAGTGAGCCCCATGAGTGTTTTGGTTTTCCAGTGTATACGAAAGTTATATTTACACTGTACTGTGGTCTGCTAAGCAGGCAATGGCATTATGTCTCAAAAACAATGTATATACCTTAATTTAAAAATATCTTACTGCTGGAAAATGCTATTAATAGCAATCATCTGAGCCTTCAGCAAGATGTGATCCTTTTGCTGGTGGGGGGGGGTCTCGCTTCTGTGTTGACGACTGCTGACTGATTTTCAGGGTGGTGGTTGCTGAAGGCTGGGGTGGCTGTGGCAAGTTCTTAAAATAAGACAGCAATGACGTTTGCCACATAGATCGACTTTCCCTTTCACTAAAGATTTCTCTGTAGCATGTGATGCTGTTTGATAGCATTTTACCCACAGTAGAACTTCTTCTAAAATTGGAGCCAGTCCTCTCAAACTCTGCTGCGGCTTTATCCACGAAGTTCATGGAATGTTCTAAATGCTTTGTTGTCATTGCAATGATGTCCACAGCATCTTCACCAGGAGCAGATTCCACCTCAAGCAATCTCTTCCCTTGTTCATCCATAAGAAGTAACTCCTAATATGTTCAAGTCTGATCATGAGGTTGCAGCAATTCAGTCACGCTTTTGGGGTCCACTTCTAATTCTCGTTCTCTTGCTATTTCCACCACGTCTACAATTATCTCCTCTACTGAGGTCTTGGACTCCTCCAAGTCACCCATGAGGGTTGGAATCAACTTCTTCCAAACTCCTGTTCATGTTGATATTTTGACCTCCTCCCATGAATCCTGAATGTTCTTAATGGCATCTAGAATGGTGAATCCTTTCCAGAAGGTTTTAAGTGCACTTTGCTCAGATCCATCAGGGGAATCACTATCTATGGCAGCTATAGCTTTATGAAATGGGTTTCTTAAATGATAAGACTTGAAAGTAAAAAATTACTCCTCCATCCATGGCCAGCAGAATGAATATTGCGATGGTCGGCATGAGAATAGTATTAATCTCTTTGTACAGCTCCATCAGAGCTCTCGGGTGACCAGGTGCATTGTCAGTGAGCAGTGATATTTTGAAAGGAAATGTTTTTTTCTGAGCAGTGGTTCCCAACAGTGGGCTTAAAATATTCAGTAAGCCATGCTGTAAACAGATGTGCTGTCATCCGGGCTTGTTACTCCATTTAGGAAACACAGGTTGAGTAGATTTAGCATAATTCTTAGAAGTCCTAGGATTTTGGGAATAGCCAGTGAGCATTGTCTTCAACTTAAGGTCACCAGCTGCATCAGCCCCTAACGAGAGAGTCAGCCTGTCCTTTGAAGCTTTGAAGCCAGGCACTGACTTCTTCTCTCTAGCTACGAAAGTCCTAGATGGCATCTTCTCCCAACAGAAGGCTGTTTCGTCTACAGTGAAAAGCTATCTTTTCGTGTGGCCGCCTTCATCAATGGTCTCAGCAACATCTTCTGGACACCTTGCTGCGGCTTCTCCATCAGCACTTGCTGCCGCACCTTGCACTTTTATGCTATGGAGACGGCTTCTTTCCTTACACCTCGTGAACCAACCTCTGCTGGCTTTAAACTTTTCTTCTGCAGCTTCCTCCCCTCTCTTGGCCTTCGAATTGAAGAGAGTCAGGCCCTTGCTCTGGATCAGGCTTTGGCTTAAGGGAAGGTTGTGGCTGGTCTGACCTTCTATCCAGACCGTTAAAACTTTTTCCAGACCAGCAAGAAGGCTGATTCATTTCCCCGTCATGCGTGTGTTCGCTGGAGTAGCCCTTTTAGTTTCCTTCAAGAACTTTTCCTTCGCACTCACAACTTAGCTAACTGATGGGGGAAGAGGCCTGACTTTTGGTCTGTCTCAGCATTTGACACGCCTTCCTCGATAAGCTTTTGATTTAAAATGAGAGACGTGACTGTTCCTGTCACTTGAACACTTTCAGGCCACCGTAGGGCTATGAATTGGCCTAGTTCCAATACTGTTGTGTGTCAGGGAACAGGGAGGCCTGAGAAGAGGACGAGGGACAGGGGAGCCGCCGGTCAGTGGAGCAGTCGGAACACACAACACCTGTCGATTGAGTCATCATCTTCTGTGGGTGCGGTTCGTGGCGCCTCAAAGAAATGACAACAGTCACATCAAAGATCACTGATCAAAGATCATTACAACAGAAATAATAATAATTAAAAAGTTTGAAATGTTGTGCGAACTACCAAAATGTGACCGGAGACACAACGCGAGCATGGGCTGTTGGAAAAATGGCGCCCACAGACTTGCCGGACGCAGGGCAGCCGCAGACCTTCGATTTGCAAAAAGTGCGATATTTACGAAGAGCAATAAAGCCAAGTTCCATAAAACAAGGTGCACCTGCCCTCCTTTCCCCAGACTGGGGGCCTTTTAAACACTCACCTATTGATCCGGAATATTCCTGAATATTGGGAGTCCCTTGGAATCACTGCTGAGTTCCGTTCTGGTTAATGGGTACGGGATGGCTCTTCTTGAGTTATATGCAGTGAGGGTTCGCCAGTGTAGTTTTCTGCAAGTTGTCATCTTGCACGGTGTGGGGGCTGATGGGCCCGAGGGCTGGGCAGGCTGTGCTGATGGTGGCAGGCACAGACCCTGTCACAGACACAGGTGGGTCCTACTTGTGCATGAGCTGCGGTGCCCTGATCCGTCTGCAGAGCAGGCTCTGTGGCCTTGCTGCTCCCGGAGCTCCCGTCACCCGGGCGTGACCCCACCAGAGACCTGGCCACGGGGGGCCGGCCGCACCCAGGGCTGAGCAGTGAGTCTGGCCACACATCGCCTGACGGTGCCCAGGCCCTGGGAAGCTCTGGGGATGCTGAGGCAGGGCTGGGGACAGGCTGACTCTCTTTCAAGGTGAGGCGCTGCCTGCACCGGACTGCAATCCACGTGTGCTCCACCCCGTCATGGGAACGAGGAAGGGCAATCTACCAACTTGACTCAAGTTTTATTAACCTGTCACCCACCAAGGGGAGTAAATCAAAGAAGTCCGCATTATTGAATCCGTCACTGGCTTTAGGAGCATAGACATTGCCCCGAGTGCCCCGGCTGCATGACACAGCATAAAACACAGGCCCCTCTCTCCGGTGACGGGCACGAGAGCAGGACGCTGAGATAATTAAATTATATATCTTCCGGGCTCTGCGATGCACATGTGCCCTTCGGCTTGGTGTCGTAGCTCGTTTTCTACGGCAGGTTTGTTTTCCTCGTTTTATTTTCCTCCGACGGATATTGAAATGAGGTTTTCTTTCTGAGTGCACACCCACAGGTGGGCAGGAACGGAGCCCGCGTGTGTCAGGTGGGGCCGGCAGCAGAGCCGCCTCTTGGACAAGAACGAGGAAAGTCAGGTGTCAAAGAGCGTCCGCGTTCCCTGCAGGCGTGTGGGCATCGCTGTTGCTCTCGAGCTCAGTTCAGCTCCTTCCTGAACTATGCTTCCTTCTTCCTGATTTTTTGCATCTGTATATATTTTATGCATTCATTCATCTCCTTGTTTATGCAATAATTATTGAACTCTTGCGCGGGCACTGGGGATTCAATGAAGGAAGGAAAGATGGCATCCTTCCTGCGGTGTAGCAGATGGCGTTTATCAAAGATGACTGCAAAAATATTAATATCTCCCACGTACTCTTCGCAACGTGGCCTTGCCTCTCCCCCATCAAGGGTGGAGTCTAGGGCTTTCTCCTTGAACCTGAGCTGGCCCCAGTGACTCTCTTATAACCAGTAGAAGGCAGCTGAAGTCCTGTGATGCTGAGCGACTTCCAAAGCCAGATCTGTGGAAGCCACGCAGCTCACTCTGGGGGCTGTAACAAGTTCAAGCACACGGAGACCACCATGCTGGGGAGGCCACCTGTCACGGCTCTGGTCGACAGCCCACCTGAGCTTGTGGCCGATAGCAATTACCTGCCAGGCTGGTGCATGTGCCGTCCTGGACATCCAGTCCATTCGGGCCTTCGGGTGACCACAGCCCCAGCTGACACCTGACTGCAGCTGTGTGGGAGAGCTACGCACCCAGGGGAGACTTTCCCACATTCCTGACTCACAAAATTATGAGCAAAAACACAATGGTTGTTTTAAATAACTAAGTTTTGGGGCAGTTTACTACACAGCAGTGGGAACCATGCTCTCAAGGAGTCCACAGTCCAGGGGAGGAGATAAACATTAAAGTCCCCTACGAATAAACACATGATTACACCTGAGGTCGTAGCAACATTGAAGAGCTCTGTGGAGCTGTGAGAGGGCACTGGCCCCGAGAGGCTGAGGGGAGTGCCCCAAGGAAGGGGTGCATTGATTGATATCTGAAAGAAAAACAGGAATTTAACAGGGGGTGAGAGGAAGAGTATTCTGGCATGAGCAAAGGTCCTGTGGCAGGAAGGAGATCTTGAAAGGCCAGCGATGCTGTGGGGTGGGAGCAAGAAGAGGCCCGATAGGAACACAGGGCTCAGCCCCTGCAGCTCCTGCCTGGCCGCTGTGCTGGGATCTGGGCATTCGCAGGGAGAGTGACAGCAAGTCGGCAGCGGGGGTGTCAGGGGTGTGGCTATGAGCGTGGCGAGTGCTCTCCTGGAAGTGGCGCTCTGGGTGGAAGTGCTGCCTGTGAAAACCAGCATCCTGGAGGACCACGGTTCCTGCGGGGGTGCCTTCCTGCTGAGGGTTGCGATGCCCTCTTTCCTAGAAAAGTCCACAACTTCACATTGCATTGCACGACCTTGGGTAGGTCATTTCACCTCTTTGGGGATTGGCCATGTATGGATGATTTATAGGCCCTTTCAAATTCCGTGAATCAGAGAATCAATCCTCAATGACTTCCCCATCATGAATAAAGCGCTCGCTCAAACTTACATAAATAGATTAAGTAGGCCAACGACATGAAATTACATTTAATATGATTCATTATCATAATGTGCTACCTACAGAGCTATCTCTTCTCTCCCTCGCCCCGGCCTTATTTTAATGGCAACACCAGGGTTAGGAAAGGCAGCCACCGAGCAAGCGTCGCGTGGCTCCCTGGGGAAAGCCTGGCCATGTCAAAGGGCAGCAGAGAAACAGATGTGACACATGTGGCCGTTGCCTGGATGTGGAGCCGTGTCCTGCCTGGCCACTCATCCACCCCCAGCTGCAGATGATGCCCGGTCAGTTGGGGTCACTCTCTAGGAAGGGGACGCGCTCTGGACACCAGTCTATTGCATTCGCGTGAGACGTGCGCTCCATGCCATTAAAATGCAGAGGTCACGGTTTGGAGTCATTCACTGTTTTGGGACCTTGGACCAGTTATTTTACCTCTCCAAGCAGAGCTTTTTAAATCCCCATCCCCTCTAGAATGAGGATTAAAATACTAACCTATCTACCTTCACGGGTGGCGCGGAGATTCGATAATTCCCATAAATGACTGTACGCTATGCACCTGGCACATAGTATGTGCTGAATAAATGTTGGCTATTATTATTCCGGTCGATCCTCCAGTGCTGTTCTTGAATAACTGAAACTACATAGTTGAGATTACAAATGTCAAACCCACAAACACCAAGGGCCCGTTGTATGAATTTATGCCTAAATTGACTGTTCAGAAAACAAAGCGCAGGTTCCGCTCGTCTCAGGAATAGCGTTCGCTGTTTCTGGACAGTCCCTAGTTAAACATAAAAACAAAAACAAAATGGTAAGTAATGTTAAGGAGAGGTGCCTGTGCCCAGTGGGTCGGAACGGCATTTGAAGTCGCTCTGTGAATGGCCAGCAAGGCCCTTTTTTCCCGTCCCGGGATGCACGCTTTGCGCCTGTGCTTGAGTGGTCGCACACGGCGTGCACGCACACACACACACACGCGTGTGCGTGCACACGTACAAATAACTCATTGCCCAGACGGCGCCTGCAAAATTAACTCTCGTTTCCTTGACACAGCCCGGCTCTGCTTTCCAAGATGAAAACATATCACCCTGTAGCGGTGGTGTCGCTCCCACCTCATGAGGGTGAGAGGTGAGGCAGGGACAAAGTGGCGGGGAGGGCTGGGGCCTGTCGGAGGCCAGGGCCGGACAGCCGTGTGTCTTCAGAGCAGGCAAGATTGAAACGGTTGCATCTTGGATCCATCTAGACAGTAAATTTTTTGAGTCCCTATAAGCTAAAATCAATATTGGCACAACTGTGTGTCATTAAAAACTAAATGAACATGACAAAGCCAAACTGCTGCCTATTAAACAAATGAGTTTTCTCTCTGCACAGGCACAGCGGGTTATTAAATTCTTTATTACAGGAACATCACCATTTGAAGGGGGTAAAAATACGTCTTTATGAGTCATCTGTATGTGTGTAGCAGCGTGGCCTTCCTGTGCTTGTCCTCGAAGACGCGCCACAGTCGCCGACCTTCTCCTTTTGTGGGGAGACGAGGTTTCTCCACGCTGTCGGGAAAGGCAGAGAGGAAAGGCTTTCGTGACACCTGGTATGCACTCACAGGTTATGGGTCCATCCATCCTCACTTTATTGATTCATCAGTAAGTATTTATTGAACACCTACTATGTGTCAGGCATTCTGCTGCGTCCTGGGATAGTCCATTTGCTCAAGCTAAGATACTTGCAACTGCATCTCAGAAGAGCCAGCTGCCAGTGGCCTTAAAGCCAAGGATGTTTATTTTTTCCCCTAACAAGAAGCCTAGATGCAAGGTGGTTCTAGAGTTGGTGTGATGATTTAGTGATGTTATCATAGACCCAGGTTCTTTCCATCTTTATGCTCTGCTATTCTCAGTGTGACACTAGTTTCCTCATGGTTGCAAAAGGGTTGCCATTGCTCCAAACATCTTGATGACACAAAGCCATATCAAACTCCTGTTTCCAACACCCCCCCCGCCCACGTTTCATTGTATTAGGAACTCAAATCTATTCCAGAAGCTCCAAAATGTTTCTGCTCAGGTTTCACTGGCCCCGGGTGGTGCATATATTCAGGCCTTGGCTGTAAGGGAGGCTGGGAATGTGTTGTTCATAAGCTCCCTCTACCCCTCTAAAAAGGTTTCTGTTCCTGTTTTCCAGGCATTTGCAATTCCCTTAGATCCTCACCTCCCAGCTGCCCCCGAGCCTGCTTGCTCTGTCTTGGCATTTCTGTTCCTGGCTGTGCTGTCTCCCGGCTGCTTCCCCAGAGCTCTCCTCACCCTCCTCCACCCCGCTCTGTGCTCTCAGAGACTTTCAAGAGGCTCCTTTGCCTCCGGCTTCACCTGGGAGAGGCCAGTGGGGGGCACGACTGGAGATCAGAGGGTGAGAGGAGAGGGAGCTGGATCGTCACATCCTAGAGGCCTCTTTGCAGTTGCTGGGCTTGCCCATGCCCCTCTGCCCAAGGCCACAACTCCTGCTGGGCTGTCCTCTTCTATAGCTGCTCTCCGAGATTCGGGTACCTGCTCCCTTCCCTTGCTGTTCCTACTTGGATCCCTGGGATGGTAGATCATCCTGGTGGGGCTCCCTAAAGGCTCCCCTCTGTTCAACTCTCACTGACCACCCCAAGTGAACACGCACCTGCTTCTCGCCAGCACTGGCCGGGAGACGGGCCCACTGCCTTGCCTCAGGTTCTCTGCCCTTGCCCTTGGGTTGAAACACCTGACTTTCTCTTTTGTTCTCAACTCCAGCTTTGCCCCTAGAAAGTGTCCTTTGGGTGACCATCAGTTCTCTGCTCTGCCGCCGTGGGCAGGCCCCGGACCACTGCTGCACCCTCCATCGCCATCCCGGACCCCGGCCGGGCGTGTGTCCTGCCGCCCACTCGCCCAGAACAGCATGTAGACGCACTCACTGGTCTGATACTCACTGGCAATTCCTCTGTCCTCAGAGGATGGAGGAGGGAACCCAAGAAATACGGGGAGGAGAAAGAAGATTTGCAAGGACGGAAAGGTTGTGGAGACAGATGAGACCCTCTCTGAACGGCCCCAACCTACCCCTGGGGAAGGAGTGGACCATGCTGGTGCCCGGTCAGCCTGGTACTTGCCCATGGGGATTTCTCATTCACCTGGGGAGGGGCTTGTCTTCTCTGCTTCCGCTCAGGTGGCTTCCTGATCTCAGCCTGGGCTGAGAAGCAGCGATTCAGGACTTAGCACTTGTGTCTATGTTGTTGTTCTTAATTTTCCCAGGAGCCGAGCAGATGGACATCGTGGTCTTCACTTTACAGATGAGAAAACCAAGGCTCAGAGACAGGACGCATCTCCTCCAAGGTCAGGGGTTGTTTCTGTTGGGGCTCGGACCAGAATCCCATCTCCTGACGTCAAATCCTGCGCTCTTTCCTCCAAGCTGTAGTTTCTAGGCCTTGTTCTGAACAATCTTTGGTTCCACACACTGAACTCGGGGGCTTGTTCTACTGGTGAAATAGGACAATAACTATCTCTTCTCCATTTGCAGATAGGATGCATTAGTACCTATAATTTCTTTCATTATTCTGTTGTTTTCCAAATTTTTTCAGAGTCTTTTGGCACGTATCCTATCATTGATACCCAGAATCTCATATGAAATGGGCTATGATTTAGCACAGCGTGACATAGTTACCTCCGCATCTCAACAGCTCTCGGTGTTCTGCACAGGTTAGGATGTACCTGTGCTTCCTGCCCAGAACAGTGGTTTGAGAACCAATTTTCCACAATTTTTTTTTCCAGAACCTGAAAGGCTACTCTAGACATTTCAAATTCCAGCACGAAGAAACTTTAGCGACTCCAGAAATGCCGTGTTGAGAAGGATGTGAGTCTGTACCTGGACTTGGGATTGGGAGCTGGGCTCCATTAGTCATGCCTGTGACAGGTACAGGTGTGGGCACTGTTGACATGATTGCCATTAAGTTTATACCCCTTGACCCAGACCTTGTCCCTCCAGCAGAAGAAAAGAAGCTGATTTCAACCCCTCTTGGTTTCGGCACCCCTTAGGAGGACAGAGGTGCATGAGAGAGGCTGAGCTGGCCTCGTTTCCCTCACCTGTGTTAAGTGATCATCACAAAGGCATTAGAGATGATCACGTAATATAGTTAAACGTGGCTTTTTACAGCGTGACAATGGCCAAGCTCCATCTGCAGACCTTGACCACTACCCAGCAAAGGGCAGTTGCTGGGCTCACACGATGAGAACATCGCTGGCGCACAGCCTTGTCCGTCGTCCTTGGTTGCTGGAATGCAGAGGCGAGTCTCTCTGAAGGTGACACAGCGGTGGTTGGGTCGTCTGCTGGAAGAGGAAGGATGGAGAGGAGCCCGGGAAGAGCCAGCCACCCGTCAAGTTTAGGGGCACATGGAAGCAGTGACCCCTTCTGGCCAACAGAGGAATGACATGGACTTGCCCGCAAGGGCTGATGGACAGGAGAGGGTCATGGTGGCAAGACTAACAGGAGAATTCTTATCATGACTTGTCTCTGCAGGCATTCCCGAAGCGGCTGACCCAACAGAGCTCAGCCCTTAGAAGGAGGCAGAATGCATGCATGGACGGGGCGGGGGGGGGGGG
>VBSM01003215.1:3104288-3145313 GCA_008086735.1 Cheirogaleus medius | reverse complement strand
TGTTATGCAAGCCCCCCCCCCCCATGCCTCCCTGCCTTGGCACAAACCCTTTCTTCTGCCTGGACAACCTCTGCCTTCCTGGCCCATCTGGTCCACCTGGTCGGCTTGGGCACACCCAGATTGCTCTTTGGGGCTTGGTTCAAGGCCTTCCTGGACTGCTGCCCTGTTCCCCACACAGAGCGAACCGCTTCCTCGTGTACGTTCCTATAATGCTAGTTGTACGGAGCACTCTGTGTCAGGGTTACTTGCTTGTATAATGACATCCTTGCATTTAAAGAATGACAAGAGCTATGCACTGCTGGGCAGGGTGTCTATGCCGGGCACTGAGGGATGAGCACGCCGTGGGGGATCTCGTCTCATCTGCACAACAGTCGGCGAACGGGGTGCAATCAGTATCCTATTCAGGGGTGCAAAGAGGGGGCTCAGAGAGGAGAGCTGACTTACTCAGCATCACACAACTGCAGCGGTGCTCCAGAAAAATAAAAAAAGTTTGATTTGTGGCATTTGCCAATTTCTGTGGTGTAAATATTCTGAGGATTATGATTTTTAGCAATTGATGCTTTAACTATGGGTTTGCGATATTCCTGAAAACGTAGCAATAGGCTGTCTCGAGCTGGTGGTATTAGCTGGCACGAGCCGGTTCCCACAAGCCGCTGTGACAGCTGCCTCTGTCTCCGGGAACTAGAATGTGGGCTGCTCAGGAGCAGGGATGAGATTTTAATAACCCATGACCCCCGTGCCTTGCATGGCCACTGGAGCTTAGTAGCTGTTAAGTTAGCGCTTGTCGAAATGAGATGGATTTCAGAGCATGGACGGCAGGGACGAAGGCTGCCTGGACAGGCGCCCCTGTGGGACACTGAGAACACATCTGAGTGGCTCAGACCTTGAAGTGGGCCCAGGGTCTGGGGAACGTCAGGGGTAGCAGGGCCTCTGGGCTGGGAACAGATGTCACGTCTGGGCGTCTGACAGCATGAGGCTTCCGGAGGGCGGGGCCGGGAGAGGTTCAGCCTCCAGCCTCAGGTGCCTGGCTGCCGTCGTCCTGTCAGGGCCCGGTTGTCCCAGGACAGGCAGAGGGGCTGCTGTGTGTCAGGTGGTGGACAACATGGCTGTCACCCTGGTCAGGCCAGGCCCAAGCTGACAGGCAGGGTCCTCCCTGTGTGCATACGTGCGTGCATACGTGTGGGGGTGGGGTCGCTGAGAAACACTTGCGGAAACCCTGGATCTGTGGGCACGTGTGTGTGGCACGAACCTTCATCCCCGCAAAGAACGTGGATGTGGGATTTCCTTTATCCAGCCGAGACCAGAACAAGCTGTTCATAGTTAGCGATAGAGATGCTAACTGGAGTGTTAGCATGTGTCTGAGCAGGGCCAAGGCCAGGACGGGAGGCCGTGGAGAAGAGACTCCCAGAGGGGGCTCAGGTCCCCACTGTGGGTGGCCTGGGCACAGGGACCCTGGGGCCATGAGATGGTGACCCTTGTCGAGGCCTGTGACCATTCGTGGAGCCAGGTGAGACTGCATGCATAATGAGCATCAGCGCTGGCCAGAGCAGTGATTGTCCAACTGGAGTGCCCATCTGTGTCACCAAGGGCAGGGCTGGCTTCACCGGCTAGCGACCTGCGTGGCCTCACAGGTCCCAAACTCAGAAGGCCCCACACTCAGAAGGGTTTAACTCTCTGCTGTTGTCATCATGAGATTCTTAAGACTTTTTGAACAAGGGGCTCTGCCCTTCCATTGTGTCCTGGGCCGCACAAAGGATGTAGTTGGCCCTTCCCTACGGGGTCCCTGTCCCAGGACTTCTGATTCAGAATGTTCCCAGGTGAGAATTTTGAGCCAGAGGAGTGGAGCAGCACCGTGGGGTCACAAGAGAGGAAAGGCCCCGTCCGGAAAAGCTGTGTGGCCAGGTTGGAGCTGCTGTCGCTGAGCCGGAAGCCAAGAGGGTGCAACGAGGTCAGCTCCACTCAAACTTTGACTTCCCAAAAGGTCCGAGAGCCCAAGACCAGCGCCAGCCTTCAACGATGGGCAAGATTTAAGGGCGAGTGTGTGAGAAAGGACATACAGGACCCAGAAGATCAGATCTTGGCAGGAGCACACAAATTCAGGGTGGAAAACGGAGTCTGCAACGGGCTGAGACTCTGTGTTGCATGGAGAGAAGCCGAGTCCCGTGAGCCAGCGTACCTGGGCCTACCTGCTGCTGCAGGAGGGGGCTGTTCGAAAAGAGCCCCTTGCACGCTGGAGGAAGAAGATTGTGTGCTGTCTGTCTGCTGCTCTGAGCCAGGAGCACGGTGGGCGGAACGTTGCAAGCTCTCAGGACGTGGGACGGGGGGATCCTGGGCTTGCCCAGCAGCTCTGAGGTCAGGCTGGAGTCTTCTGCCTGGAGGAGGTTGTGAGGCTATTTTTAGCACTTTCTCCACTACAAAGCGATTTCTCACTGACCTGTGTTGGAGCCCGAATCCCACCATGTCAGCACTTTTTCTTCCACATGAAATAAGAGTCTTTTTTTAAAAAAAAAATCTAGAGATTACAGACCCCTCAGGAGTCAACGAATGTGCTTTGGAAGGTTCATGGGCTCTGCTGAAATTGCGTGTGAAATTTAGTGTGCATTGTATGTGCACGTTCTCTCCTAGGGAGAGTATCTGTAATGCCCATTAGGTTCTTAAAGTGTTCTGTGACCCCCTCACAGAAGGATTTATTGAAAGGATTTGTCCGATGGGCGATTATTCAATAAATGGTGTTGGGATAACTGGCTAACACTTTGTGGGGGGTAGGGGGGAGGCAGGAGTCCCACCTAACTCCTTATCCCAAAATACATTCCACATGTCCAAGGATGGAAATGTTAAAGAAAAAAAAATGAAGCAATAAAAGTTATGGAGGAAGTTTGGGTAAATATATTTGTAATGTTGGATTGGAAACTGGTTTCCAAAATGGAAATAAAATCCAGAAGCCGTGTAGGAAAAGATTGATTCATCTAGTTCAGAAAAATTAAAACTTTGGTGTGGGAAAAATAAAGACAATGTACAACTGAGGTCAAAACACAAGGAGCAAACGGGAAAAAATATTTGTAGCACGAATCACAGCCAAGAAGCCAATTTATTAATCTGCAGTGCTCAGACAACCCATAAGAAAAATAAAAAGAAAATAACCAAATATAAAGATGCACATGTGATGTGGGCAGGCGCCGCACACTGCAGGAGACACAGTGAGCCAATAAAAAGATTAAAGAAATGCAAATGGACACCAAAAATGGGATTATCATTTTTTCCTTACCTCACAGATTGACCAAAATTTATATTGATAGTGTTTCATTGTATGGATGTTTTATATCTTATTTAGTCCTCTATAGCTTGATATTTAGATTGCATCTGGTTCTCAAGTATTAGCAACAATGTTGTCAAAAGCAATTTTGTAGCTAAATTCATCATTATTTACTTAACATAAATTCCTAAAGGATCACTAACATTCAGCATCATGTAGCTGCTCTGGTCTTTTCCAAAGTGATCAGAGCATGGGGTCTGGCATCCCAGCCATGGTCCAGGGTTTGCAGCCCTCCTGGGAATGGTAGCCCTGGACGTGGAGACAGAAAGTATGGCCAGTGATATTCACTGAGCATCTATTATGTGCAAACTTAATTTATTGGGCATCTCATTCAAGTCTACAACAACAAGAAATCAAACAGGTATTTTTTTCCCATTGTACACGTGAGAAAACAGAGGACCAGAAAGGTTGAGTAACTTCCCCAGGCTGCACAGTGAAGGAAGAGCTGGGCTTTGGGATGCAGGTCTCTCTGGCTTGAAAGCCCATGTTCTTCTCCACTCTCATCGAGAAGATGTCGTGGGCAGCAGCTGCACTTCTGGAGGGTAGGGGCAAGGAAGGAAGAAAGGCACAGCCAGGGAGGTGGAAGGACCCCCAAAGACAACTTTGCCCTGTTTACAATTTTCCTGGAGGTTGGCTCTGCCCCAGGGGGCGCCGATGTGCATCTCTCAAGGGAAAGTTCTGCGCCGGGGCTCAGGGGCCGTCTCTGTGAGTCTGTACAAGGACTGTATGAATGGATGTTGAATAGCAACGGGCCTTGCTCTGCTCTGCACACTCCCAGCGTTTCAGGTGCATTTAAGTGGCCACCAGGCTGGCTCTAAGCTTTCATGCCCATGCGGGCACTCAAGCTTTCACACAGTGCAGCAACAGGAAAGAGGCTTCTGTGCTCACTCGGTCCCAGGGGATTCAAACCCCTTCCCCTTCTAATTGCTGTTCTTGCCCCTTCTAATTGCCCTTGCCTTATTGTCCTTCCCCAGCGGAGCCAGCCCACTCATCCTCCCCCTCCAGCCCTGACCAGACCACGCCCCTCCCCAGGTCACCCCATGAAGTAGCTATCCTCAAGTCAAAGTCTCAAAGAGCAAGGAGCAGGTGCGGTGTTATCTTTTAAATAAATCCTAACGGATGCAATGGAGTGAGGAGTTTGGGGGCTCAGGGTTAATATTCTAAGAGGAACCACTACTCATGCCTCCAGATGTGCTGGAGCCAAAGGAGGGAATCTGTGATTCTGCGTGAGCAGAGAGAGGAACCGTCCCGCTCCTGTCTGTGACAGGTAGGACGTTTCTTTACTCTGCTGTTATTCTAGGGTTTAACTACCAGTTAAAACGACCCCCCCAAATATCTGGCTATTTCTAAAGACACGGAACACATGAGAGATAGTGCAGAAAGTAGGAAAAGACTTTAAAAAATGTACATATGCTTTCACCCAGCGCAATTTCACTCCCACGAATTTATCTTAAGGAAATAATCGGATTTGCACAAAGATCTATGTACAATGTGTTTTTCACAGCATCCTTGATACTATTGGAGAACTGGAGACAAAGCAATTGTTCAATAAAAGGGACTGACCAAGAAAATTAATGCGGCTATTAAAAAGCGTGTTGCAGGAAAGGTAGCGGTGTGGCCGAATGGTCACAATGCCATGCAGTCGGTGCGGCGGGCGTGGGGAAGCAGGCTGGAAGCGGCAAGTACAACAGTACTTATGTTTATAAAGAAAAAGGACTGGGAGGACAGAGAAAGAAGGCTGGGGATCTATGTAGCAAAAAATGTTAAAGAGTTTTCCTCCAGGGGATGGAATTATGGGCAATCTTTCTTTTCCTTGTGCTTTTTGGTTTTCCACTTTTACTGCCCTGACTCCCTTTGTAATTAGGAAAATCATTTTTTAAGAGAGGTGGTTCTGTCCTTTGGCTCAGGGCCCTGTGGTTGCAGCAGGCGGTGCTGGGCGCCTGGAGGTGTCTGCTCAGGGCAGGGCAGCTGTCAGGTGGGTCCAGGACGCAGGTGGCCGCGCAGGCTGCTCGGCGTGGGGGAAAGGTGAGCTCGGCTGGTGAATTCACCTCCTGTGATCACTCTTACCTCCCTGATCCCACAGGGGACAATCAGTATCCCACATACCCAGCCTGTTAGACACAGTGTTTGATCGAAGATCGAGTTCCTCGGATTAGTGCTGGGTTGAAAAATGACCCATGAGTCCCCGGAGAGAGCGCAGAGCTGGAGCAGAGCTTGGAATTTATAAGCCAGCCTCCCAGCGCTAGGCCTGGACACCACACAATTTTGACAGATGATTCTCACGAGAAACTTTCAGTTTCCATTTGATTATGGGCCCATAAACACAGATTGCAATTGAGCAGAGTTAGAGCTCTGCCTGGATCGGACTTGCCAGGGCCGGGAAGCCCTTCCGGATGGGCCTGGCGTGCCTGCAGCCCGCTGGCTCTGGGCAGCTGCCCTCAGTTCTGCATGCGTCTGATGTGGCGGTTGAAAGTGCCCACGTGCATCCCTTATGTGTGTGTCTGTTCTCCGCTTAGCCTGGCTAGGGACGTGTCTGTTCTCTGGATCCTCCAATCCTTACCCGGCTTTGGGTGGTACAAGTGCCCCGCTGGTTCCGGGAGGGTTCATCTAACTTGGGCTTGGGGTTCACCATTTTGCTTCTGCTTTTTTACTCACTCATTCATTCACTGTTCAGAGTTAGCGAGCAGCTGCCATGCGTCAGAACTCGGGCCTGGAGGTGCGAGGTAGACAGAGGGTTACAGAGAGCAAAGTCCCACTGCCGCCCTCAGTGGAGTCACACTCAAAGACAGTGTCACGTGCATTCATTTAGAGAAAAGGCTGGGGAGCTAGGAGAGCACAGAGGACAGGCACGTAAGTGGGAGGGAGAAGCCAGCCTGGGCCATCAGGAAGTGAGGTTGATCACTCGGTGCAACTCAGCGAGTGTCCGGAGCACCTGCGCTGGGCTAGGCCCTGAGGATGAGACGGACAGTGGCAATGTCCCTGAACACGCGCCGCTGACCTTCGCTGAGCATCTCTCCTGGCAACGGAGGCCGAGACTGCTCCCTCCTCCCTCCACCCGTGGGGAAAGTACCTGGGGTTGCTTCAGGGCCCTTGAGCAAGAGGACAAGAGAAACCACAGTAGAGTGGCACCTATGGGGTCTGGGGTCTTCAGTAGGAATTAATTCAACAAATACGTACGGACCCTGGGCCGGGCACTCTTCAAAGCACTGGGCAGGCAGGAGAGGCCGAAAGAGACAAAATCCATGTTCCCAGAGGAGAAAGAAAGGCCGAGACCACAGCCAAAGAAGCAAGTGCCTGCTCGCACGCCCAGTGCCGAGAAGGGCAGTGGAGAAACCTCAATCCGAGAAGGGCTGAGAGGGGACGGAGGGCGGGCGTTTGTTTCACACGCTGGCAGAGACAGTGGCAGCCGGGACCGTAGCGGCAACAGAGGAAGTGGCCGGAGGTGACTGGACTCTAGATCCATTTTGAAAGCAGAGCTGTCGGGTGAGGGGTGCGGGAGAAAGAGAGGAGTGGGGGGTGACTCAGGTTTTCAGCTGAGAACTGGGAGGCGAGTTGCTGTCTATCGAGGTGGAGAAACCTGGGAGAGGAACAGGTTTGGGGGAAGCTGCTTCTCCCTCACACCTCTGTCCCAGGGACTCCTCACGGGCCACGCCCACTCACGGTCCCTCAACCAGGGCTGTGCTGTGCCACACTTTCTTTTCAGTGAGCTCGCGTGTTGGCTTTTCTTCCTTTGCTGAGGCACCATTTGTGCCGCCAATGCAGCCGACGAGGAAATGCCTGCTCCGGCAGGCCGGGCTCCGCACCTACAGCAAGCCATGGTGCGCTCGAGCTCAAGCCCGGTTTGGTGCCACCTTTCCGTCGCGTCCTGGGCACAGAAGTCAGGAGATTCAGGACCAGCCTGGGGTCCGGACACCCGTGGCTGCTGCTGTCTCTTTGCTGTGCTCCACGCGCTCTGGCTCCTTCTCCATAGAAACGCCGCCGCCCGCTGCAGGGCCTCCTGTCCCAGGCCGGTGCACACCAGCCTCTTTTGTGTACCAGCCGCTGGGCCCCTGCTCTTTCATCCCTGCCCCTGGGAGGCCCTGGCTCCGCATCCTACGCAGACACATCTGGACTTCTTCAGCCCACACGACAGGAACATCTGCTGCCGGAAAGAAGAGGACTCAGCGGCCCTTTTGTAATCACTCCTGATTGCCTCCAGCCGCGGGGCACTTGCATTTGGGTTATGGATTTAAGGACTTCCAGGATGTTTCTAGAAGCCTGTTATTGCCCCGGGCCTGGCGGCTGTGTTCCAGGTGGCACGGGAGGGAGGGCACAGCGTGGGGTGCAGAGGCAACTGCAAGGAGGCCCGTGCAAACCGCCCGCCTGGGTCTTGAGACTTCTCTTAGGATGGGACTGGTGACACAGGGAGGGGGAGAGGCCATGTGGCAGACACCCACCAGATCCCTCGGGCCTCGTGTCTCCTGTGGTCTCCTGTGGAATTCCTCCTCCAGGGCAGCCTCGGCCTGCGGCTGAGGGAGTGGGGGTGTAAATGTCCCAGCGACCTTGCCCTGGGCCGGGGGGACTCGGAGGCTTCTGTGCTGTAGGCCTGGGGAGACCCCTCCCAATAGGATTGAGCTCCAGTTTCCCATGTGGGCTGGATGAGCTGCTCCTCCCAGGCTGCCTGTCCCCCACCCTGTCCCCCCTCCCGCCTCCCCGACGGTGGTCCTGTGTCACCTAAAGTTGTGCTGGATCCTGCTTCTGGGACCTGCTTTTGGGTGAACCCGAACCGAGACCAGCGATGGCAAACACCAGCATCTGTGGGTTTATGGCTTGCTTTTAGGGCAGTTCAAACAGGTGCCAAGAGCCTGTGGATGTGCCGAGGCCTCAGCACAGGGCGGGGAGGACACACGGAAAGTGGACCTGTCCAGTGGGTTTGCTCCGGGCCGGCTCAGAGCGGGGCTCAAGTCCAGAAGGGCGCAGAGAGGCAGCCCGCAGTCGCTGGGGGAGGGGCTCCTCTGGCTCCCCCGTCTCCCCCCAAACAGGAGCACGCTGCCTTGTTGGAACTTGAAGCCAATTCGACCTCTATTCCTGAGTCAGAGACGTCATGGGCTGCGTTCAGATAGCTAACGTCGACATCACGTGCCGCCGCATTCAGACGAAGTCTAAGGCAAAAGCGCAGAGCTCTGCGGGTCTGCGGTTCGCTCATTCGCCGCTGGCATTAGCTAAGTGGAACTTCTGGTGTCCGGACTTCCTTAGCCTCGTCACTCAGCCAGGGTGACTGTTTCCTGGGTAGTCGTGACACCAGCCACGGTTCCGTCACAGGATCACGGAGGTCCACCTTTGCATTTTGCAACGTGGGAGCCACGCTGCGGCGACGTGACTGCCACCTGCCCCTCACCCTCTCTCCCCCAGCGCACACCCTTTTCCGTGTTCCCTGATGAACAAGCCTTGCCGACCGTGGCCCGTCTCGCACAGCCTCTGCGGAGTTTGTCTGGAACGGCCGGCGCAAAGGAGCATCCCGCGCTGGAGCTGCATGAGCCGAAGGAGGGTGCGCGATGGCCCCTTCGCAGTCGGCTGGAAGGACGGATGATAAACCATTCGCGCCGAGCGTCTGCTGCCTCAGGCTTGGCGACCTCGCGGGGAACGGGAGGGGAGCCCGGTTCTCATGTGGACAGATGGGCCTGTTTGCAAATACTCCCCTGGACACCCGATAGCACACGACGTCCTGTCTGGGGTGGGTGGCTGGGACTGAGGAGGCCAAACAGACCTCAAAGAAGCGCCTGCCGCGGGAGGAGCATCCCTGACGGTCGTCCAGGAAAGCATGTGTGCGGCGGCTTCTGTCTCGGATGGGATTCTTTTAATAAGCTGGCTGGGGTGGGGATAAGAGCCCTGGAGCCAGAGGGAGGGCCGGCCTCTCTACTGTCCTGCCTCGGAAGCCGCCGGCTGAGGTCTAGACGGGGGAGGATGGGATGGAGATGGGCAGGATGTCAAAGTATCAACTTTGGGTTGGATGTGTCACAGCCGTGCTTGGCACCCGGCTGGGGCAGACGGTTTCTCTAAGAGCTGATGCTAATCTGAAAAGGCATCCTGCCCGACCAAGCTATCTCTTGGTCCCAGACTTGTCCAATTTTCCTCCCAAGGACAGGCAGCGTACACTGTGCCCTCTTTGCAGTGAGGCTATACTGCAGTCGGAGAAAGAACCCTGCAGGGCAGGCATTGCACAGTGTCCCCAGTGTCATTCGCGAGCATTCACACAAGCATGGCGCTAGGCCAGGGCTCTGCAGAGGGGCCCTGAGACTCCTGGTACCCTCTGGGATGAGGGTGGCAGATAGCAGACAGGAATCTCACCGATCCATCTCCTGTGCCCCAGGAGATGCAACTCATAGTATTCTTATGTTCAACTGAGATACAGCCTCAGAATCCTTCTTAACACTATGACCCAGTAGGCGGCCACTAACATGAGGATCCAGAGCTTACACCCCAGATTTAACTTATTTTACACATCTTTCCTAGGGTCTTACAGTTTAAAACTGGTTCCCCGACACTGATTAACATGCATAACAGATATGCAGATACCTCAATCAGAAATGCTTCGTGATTTATAATAGCAGATACGATCATTCACCCTGCCTGAAAGTTAAGGGCTTTTGCCACACTGCGAGGTTTCAAATCAGAGTGATTCATATCCCTGAATTTGGCAGGAGGGCCGTCCTCATTCGAGTTGGGACAGGTATAGCAATTTCACTGGCTTCTTGCAGAGAGCCCCTGTCAGGTTGCAGGACCTGGACAAGAGCAAAGCAGGTGAGACTGATGTCTCCATTCTCCGCAGCACCTCTCCAATCTGCCCCGACCCCATTCTCTCTCCCGAGCTCCCCTCGGGTAGGGGAGCGTGCCACTCATCCTCTGTCCAGGAAGGGGCTCTGTTAATAATTGCACCGAATAACAAGAGGGGTCCCAGGCAAACAGGGCAATGTGACCCCCATGCCTGCAGGCACCTCCTTTTGTGTGGGAAGGTGCATTTGTGTGGGAAGGTGCATTTGTGTGTGCTGGGTGTGTGTGAGAGAGAGAGAGAGTTGGGGGGTGTGCTGCAGGGCTCTGTGGGAAAGCCGACCCTCTCCTGCCTAGGGGTCAACCCTTCCCTCTAGCTTCTCCTGCCAGGTCTCCATGGAGCGCCTGGCTGAGGATCCCAGGGGCTGGAGCAATTAATCATACCTCTGCCCAGCTTTTGGCGCAAGCCTAGGGCTGCTGCGAGGGCCCTTTAATTGCCTCTGGGATGGGTAGCTCCCCTCCCCCTCGCAGAATCCAGATCCTGCTCAGAAGTGATAGGAGAGGACGCTGGAGGTTGGGAGCTGGCCTGTCCAGCAGGCACAGCGCCACCGTTTAGGTAGACCCCAGGGACTACTCCCTTCCAGCTGCTGTTTCCCTCATGTGCCCACTTTGGGGCCTTCTGCAGCAGCAAGGGTGTTGACAAAATCCAGACAGTCACACGTGGAAGGGATTCGTGAGATCTGAGGGCCCAGCTGAAGTTCCCGGAGCGGAGGGGGCATGGTGGAGCCTTAGGCTTCCTGGGATGAGGGAGGATGTTCCAGCGCCGGTCCTGGCCCACGTCCCCGTGGGTGGAAGAGACCCGGGCCCGGCTGCAGCAGGCCGTGGGGGCACACACAGGACAGGGCTGGACGCAGTCAGCACTGGCTGAGGTTGGAGTCCTGTTTTGAGCATCCTCGTTGGAAGAACCAGGCAGATGACTCTCCGAACCAAACGGGCAGAGCCCAGGGAACCAGCAAACAACTTACTAGGAGAGCCGTGGGCCAGGCCCTTGGGGGCTCGGGTCCGGGAGACTCAGCCTGCCCAGCAGCCTCTGCGAAGAGCTGCCGGGAACGCGCTGACCTCAGAGCTGTCCCTCCGCTCTGGGACGGTGGACTGTGATTCTGCAACGGCCTCCAGCCAGCATCCGACGCTGAGCAGCGACGGTGCCCGTGCCCCCACCCCCACCGCGGAGGGAGGCAGTGGCACAGCTCCGTGCAAACAGCCAATCACGCAAAAATCACCTCTATTTGGAATGCATTAGGATTCCAATTCACAGCAAATTTCCCTCCCTAAACTCGCCTGGCTTTGCAGATGTGTGCCTGCTGACGGCACGGCGAGGGCAGAGCCCCGGGCGCCAGGCGGAAAAGAAGCACCCGGCGCAGAGTCCTGAATGTGCAGGTGAAAATCTGCTTTAGGAAAACCAGGGATGATGTGGGGTGAGCTCGTGTGTGGTGTGCGTGTGTGGTATGAGGTGGTGGGGGAGGCAGGGGACGTGGGACCCAGCCCAGTGACAGTGTTGAGGGCAATGATGCCTGGTGGTCATACTGGTAACACCATCATCCTCCTCACAATGTGGCAGCCCAGTGATTTCACCTGTCGCCTTGGTTTGCCTTGACTCAGCCCTATGGGGCGGGTGCTGCTATGGCCCCATCTTACAGATGAGAATGCTGAGGACCAGAGAGGACCACTAATGAGGCCCCTGCACTGGTAAGTGACAAACAAGGATTAGAAGGCTGCTGTCTGCCTTTGGGGGCCCTGCTGTGGTCGGCTCCTGAATCTGTCACACTTGGGCAGAGCTGGGCTGGGCTAGACAGGCTGCCAGAGGAAGTGGCTTTCAGCTGTGATGAGGACAAGAAACCATGGTGAGGGTGGTGTCCATGTGCTGTTAGTCACCCAGGGTTCTTCATTTTCCAGGCTGCAGGCACGCAGGGTGGGCTTTGGACCGTATTGCAACTCTGCACGTTGCACGTTTGTGCTCCCGACAACGTGAGCAGAGCAGGCGGCAGGCGGCAGGCGGCAGACGGCAGGCTGCTGACCTGCAGCCCGAGGGTCTCAGGTAGGCGTCCCAGCTTGATCAATACGGCAGCCCTGTCTGCATTAGGGTCCTGGCCAGGGGCAAGAACCCACCTGCTGGGTACCTCGGGGCCCTGGGGTCACGGCTGTCTGCCGGCCATCCCAGGCCAGGGCAGGGCAGGGCAGGTTGAGGGCACGGGCCTTGCTCCCCCTCTGCAGAGAACTGCAGAATCAGCTTCTAGCGGCCGGTGGCCGGGTCAGCCACTGCCAAGCAAACAGCAGGAGGGCAGCTCCCTGGACCCCACCCTCCGGTGCCCGCTGCACTGAGCAGAGAGGGCTGCCTCCCTGCACAGAGTCTGGGGTGGCAGGTGCGGGACGGGTGGTATGTGGGGTTGGCAGGGGAAGGGCAGAAGGGCAGGGAGAGAGAAAAGTCATCAGCTCTCATGGTGGGAGGTGGCAGAGAATCCACTTCAAAATGGCTTAAGAAAAACCCAAAGGGAGGGAGTGTCTCTCATTTGGTCCCTTTTACTAAAATATCCACGCTTGGCTGAATCCAGGAGCTCAGAGGATGGTGTCAGGACTTGGTCACTCAATCTCTCAGCTCTGCCTCCTTCCGAGTTGGCTCCCTGCTCAAGCGATCGGGGCAGGATGGTGGTCCACAGCTCAGCCTTGGGAAAGAGAGAGCTTTTCTGCTCAATCAAGGAAAGTCAAGTTCTGGGCCTTCCCTGGGTCACATGGGTGTCCAAGAACCAATCCTGTGCCCATTGATTGTCTACTCCTAGGATCAGGGACTGGGTTGGCCCTGCACGGAATGGGATGGGGAAGAGTGGTGTGCCCCAAGGCCCAGAAATAGGAAAGGAGGCTGGGTGGCCCAAGGAGCCATCGCTGCCCATTAACAAAACGAATCAACCTGCATAGGTCCAACAGGTGGTAGTTCTTGGATAGAGGTGTGTGCGGAGGAAGGACCAGTGAACACTGAAGCTTTTGTTCAAAGAGAGAGAATTTGCTGAGCACTCAGCACCAGGGTGTGGCCATCAGGTGCTGCTCGCAGGAGGGTGTCAGGTGCACGCCAGTGCAGGTGCGTGCACACCTGGGTGTGTGTGGAGAGGAAGCGGGTCTACTTGCTCCCTGAGAATATCTCATTCACAGACCTCAACGAGCCCCACCAACAGCAGCCGATATTTCCCTAGTGCCATACAGAGCACAAACCTTCCACGTCGTGTGTCCCTGGGGCTTCTCCACGTCCCTGGGCAGCAGGTAAGGCTGATACTGTTGGGATTTCCATGGAACAGGTGAGGCAGGGATGTACGGCGCACACAGCAGGTAGGTGGGTTGCCCGGATTGGATTCTGGGCTCTGCCATTTATTAGCTGCATGACTTTAGATCACAGGCTCCACTTCTCTGTGCCTCAGTTCCCTCATTGGTAAGAAGGGCTGATAGCAGCGTCTACCACACAGGGTGTAGTGAGGATCAGGTAAGTCGGTGTGACCTGCTGGGCAGGCAGCTTGGCGTGCTGCAGGAAGAGATCAGGGACACGTACCTCAGCCTTCCGGGCTCAGGTCTGAGGCTGGACCAGTGATTTCTAGAGCCCACAGCCAGCTGCCGTGCAGCTTTCAGTAAACCTTTGCTATGGGAGGCTCCAGAGCTCTCCTGTGAACACTCCCTCCTGCAGCCAGGAACAAGTCAGGGGTCCTCCGGGACCGTGTGCTGCTGCCGAGCTGGCGAGGCTGCGCCCGTACCGTTATTAAACAGCCCGGCTGACGCTGCGAGTCCGAGCGAAGCCGAGGGTGGCATCGGGAGACCTTCCTCCCGGACTTCAGCCTGGGCTGAGGGCTCTGGGGGCAGACAGTTGAGGTTTGGGGCTTCCCTTCCTCGAAAGGGCTGTATAGAATGGCGCAGAAGGCAGTGGTGTGGGCGAGTGGCGCGAATGGGGCCAGGCAGGGGGAAGCGGGACTGTTTGCGGCTGGGGAAAGATGGAGGAGACTTCAGGGCCCCGCTGCTCAAAGCGAGGTCCCCGGACCGGCATCATCATCACCTGGAACCCAGGTAGAAGGGCAGAACCTCAGGCCCAGCCCAGGCATATGGCATCAGAAGCTGCTTTCTGAAAAGATGAATTGTGTGCACAAAAATGCGTGAGAAGCACGGTGTTAGTCATCGTCAGCCCCAAGGGTGGCTTCGGTTCCCCCAGCCACGCTGAGCTTCCACGGGGGTTCCAGAAACGAGGAGAAAGAACCGCTGATACAAGTCCGAAGGCTGAGCTCTGGCCCCCACTCCCAGGGCTGCAGCCACTAGCCACGTGCGTCTATTAAGGTTAAACGTAAATTACTGGAAATGAAGTACAACGAAACATTTCAGTCCCTTGGTCACAGAAGTCACACTTCAAGTGCCCAGTGGCCACATGTGGCTCATGGCTACTGTACCGGGCAGCACAGACTATAGAATGATTCCTTCTCACGGAAAGTTCTGCCGGGCAGCATAAGTCTAGTGTTTGGCCGTGTAGCCACGTGCGCTGGACGTCTCCCAGAGTGGCAGCTTCCCTCTGAGGCTGGCAGGGGAGGGGGTGTACGTGGTAAACCCACAAGTGACAGTCTTGTGAGAAGCCCTGAGCCAGAGGACCCAGCCAAGCCATGCCTGGATTCCCGACCCTGCAGAAACTGTTAAGCTAGTACGTTATGGGGTAACTTTTAATGCAGCCATAGAAAACTAATGTATCAATGAAAAAATTGTAGGAAGGGAGGGAAATTGGTCCTTAAGGTCAAGCAGTGGAGGATTGGGGCTGCCTTGGTGGCAATGCAGGAAGCGGACGAGAACAATGGTGCAAAGGCGAAACTTGGATGGGGACAGGGAGATGACCCGATAGCCACCAGGGGCCTCTCAGGTAGAGCTGCCTGGTGGTGGCCCTGGGGACAGCCACTGCTGATGCTCGGGGCCTCGGGTGGGTGACAGCTCTGCTCCCGGGACCAACAAACCCTCACACTCCATATTCTGTCCACGCAGCTGTAAATATTAAAACGCACCAGAGGAGAGATTGCAAAATAGGGCTGTGGGCAAGATACAGCTCTGAGCTGGGATAGGAAATGAGAGAATTTCTCTCTTCCCGTTCCTGCTTCAGTATGTTCATTGCAGAGGATGCTGTGGGTGACAAGCCCCAGGAAGCTCGCGCCCTGCAGGCTGGGAGGGAAGGCAGTTCTACGGAGGGTCCCCAGAGGGGTGGAGACAGATACCACCTAGTTTTGGGTCCCGGCATTCTTCCCAAGGCCCCCTCCCCAGGAGTCAGAACTCTTCCCCAAACCATCCTGGCTGCTGCTACTGAGCAGAGCTCCGGGGTTCCAGCCCTGCTTCCCCCACACTGGGGTGAAAACAAAAAGTAACATAAAAGCAAACAGGCAAAGTGCTCCTGCGTGGGGAGATGTGGGCGGTTTGGGGGCTCCCCAGCCCAGGCTCTGAGCGCCGCAGCTGGCAGGATCCCAGGCCCCCCCACCCCCGCGCAATCCTCATTCCTTGAGTCTTCTTCTCCATCCATTCTTCTCCAGAAACTTCTTTCCCATCCACTGGCTTCTTTTGCATTCCTGCAGCCAGCATCATCACTGCAGGTCACCACCCCCCACGGCTGCCGAAGCTGTCCGATGGGTCCCACCTCCCTCCTTTCCTGTAGCCTCTTCTGATGCAACCTGCCAGCAGATTCACTTTGCCACACTTGCTTTGAATATGTCACTTCCCTGTTTAAAAATCTTCTATTTGTCCCAAACCAGGGCAGGACCACGCCTGGAACTGTTGGTCTGATGCGCAGGCCCTCAGGTACCCCGTTTCTAGCATGCCCTCCGAGGCTGCCCCCCAAGTGCCCACCACATGGGCTGGTCCCCGAGCCTGCCCTCCGCCCAAGTGTGCCCTGAGCTCTTGTCTTCTTTCCGACCTGCTGCCCAGCCTGGGGGCTCCTGCCCAGCTCTCCCCCACACGTTTTCCTGCACAAATTCTACCCTCCTTTTCAAGCCCAGGTCAAATCTTACCTCTCAGTGGATCCACACCTGATGATTGAAGCCCTGAGCGTGTTCTCTGTCCTCTGAACTCTGTACAGTCTTAGCCTGTGCGATTCATTTGTTAATGAATCTGCACTATGCTGCCCTGAGACTTTTTTTTTCTTCCTGTAGCCTTGCACTGAGAGTTAACTCTTTGAGGGTAATTTAAATTTTGTCTGTCTATATCTTGGCTTCGAGTCCCCTTGTGACCACTGTGGGAGCAGATGTCACAGCTTTTTGTCTTTTGAATTCCCTGTAGAGCCCAGCAAGGCCCATTGTAGGAGCGCAGAGTGTTTGCTGGATTTATTCTCTCCTTCCACAGGTCCTGGGACACCACTCCTCTGTTTCTCCTCTAATTCATTCCTTCATTCATTCACTGATGTCTCCTCTGGAGGCACATATTTTTATGCTCGTCCTTAAATGCTGTTTCCTTAGGCTTAGTCCTGAGCCATCTGTGTTTCTCACATTCTGCCCTCGCCCTGAATAATCTCAGGCACGCTCATTCTTCCCGTGAGTGACTGCATGAATGAGCTTACACGCTGACGCATCACTGCGTCCCTAAACTGCAGGTCCCTGATGGACCTCCCCAGTGGGACGTCCCCTCCGCACCTCCAGCCCCGCAGACCCAAACCGAACCCGTGTGTTAGTTTCCTACACCTGCCGTCACAAAATACCACAAACGGGGTGGCTTAAAACAAGAGATCTGTTCTCTGCCAGATCTGGAGGCTGCAAGTCCAAAATCAGGGTGCTGCGGGCCGTGCTCCCACGGAGGCTCCAGGAGGAATCCTCTCTTGTCCCCTCTTGGCTTCTGGCGGCTTCCAGCCATCCTTGGCGTGCCTTAGCGTGTGGCTGCATCCCTCCGACCTCTGCCTACGTCTCCTCAAGGCCTTCGTCCCCTGTTGCCTCTGTGTCTTCACGTGGCCTTCTCACAGGACACCAGTCTGTTAGGCACCCGAGTCAGGGCCCGCCTCAACCCCAGGGCCCGCCTCAACCCAGCGTGCCCTCGTCTTTACTAATTACAGTCGGAAGACCTAGTTCCAAGTAAAGAGGCTCTAGGCGGACGTGAATTTCGGAGGGACACCGCACAGCCCCGTGCACCCGTCATCTCGCCCCCCAAACACGCTCCGTGCTGGTGGATTCACCCCACCCTCCCAGTCACCCAGACGGGAGCAGCCTGGGGCTCGTGCAGATGCCCGCCCCCCATTCCTGTGCTCTGCTCCAGCCGCTGTCCTCGCCACTCGCGCTCCCTCGTCCCCGTCCCTCCCACTCGCCGCCTTGGCCCGGCTCTCCTGGTCTAAATCAGCGTGCCCAATCTTCTGTTCATTGTCACCTCTCAAGATGTCTTTTCCTAACGGCCTGCCCCATGCAGCTGTGAGGCCACAGACACACCCTGCCTCTGTTCACGTGCTGCGTGTGTGTTTGCGCCTTTAGACGTGAAGAGTGAGATTTTCGGCACCCCCAAGGACCAACTTTACCCCTCTGAGGGCAATATCACCCCGTCCGGGATGCACGCCTCCAAGGTGACTTTCCTCCCTCTGCGTCGGGCCCACTCCTCCCCTCGCCGCCCATCCTTCCCACTTTCACGCAGCACAACAGGGAGCGTGCTCATTTGGAAACGCCTTGTCCCCGGGAGAATGTCCAGACCTCCTGGGGTGGCGTCCTTCTCCCGTGCTCGGCCCACCGCCTCCCGCCACGGCGCTCCCGTAACTCCGGGCAACTGCCGCTGTCGGCTCCTGGGACTCCTGCCGCCTGCACCGCCGCGCCCTGCGCCCGCGTGTTAACGTCTGCTTGTGTCTCAAGACTCGGGTTGCGGGTCACCACGTTGAGGAAGCCGTCTCCTACCACCACCCCACCCACGGGACACTGGATGCCCAATCTCGACACCCCCTGGGCCTGGCCGGCCTCCCATGGCGGAACCTGGCGCGCTGCCAGCCTCTCCGCCAGGCTCGAAGGTCTCGAAGTCAGGGGCTGCTTCTCACCCCGTCTGCACCTCCAGAGCCCGACCCAGCGCAGCCAAAGCTCAGCAAGCGCATCCCTGGGTGAACGAATGCGTGCGTGAGCGAGCGAATAACAACTTCTCTGGACTGCGACCCAAATGCCCAAACGCCTCCCCTGGACTCACCTTTGCTACCTGTCACCAGGCACTTCCAAAGGCTGCTGGGTTTCTACCCGCCTCTCCTCGGCCTTTTCCTCCTCAGTGGGAGTCACTGTGCAGGAGGCTGTTCCTGCACTCCTAGTCGGCCTTGCTTTGTGTTTAACTCTGCCCTCCTCCTCCTCTTCCCTCGCCCTCCACATTCCTGCTGAGCCCCTGGAAACCTCCTGTGATGCCCTCCTGCTCCACCTTCCTCGCCTCTTTTGCCCCAGGCCACCCGTGTGCTGGCTGCAGGTGAATGGCTGTGCCCGCTGCCCCCTCTCCCTGTGGGACGCCCCTCCAGGCGGCCGCCCCTCCCAGTGGGCACAAGGTCTTTAAGAGGCGCCTCAGCCTTTGAATGTGTGTGTGGGGGGCTGGGCAGGGAAGAAAGGAAAGTGCTCCCAAGACCCTGGGGCCAGTCCTGAGTCATAGAGGGGTCCTCAGTAGGGAGCAGATCTGCCGGCCACCAAGGCGACACGGCCGGGCAGTGAGGTGGACAGTGATCACCTGGGTCAGACTTCACGATGCACGGTCAGGCCCCTTGTCCCAGGCTTGGGTCCCCTGGGAAAGACCACAGACGTGGACTGTGTCGACCCACGGGGGAGGGGGTAGAGGCCCTGAGACCCACGTGTAGGTGGCAGGGCAGCAGCGAGCTGAAGGCGGGAGCCCTTGGGGAGGTGGGCGGGGTTGGTAGAGAGACCAGGGAGGACAAGAGCGAATAGGAGAGATGGGGAGGACCTCGTTCAGTCTGGACAGAAATGGGAGAACGTCCTATCCCTAACTGCCACCCCCCCTTCCAGATGCACAGCCCTTTCCCCTACACAGGGCCCTGCTCTGGGGACCTGGGCGGGTCTGCCATCCGCAGTGGTGCTGCCGGGGCTGTTCTAGTCCCCGGTGTGAGCTTCCTGCAGCTGCTGTAACAAGTTACCAGCCGAGGCGTGGCTTGGAACAGAAATGTATTCTCTCACGGTTCTAGAGGCCAAAAGCCCAGAATAAGTCTCCATGGTCTGAAATCAGAGCAGGGCTGGGCTCCTCCGGAGGTCCCAGGTGGGTCTGCTCCTCGGGTCCTCCAGCTGCTGGCAGCGGCCGCATTCCTTGGCTTGTGGCTGTCCCATTCCTGTCTCCGCCTCTGTGGCCCATCGCGTTCTCTTCTGCCTGTGTCGGGTCTGCCCCTGCCTTCCCCTGTGACTGCGTGTGGTGCTTGTGCAGGTCACCCAGCATGACCTCCTCATTTTGAGAACCTCAACTTAATCATGTCTGTAGAGTCCTTTTTTTTTTTTCTTTTGCCGTGTCAAGAAACGGTCACAGGCTCTAGGGGTTAGGACAAGGATGTCTTTGGGGGCTATTATTCTGCTCACCACGTTCCCGTTGGCCCCTAAAAGTTACACAAATTCCTCTCCATCAAAGATCAGGAGTGGGGTGGAGATGTGCCCGGTACCCTCTCTCCTGCACCCCACGCTCACCAACAATGGATACCGCTTGGTGTCTCTTCTCCTCTCCTCTTCGCCCTCATTTGGGGTCCACTTGGGTGTGGAAACAGTGCTCTGAGACCCTGAGTCACAGTGCACATGTGAAACCTCAAATTCTATCAGAAGAGTTTCCATGGGGGCAGAGGTGCTGTTTTAAATGGCTTGGAGGAGGATGAGTCATTGTTTCCTGGGGTGCTGACTGTCTGATCCTGTCTCTTGGCTGGAGATGGTGGGTGCACTGTGCTGGGCCAGGTAGGGGGATCGGACCCCAGTCCCGTTGTCTCCCCACATACTCACGAGAAGGGAACTGTCTGGCCTGGGCTGGCTCTTGGGCCTGTAGGACCAAAGGGAGGGACTGGATCCCTGTCACCCCCTACCTCGCTGACCCTAGCAGGTGTGGTTCAGAGGAGGGGAGGGCAGACTGGCTGAGTGTCCCTTTGGGGACAGCCAAGGGCAGCCACTCATGGCCAGCCCTGTACTCCTTGCTTGGGGACTGGGTATGGAAGGGCAAATAGCAACAGGTTGAGGAGAGGAAGCGTGTAGGGAGGAAAGCACAGCTGCAACCTAAGGTGTAGAAAGAGTGCGTGACTTAGAGTCAAAAGAACTGGGTGCAAGTCCCAGCTTCCCCTGATTCTCTGTGTGGCCTTGGGGAAGTCCCTTAACTTCTCTGAGCCTCATTCAGCTCATGTGTCAACTGGGGAGTAACAACACCTCCTTTATGGGGGCGTGTGAGATCAATGGGGTACGGTGTGTGGATGCATTTTACACACGCTCTCCACGTGCAAAGAACTTTGCTAATCCAATCTCTACATCCCGCCTGCTAAGGGCTGTATAAACCCACTGTGACATTCAGGGGCTTCTAGAGCCAGAGAAGGGTTGGTGACTTTGGTTCCTCTGGACCCTAAGGAAATGGAGGATGACTGGTGGGATGACAAGGGGGAACCCCAAATCCATTCGCCTGCACTGGAAGGACAGGGGGACGCAGGGGCTCCCTAACCTGACTCTGCTGCTGTTTGTTATTCTTGGGAGGAGAGTCCCCAACCTGATTCTGCTTGAAGCCGGCTGTCTGGAGTGATGTCTTGACAGGATGATGGATGGTGGCCAGGCACAGTTTGTGACACCAAGGCACACACTCTGCATTCTTTATCTGGAGCCGCCGCCGGCAGAAGGCTACCAATACGCAACCCGGTTACAGGGATCCCTGATAAAATTCCATCCCGGGCCCCAGAGACGATCACGCTGGATGCGATGGCGGGAGGCGGCAGGCGAGGGGCATGTTGGGAACGACGCTTGGCCACTGGGGAAATTTTCCCTGAGCCCGGAGGCTCGCGCGCCAGGCTTTCCGTATGGAGACTCAAACCACCTCTGACATCCAATTGTCTGGGCCATTTGAGATGCGGCGAGCATTGCCTGGGGAGGTAGCCGAGAAGGCTGAAACCCCGATGTTGCAGTTGCCTCGGTCTCGTGGAGAAGCTGGGTCATCCCTGGAGAGCGGGCGGGAAGCCAGCTCAGCCACCTGGCTCCCTGTTTGGGCCTTCCCCGCATTGGATTCGTCGGGACCCGCTGACGCCCCCGTGGCGAACACACAAGCCCCTGCCCCTCCGAGGTTTAGGCCAACTTGTCTCAGAGCCTCAGCGTCACGGCTGTGCACACCAGGGACCTTATCTGGGCAGACATGGATACAAAACACAGCCCTTCTCCTTTTCCCCAGAACCTTCCACTGGCCTCGGAATTTTGTGAATTTAGCAAGACTTGAGGGGTGCGGGGTGGGGTGATCTCCCAGCCCCCCCCCCGCCTCCGGGGCTTCTCTCCACTCCTGACCCTGCGTCTGCCCTTGCTCCCTTCAGTGCTACCAACAAACGCCTCCTGCATCCTTCCCGAGCAGTTCTTCCCGCAGCCTCCGCCTCGAGTGGCCTTACCAAGGAGTTTTCAAAAGCAAGGCGGCACTCTCCCTCTTACCCGTTGCTGAGAGAATGAAGCGAGGTCCATGCGCTGCCCATGCTAACAGCCAACGCTTGGGGGTCTTCACCGTGGGCCAGGCACTCCCAGAGGTATTTTGCAGGTATTGGCCCATTGATGCTCTCAGTGAGGTGGGTGCTGTGCTTATGCCCATTTTACAGATGAGAAAACTAAGCCACGGGTGAGTTAAGTCCCTTGGCCAAGGTCACAGAGCAAAGCCGAGAGTCTGGCTCCTGTCTTCCTGTGGTCGCCATCACCCTGGATGTGGATGGACCCTTGAGAGAGGCCCCCCTCAAATATAAATTTTAGTGTAAATTGTTTCTGCTTCCTCCTTCTCCTTCCTCACCCCCTCTCTCCTCTCCCTTCTCCTCTTCCTCCTCCTCCTCCTTCCCTTCCTCTTTGTCTCTTTCTCCTTTCTCTCTTCCTCCTCCCTCATTCCTTTTTTTGATATGTACCTTGAATCAGAAATGTTTCTGAGGGTCAACGGCCCTGCATGAAACAAAGGTTCCAGTTCAGCCAGACGCGTGACACATTTCCACCTGGGGAAAGCCTTGTCCCTCCGGCTGCTGCAGCAGTGATCCTGTCGTCTGCCACAGTGGGGAGAGGGGGCGGAGGAAGCAGGTGTCTGGGTGAGCGGGCACTGAGGCTCCGGGGGTGTCCCCACCAGGAAGGCTCTCCGACGCCCGGTGGAAGCAGCTTTGCTGTCCGGACCTCCCCTCACCATGCCTTCCCCACGACTCCTGCCCAGCCCCAGCCTTGGGAGCCTGTGTCCCACGAGGGCACTTCTCCAGGGCCGCCGGTCCTCCCTTCCTGCCTCGGCCTCTGAGACAGCCCCCACCACCTGGCACTTCCCTCCTCCTTGGGTCCGTTCCGATGGTTCCCCAGTGAGGCACGGCCACCTCCTGCCCCCGACTGTCCCCCGGGCCAAGCAAACCGCCCATCATATCCTCCTGGCTCTCCCCGACCTTGACCGGCCTCTTCATTTTCTCGTGATGGAAAGTTTCTACCAAGGCCGGCAAGAATTCCCCACCTTCCTCCCCAGGCATCCCAGAGGACGAGGGGGCAGGGGAGGACAGCCAGCCCTGTTCCGGGCACAGGCAGCGCTGGAGGGTGACACGGCCCAGAGAGGGCGGATGGGGCACTGCGGCAGGATTCGGCAGGATCTGCCCAGATGACCTGCAGCCTCACCTCCCGCCCCAGGCACGGGAGTGCACCCTCCCACCTCCTGGGCCCACCTGTCCTGCTGTCACCGGCTCTGCACAGCACAGGCCCCCGCACAGGGGATTTCATCAGCCTCTTGGCTATTAGTCCCCAAGCAGTAATTGAAGAGGGCTGATTGGACCTATCTATTAGGCCCAGGGAGCTTCCGGCAGACGGCTCTCCGAGTGTCTCCTCCGCCTGCTAATCTATCTGTCTGGCATTTTATCTGCAGCCCAGAGCCTGTGCTTGAGCACCGAGGCATTTTACAGTATTATTATTACTTAGCACTTATAACACACTTCATCAACGAGAGGGTCGGGCGGCCAGGCCGTAACTACAAAGCACGGCGCTCCGGATGGAGAGATACGGATCTCGCCTCGGCAGTGTAATATTTGATGCCGCGTCTTTGGGTTCCTTGTGATCTGGTTATTAGTTGCATCTCCTTGAGGAGAAAGTCTGACTTCTTTCTCCGATGAACGGAGGCAGGTGGGCGGGAGGCACAGAGACAGGTGCCACCGGCTGGGGGATGTGCACACGGGAGGGCTTACCTGGGGTCCCCCAGATGCAGACTTGAGACGGGGGGGGGGGGGGGCGCTGAGTGCGCTGGTTTATTTGGGAGGTTTCCTAGGGAGCGCTAGGGGTACGGGAACCTGAGACCTGGGAGGGTGGCCGGCCAGGGAAGGAGGCTGGGCTACGGGGCAGGCCACTGCCAAGGCAGGTGGGGCTTGGCCGGGGAACCCAGCAGACAGGGAAGAGCACCTCAAAGTCACTACACCTGCAGGATGAGGAAGCTGAAGTCTTTATCCCCTGACTCCAATCTGACATTGGCGAGGCTGCTTCCAGGGCTATGAGCTCCCCAGCGCTTGGAGCCTGGCCCCTGCCTGGGCTAGAGACGCCCTCGGCTGCAGAGACGCAGATGCTTGTAGAGTGTGCTGCCCAGCACTGCCCGGGTGGGACCCTGACAGTGGACGACAGTGGCTGCCGGAAAGGGACACAGGTGTCCTGACAGGAGGACGAGCCCTGGTCAGCAGCTCTCCTCCCAATTCTGTCTGTCAGAGCCCAGGGCTCTGACACAAAGCCCAGGCCAGCATACAGAGGTCTGGGGACTCTGTCCAGCTGCGCCACCTTCCCTGGGCCCACCACGAGTGAAGCATTCAAAGACGGGCACAGCACATGGTGTGGGTTTAAATGCTGGCTCTGACCACTTCTGGCTGTGTGACCTTGGGCGGGTGACTTCATCTCTCTGAACCTTAGTCTTCTCATCTGTGAAATGGGAGTAATAATGCTACCTGGCAGGATTGTTTGAGAGAGTTTTTGCAATGAGATAGCATCCACAAGGCGCCTGGTCCCATGCCTGGCCCCAGAACAAGAGCTTCCCTTTCACCTGCTACCTCTACTCCCAGCCAGGACCCACTTCTCATCTGGAATATTTTGAGTCACAAGGATTCCTCTGGGGCTCACACTCCCAGGGTGTGGGATTCGTTGCTTCCAGAATGCTCTGTACCTTTTCCCACGCTGCGGGCAGGGAGGTGCCCTACTGGCCATGCCAGCAGCCTGGCCTCCTGCTGGGGGCCGAAGATGTCCTGTATCCACCAGGCCCAGGTAGAACCTTGCAGCATCCCCCGAGGGGCCAATTTATACAGCAGCTTAAGTATCTTTTAAAACTCCTTCCCCTTCCCGGAGCTGTGGGAGTCAGCGGAGGCTGCTGCTCCGGGCTCCGGGCTCTTTTTCAAAGGGCCTCCCCCTGGGCAGATGGAAATCTTGCAAGGAAAATCTCTTTCTTTTCTTCTTATATATTTTTTTCTCGGTGGCAGAATTCTTGTTCTTGCCTCAGCCCCTAACTTCCACAGAGTAACCAGGGTGCCCCTGCGGGTTGGCGGTCTCAAGCCCATGGGGGTACCCTCTGCAGGTAGCCTCCCCTATCCACCCCGCTGGCTCCAGCCACCCTGCTTTCTGCTTCCTCTGGTTTGCTGGCTTCCTCATGGCCACATGCTTGACATGGGCCACTTGTCTCTGTGGTCCCGTGTGTGCCCAGTGGGAACTTGGCGTGTATCCACCCGGAAAGACGACAGCATCCCGAAGGACAGGAGTCGGGCCCCGTCCTTTCTCTGGGCGGGGGAGCCGCCGCCCGGCAGTGGGTGAGGCGGCATCAGAGCCCACCACTAGGCCGCCTGCCCGGCCCAGGTAGGCTCTGGGCAGCAGCCAGTGTCTGCTAGGGAGAGGATCCATCAGAGCTGAAAGGCCTGGAAGCCCTTCATCATATTAAAGACCCATTCGGTGCAGATTAAGAGGACACAGCATCCGTTCTCTTGGGCTCGGGGAAGCCATCCATCCTCCCGGAGCCACGCCGGGGCGAGTGGGGCAGCTCTGGGCAGGGAAGGGAGAAGACCCAGGTGGCAAGATGGTGAAGAGGATCCTACAGCTTCCAGGCTCTCCTGTGGCTCAGTGACCTCCCAGGTACTGAGCACTCTGCCTCCTGCACAGGGCCAGCCTTCCGCCAGAGCCCCAAAAGTGCCCAGGCTCTTCCTTAACATTGACTCACCTGGCTTCCCCCAAGGCCGGGAGCTCGGCTGTGGCGGGGGCATTGCCAGGCACCGTCCTCCCTTGCTCCTTCTCTGCCCTGGCCGCCTGGCTGTCCCGGGCCACCTGGGGATCAGCTGTGCCTTGGGGAAAGGCTTCTTCCCGGTCGGGCTGGCAGGAGTGAAGACACAGGGACTGGGGAGGGGAGAGGGTCTGCTCTATCGATGCTTTGCCTTGGGGAGGACAGGTTGGCAGCCTGAGACTCCGGGTGTGGCACAGAAGCATGAGTGGGGGAGGAGGGTGGGATCTGTTCACTAGAGGAAGGGCAGAGAGAAGAAAATGGGCACTTATTCACTTCCTTCTGTATGCCAGGCCCTTTTTTGTGTTAGCTCATAACGTAAATGTAGCATGGCGGTCAAGAGATCAGGTTCCGGAATCGACGGAGCTGGGTTAGAATTCCAGCTCCCTTCCTTTCTGGCTGGGTGGCGCTCGGCCAGTGATGTGACCGACCGAAGCCGCGCTGTCTTCCTCTGCAGAGTGTGAATAATCCAAGTACCTTTCTCCAAGACAGCCTCTGTCAAAGCACGTGGCGGCGCGCCCGGCCCATCAGGACGAGTCCTTCTATTATTAATGACCATGTGATGCAGAAATCATACACTTATTTTTGGTAAATGTGGCAGCCAAGGTTCTGAGACGCGAAGAAACTCGCCCAAGGCCACCGAGTTAGAAAGCGGCACAGCTGAGAGCTAGACGGAGCCCAGACCCTTCTCAGACACCCTGCAGCCTCCTCGGGGAAAGAGATGTCGACCCCAGGGCTAGAGAGGTGCCCGCCTGCTCGGCCGCATTGGCAGGGCAGGGGGCCGGGCTGCCAAGCTCCTGACAGCCGACATTGCTGGGCAGGGCCTTTTCCTTGGAGCTGGCGGAGAAGCTGCTCCCTGGACGACGTGGAGGGCGGCTATGCGGGACAGCCGTAAACTCTTTAACCTTGTGCGGGCTTTGTCCTTCAGCCGCCTGGAGAGGGCTTGGGAGGCAGGCAGGCTGGCGGGGGCGGCAGAGCTGTGCCCCATACTCGCTCACTCACGGCAGACTTGACTCTGGATAAACAATTACAGTCTATTTACCTCCGACCATATGGTGCTGGGGAACAGGTGTGCGGGTAATGAAGAGCCCAGCTCCAATTAAGCGTCTGGGAACCCGGCCGGATTCCCGCTGAATCTTCTGCTTGGGCCGAGGCCCACGTACAAATGAGAGCTAAAAGGACGGAGCTCGGTGGAGTGGGGGTAGGGGCCGGAGGTGGGTGCTGGGCAGGGGTGGCCGGTGGCTCCCACCCGCCATCCCGCTCCTGCTGGCGAGGGGGCAGGGCCAGGGGCCTCAGGCAGGGCCTCTCCATGGCAACCTTGGGTGCATCTGGTTGTTATGACGCAGAATGATTCAGAGGCATTAATCTCTTGGCAAGGCCGTCTGGGTACCTGTCAGGTGGGGAGTCTGGAGGAGGTTCCTTTGAGACCGTGGGGCGGGGCAGGTGCCTGTCACTCTCAGTCCAGGTCCCTCCCACCCTGGCCCCCTTGACCTTGGCCTTCATTCCGTACATAGTTTGGGACACCCCCCACCTGCTCACCGGGCACCGACACACGCTGATGAGCAGAGTAGACAAAGCCTTGCTCTCACTGAGTTTGTATTTTAGAAATTTCAGACATTTTAGGGAAAAACAGATGGAAAGACAACGAGTCACATACACGAATAAGGTAATTTCTAAGGTTGGTGAGTGCGTCTCATTCCATCTGCCCCATGACTCCTAGCCACGCCTGCAGGCCCCCCTCAAGGGACCCTCCCATCTGACACTTCCCAAATGCTGCCAGGGGTTAGTCGCTCCCTCCTCTGGGCTCCTGGCTACTCCCATCCCCATTACAGCACCTGGGAGTTTTGTAAACAGCTGCTCCTGTGCCACTGTCCCTCCAGGACATTGGCCTTGCTCAGGGCAGGGAGGATGTCCAGCCCATCTGCTATTTCCAGCACATGGCGCGGGGTCAGGTGGGCAGAAGAGGCTGGATGAGTGATGGGGCAGACGGCCCGAACCTCTGCAGCCTCAGCCTCCTGGGAGATTCGTCTGGCCTGCTGAGACGACACCGTCTTCTCTGGCCTGAGCAGGTAGATGATGCCAGCTCTTCTGAAGACGAGCCCCTTTCCCTCACGTGACCACGGAGCAGACAAGGTGCCCCCACAGGTGTCCTGGAGGCTGCACACTGAGCAGGAAAGAAGATGAACAGCTCCCGTCCCCATGGCGGGCTGCTGGGAGAGGACCAAGGGCACGTGTGCCGATGAATCTCTCGTGTCAGTTTGTACTGTGGTGAGGAGGCCACACGCACGAGGCGAGGTGGGGAGTGCATTTTTTTTTTCTAGGAAGACCCCGTCCCTGTCCCTGGTTAGGACAGAAACAGAAATGGGCGTTTTTCATGTTCCTTTGCCTGGTGGGTATTTTTGTTTTCTTTTAGTCTTGGATTTATGCATTGCTTTAGACTTGGCAAGATGAAATCGGCACCTTCCCAAACTTCCCCGCTGGCAGGTCCTCTGGAACGTCTCCCCATGGTCCACTCACACGCGGTCAGGCCCCCAGGCACGCAGACCCACCGACAGGCCTCTCTGCACCTCTGCCTGATTATAAAGGGGACACCTTCCAACAGAAATACGCAGCTGGGCTGCAGGAAATGGATAACAGGTGATTCCAGGGAAAATCAAGGTTTCAAATGAGGGACTTGCACCATTTCTAGGGATGCAAGATTTCTGGAAGCAGGATTCTGGAAGGCTCCGGCCTCCAGCTCTCCCTGCCTAACACAGAGGGCAGGAAGCAAACTAAATGGGTTTCGAAGTGGGAAACAAATTGGATTTTAAAAAAATGCTCTGGTTCTAATGATCAGAGGGGTTATTCATAATCCTGGAGTAGAAAGTGTGTCTTGAAATCTATGTTTTGTGTTGACAGCTTCTCCCTAATGGGCGAGATCTCACACATGATAGGGCCATAAAACACAGAGCCTGGCTGGCCCTGCCGCCTGTCTGATAAGGGAGATGGACGGACTCTCCAGCATAGTGCGGCCCCTGCCCGCCCCTTCATGGTCTGGCTCACCAGTAGGCGGGGAGGGAAGGAAGGAAGGAGGCAGAAGGCAGAGCCCTTGATACCGAATTACCCTTAGAGCCAGAAGTTTCCAGAATATTGGAAGACATGCTCCACAGGGCCCAAATCCCATACTTTGCAATGAAAGGGTTCCATGTTCAAGTCTGGGACATGCCACATCATCCACCCCCTCCTGGAGATTCAAAACGCTCATGAGCATGGTCACGGCTAAGAGTCTTCCAGGAAAGACCTACCTAGCTTTGCTCAACCCAATGGCTCCCAAACTTCTGTTGACGACGGAACCCTGTTTTTACACAAGCCCTGCGGGATTGGTCTCCCAGACCTGTGGTGGAAAAGATAATTGCACTAGTTTGTGGGGCTGCTGTGAGCAAACACCACAGCCTGGAGGCTTAAGCAACAGAAACGTGTTCTCCACAGTTCTGGAGGCTGAAGCCCGAGATCGAGACGTCAGCAGGGTTGGTTTCTCTGAGGCCTCTCTCCTTGGCCTGCAGACGTGACTGTCTCCCCACTCCCGTGTCCTCAGGTGGTCTTCCCTCTGTGTGTGTCTGCGCCCAAACTGCTTCTTATAAGGACACCTGTCGTATTGGATAGGGCCCGACCGAGCTCACCTTAATGGCCTTTTTAAAGACTCTGTCTCCACAAGTGGTCACGTTCTAGGTGCTGGGTTAGGACATCGACATATGAATTCGGGAGGGGGCACACAAGTCAGCCACAACCACAGCCATGGGTCTTGGCATTTTGGTTGGAAACTGGGCCTTGGTGGGACCCAGGGGGCAGGAAGGTGGGTGAGCTCGCAGGGCACCCCCGGGCCACCCCCAGGCCTGCTCTACAACAGAACAGCAGTGGCGTTAACAGTAACTGTATTTGGGAGGCATTTTATACATTACAAGGAATTTCCTATCCATCAATTAATAGGATCCTTATAATAATCCATAAGGTAGGAGATCCCATTATTATTTCCACTTTACAAAAGAGGCTGCCTGCACTCAGAGAGGTCGAGTCACTGGTTTTTGGCCACCCAGTAAATAGTGGAGTCAAGTACTAAATCCAGGTGGGCTTAAAGAACCAGGCCCGAGGCCAGGCGTGGTGGCTCACGCCTGTAATCCAACACTTCGGGAGGCCGATGGGGGAGGATCGCTTGAGTACAGGAGTTGGAGGCTGCAGTGAGCTATGATGACACCACTGCACTCCAGCCTGAGAGATAGAGTGAGACTCTGTCTCTAAATAAAAAGAAAGACAAAAGAAAAGACCAGGTCTGAGGGTCCATGGCCTCCCTGAGGTGCTACCTCTGTCACAGCAGAGGCAGAAGACATCTCGGATGAGCCATCCCAGGGTCAGCTCAGAGTGCCCTTGCTGCCCGGAGCCTGAGTACCCACAGGTGGCCTTTATCCTGATGAATCTGGGCACATGCTGGGCCGTGCACGCTGCTTGCCAGCTTGGACGGAGAGCCATTCCCTGGAGCTTCTCGAGTGGATTTAGACGAGCGGATCCTGCCGGATGCTCCAGGCACCTGCCCATTAGAGCTGGACGCCAACCAGAGGGAAGGGTTGGAGACGTCCCAGCTGTCCCATGGGTCAGACCAGGGCAATGCCACCCCAGCCTTCCCAGCCTTGTCTCAGAAGCAGAGGCGGGCCCGTGACTGTGCATGAAACCAGAGCATTTGCTACTCCATAGGCAGAAGATGGTGACAGCTTATTTAGAGAATCAGCTGACTTGCTTTGTCCTAGTCCCTCCTGGCCTGGCAACTCGCTATTTGTTTCCTTGGTGTTTCTTGGTAAAGTTTGATAACCAGGCAAATCCCTTTCCTGCCAGGCCAGGAGGTCTGCCCTTCACGGGTTCTTCCTCTTGGTCAGAAGAGGTGGCCCTCTAGGTAACCAGGCTACACCCCACTGTCCCCCACCGTCCCCCACCTCCCCTAGACTGAAGGGCACTGCTGTTGCACATCTAGTCCAAGATGCTTGGCAAACAGGGCCAGCAATCACTCAGACAGATGGACCAGGGACCAGACCTGGCCAGGGTTCCAAGGTGCTGAGCCCGGGAAAGCTTATGCACTGCCTGTGCTTCAGGTCCACCGTTGGTGCAGTGGGGGTAATGCATGAATGTCCAGGGCATCGTGAAGGCCCCGATAAAGGAGAGGTTAAAAAGTGCTTTGCAAAACATCAAAGAGCTGTACAAATGGGAGTTATTAGAAGAGCCCAGGAGGGTGAAGGAGGAGGGCTGGGGAAGCTGCTATAACCTGCCCACAGGTGCAATGCCAGGAGACCCTCTGGATGTCACCAGGAGGGCACCATGCCAGGCAAGACTCACCATCAGCCTCCAGAGGGGCTTCAACATGGAGATCCATGGAAGGGTCTCGGGGGCTCTTGTAGTCTGCCTGGGCGTGCCTGGCACAACCCCAGTACCTACGCACCTCTAAACTCTGGGGCCACTGTCCACATAAACGTCCGTGCACATGAGTGAGGGGCAGTGGCTGAGACCCTCGGGCAGACGAATTCTCTGCCGTGTGCCATTTCCTCTGCCCAGGACTCTCCCTGACTCTGCGCCAGGCAGGGAAGGGGCTGAGCCCTGGGAACCTCGGCAGAGAGAGTCTCTCCCTCCCTCTCCCAGGCAGCTCACTCCTGTCGGTGGCACAGTTCTGGAACACCTCTCCAGAGAGGGGACCCCGAAAATACCTGGGCTGGCATCTTTAGGGCCAGGACTAGAGAGAAGAGAGTGAGGCCTGGGTGCAGAGGTAAGTAGGTCCTCACACTCAGATGACACCTGCACTTCTGCATCCCGGGCACCTTTCCTGCCCCATCCTAGCCCCAACCCCGCTTTGGGGAAATGCCCCATGGCACCCACCACCAGCCATAGGCCCCTGACCTTACTGGGTTAAAATTGTTCAAGTCCATTGTCTGGGAGAAGGTGGGCACTCTGCCCAGGCCCTGCACAGCCAGGTGGGCTGACAGGAGGTCACATGGCAGGCAGACCTGCTGAAGGGTCTGGGGTTTGGTTTTGCCTGGGGAAGAGGAGAGGGATTGAGAGCATGACTTTAAATACTGGAATGGAGCATGCAGTGGGTTGAATGGTGATCTCCAAAGATTTTTTCGTGTCCTAACTGGCAGAACGTGTGAGTGGGACCTTACTTGGAAAAGGGATCTTTGCAGATGTGACTAAGTTAAGGATCTTAAAAATGAGATCATCCTGGATTCAGGGGGGACCCTGATTCCCATGGCAGTTGTCCTAAGAGCAAGGCAGGAGGAGATTAGGGAGGGAGCGGGAGAAAGCCCCGTGACAACCGAGGCAGAGATTGGGGTGATACAGCAGCAAGCCCAGGAACACCTGGGAAGAGGCAAGGAAGGGCCATCCCTAGACCCTTGGAGACTGCAGCCCTCCTGACACCTCGAGTTTGGACTTGCAGCCTCCCCAACTGTGAAAGAACCAGTTTCTGTTGCTGTAAGGCCCCCCCGGTTTGTGGCAATTAGTTATGGCAGTCACAAGAAACTAACAAAGATGTCACATAAAGAGGAGGTGGGCTAGTTCTAGGTGGAGCCAGAGACTGAATGAGTCCCTGTGGGTGGGAGTGCCAGGGGTCGTCTTTCAGAACAATGTGAGGAAGAACTTTCTAAGAATGACAGTTGTCCAGCCTCGATGTGGCTGCCTTGGGCAGTGGGAGCTTCCTGGTCCCACACCATCCGGCTCACGTGGCAGACAGGGCCCCTGTTCAGGAGGGGAGGGGGCTAGATCAACAGTCTATTCCACTCCCTCCCCAAAGGACACCTGCTGAATGGGTCCCCCGTGCGGGTGGCTCACGACTGTAATTCTCTCACTCAAGAAAACACGTCACAATGCAAGTGTGAGGGTGACGTAGTGATGGGAATAAGCTTGAATAAGCTCTAATTTCCTTTTACAAAAAAATGACAATATTTGCAAATGTTGGTACTGTAACTATTAATAATAATTTACTTGCAGGTAGCTCACATGTGCTCGTGACGCATGGCCGGGACTTGACATGGTGGTGAGAAAGCCCCCAGGGTCTCCTAGATGGTGGACGGTGGGTGTGGAGCAGCCTTCTTCTGCCCTCTGTGTGGCCCCTGCCCTGGGGACCTGTGCCAGACGCCGGTTCGGACTCCCCAGGTCTGGGTTGGGGCTCGAGATGCTGCGTCTCCCACAAGCTCCCAGGTGAGGCTAAAATTCCCCGGACCACACCTGAGTAGCAGGGATCCGGAGGGGCTCGCGGTCAGTCTGCAGAATGCCCTGGGCTACCCCGTGGAGGGGCAGGGGAAGTTGTCTTGCTGTAGCTTAGGCAGGGCCAGAGTAACACACGACCTTCCTTTCCTGTTGGGCAGTGGAATGGGCCCTGGGGGCGGAGATGGACGTCCTGGAGACGTGTGGGCAGGGAGGCCTGGAAGGCGCCTTCCAATTGAATAATTTAGGATCTCAGAAGTGCCTGGGCTCTCGCCATGTCTGGGGCCCGTGGGCTTGGTGAGAAGAGGCTGGAGGAGCCCTGCAGCCTGCATTCATGGAGCTCGTCACTGTTTGCTTTTGTGCTCACGGTGACCCTCTGCAAGATTCAGGTATTCCGTTATTACCCCATTTTGCAGGTGAGAACACAAAGGCACAGAGAGGTTAGAAATGTGCCTGTGGTCACCCAGCACTATGTGGTAAAGCCAAGATTTGAACTGGCCATTAGACATTGGAGCGGGGTCGATCAGATTCCAGATAACACAGTGTTCTGTCCTCCCTGACGACCCCCCAGGCCCAGCAGCGTGGTGTAGGAAGCCTGGGGACGGGCCGTGGGGTCTCTGCACGTGGCCTCCTCCCCAGACCACCTCCTCTCCCATGCACGCTTTTATGTTGAGCCCTGCTGATCGCGGCCGGGGCTGATTAGACACGGGGCTCCTCTCCAGCTTTTAACGCAGCAGGGCTGCTGAGCGGGCGCTGGCCGGGGTGGAGGGGAAATTGCCACCCTCCTCTAAAATTGCCACTGCCGGATGGAGGGGATGATTCCTGCACACCAGGGAGAAGAGGGAGCAGCCGGTTCTGGGTGGCGGCGCTGCCAGCGTGGGCTGCAGGGCAAACAGCGGCTCCGGCTTCCACACCCCTCAGGGTCCGCAGGGACAGCCCTGCCGTGCTCTGCCCCCTCGCTGTAAACGTTCGCCTCCCAGCCCCTCCTCGCCCTCCTCACATCTCTCCCACCTTTCCAAGTCCTCACCCACCACCCCGGCATTCCTACGGCCTGTCCAGCGCGGGAAATGAGAGGCCGGCCCTCCCCAGGCAAGGACAGCCGCGCTCCGGGTGCTCCTGTGGCCGAGGCGCGAGTCTGCACGGTTGACTGTCCATAGCAAGACGCAGAGACAGGGGATGGGGTTCAGACGTGTGAGCAGCCAGGTTTGGGGGGACAGGGAGCCCTAAGGAGCAGCAGGCTGGACACATTCTCAGACCACTGGCTGGTGGACTGGAGTTCACCCACTACCGCCCTGCCCCCAAAACAGCATCACGGCAGGGTCCCCGGTCCCTTGGAGGCCCCCAGAGGACCCGCCCTGTGACCTTCCCAGTGAGGCAATTCCCACAGAGGTCCGGGCGGTAGCGTCATCCCTGGCAAAACAGGACGGATTCCAGGAGCAGCACACAAGCCAATTAAGAGCCCGGCCGGCCCGGCGGCGGCGGCGGCGGCGGCGGCGGCACCTGCTCTCATCCTGCGAGGCGTGTGTGGCCGGGGCTGCTGGGAAGGTACAGTGCGTCCTAATTACACACTCCTCCATGGCAGGCGGTGTCAAAAGATTAAAGGAATCAAACCAAGTGGCTCTCCAGCGGCCCCTCCCCCAGAACCAGAGCCGCTGCGTGAAGGCGATTATGGTACCAAGGTGGCGGTTAGAAAGATAATTTTCTCTGGGCCCCGCGCCTGCCGCTGCCTCCCGTACCGAGCTGCGTGTCAGCACTGCGTCTCGGCCACTTTGTCTGGGCTCCGCAGATTCATTTTCTTTTTTGTTGGCACAGCTGAGCAGGAGGAAACAAACTAAGCCCCGCTCCCTCCTCCCGCCTCCCTCCCCACCACCCACAGCCCTTCCCATCCAGCAAACTTTCTTCCCCTCCCCTCTCCTCCCCTCCCCTTCTCTCCTTTCTCTCCTTTCCGCTCTCATTTTTCTTCCTAGCTGTTTCCACTTCATTCTACCCCTTCTCGTATCCTGTTTGGTCTCTGCATTTCTGTTCCTTCCTCCTTAAATACCTGTCAGAGCTCAAGGAGAAGGAAGCCACAGCGGCCTGCCGCCGCTTCTGTTTTTTTCCCTCTTGATGGTCTTTGAAATAACAGTAGCAAAAATATCTGCCGCGGACTGAGCCTTCACCTCTTCCCTTGCGTGGCTGATTAGCCCTCAGGACGTGTTATCAGATGAGGAAACTGAGGCTCAGGGGCTCTGTGACCTGCCTCTGGCCACATGGCTGGCAAAGGTTGGGACCGCAGAGAAGCTGCTGACCTGCTCTAGACTCCAGCCTGGGAGGGGAGGAGGGGCGGTGGAAGGGGCAATGGAAGGCAAGCTGGGACGGCACCTTCTCCTCCAGACAGGGAAGATGGGCATCGTGTGACAGGGAGGACGAGGGACCAGGCGCCCCACCTCAACCCTGGTAAGCCCCCGCCCGGCTTTGCTGCAGTGACGATGGGCTGTCCTCCCTGATGAGGGAGAGCCGTGTCCTTCGGGGGTGCTGGGGCAGAGCAGCGGTCGAGACTGATCCGAACCCTCATTGCACAGCAAGGACGGGGCGCTGTGACGACACGCACCTTGCGCAAGGTCACTTGGCAGAGCCCCACTTCCCCGCCCTCCAGCAGAAGAGCCCTTATTCATGTCTCTCTGCACCTTCGACATCTGCAGGGTCTTTGCCAAACCCCCAATCTCCACAGGAGGCGTCCTCTAAAATCCTTTCTGTGGTGACATCGTGTCCATCTGTGAGTGGGAGGAAAGAAGCCCAGCGGGGCTTGGTGGAAGTGGGCACTGGCCTTGACAGTGACTTCTGCTTCTGAGGGTGCAAAGATGCGTCTTGGGATAGCAGCTGCAGGGTTTGCTAATGTCACTCCAGCACCTCACCTGCTGGGGATGGTCTTTCGGGGAGGGGTGCAGAGGGGAGGAGGGGGTTCCTCCCTCCCGCTTCTTTCCTGCTGCACTTGCAATAGAGCATCAGGGAGGGATTAGGGACTTAAAAAGTGGCCATTAGAGGAAGGCAGGAGCGCCTGCACCAGTTAATGTGGAGTGTCTCCATTACCGTAATAACCAACCACTTAATAACTGGCTTCCCCGCTAATTCTAATTGAAACACGTAATGATATTTCCGGGCGGAGAGTGGCAAGCTTAAGTCCCGGCAGACATCTCCAGGGGCCCCCTGGCTGCACGTGGCCGGGGCTGTGGCCCTCCTTGGGTGTTCTGCTGCAACAGACCGAGGCAGCAGACAGCAGCTCTTGTACGGCTGCCAGGAACCACAGCTGATGATAAAAGCCATTAAAGGTCAGCTGGGAATAGAAAACTATTTATGTTAAATGTCACAGATTAAGCCGCAGAATGGGCCTCGGGTCGGAGCAAAGGGTGAGGTGAGAAACGCTGGTCACCGTGCTGCCTCTGCAGGGGCCCAGGGAAGGGTCAGGGTGGCCTTGCCAGGTGGGGCTGGGGCCGGGAGCGGGGGAGCCCTTGATTTCCCAACTCCACAGGTGACTGGCCGTGCCACTGCTCCATCGAGGTTGCTAGGTGACCGGAGGGCGAGCTGTGGGGAGAGAAGATGGACGGGAGGTCTCTGTCACATCATCACAGAAGGAGACCGGGTGTCTCCAGGAGGGCTCAGGGGATGGAGGCTGAGGATGCTGGAGGCAGGTTTGTCAGCTGCTTTCACTCACAGGGTGGCCCTTGCTGGTTCTGTTTCTGGGGTGTTGCCCTGGGGAGGCAGGGGTGTGCTTAATCGTGGCTAAGAGCAAACACCACATGACCGACTTGCTCTATTGAGCCAGAGAGAGGAAGCCGCAGAGAAACGAACAACATGCCCCCTTCGCCACCCTCTGATGGTCCCGGGGGCTGGAGTGGGGGAGGCCTCAGGGCTCGGTGGGGCCTGGGCCAGGCCCTAAAGGGCAGCTCTGAGGGGACCAGGCTCCCTAGTCACACCCCACTCCAGAGGTGCCTGGGCCTGCACATCTGGCAAGAACCCCACCGTGCACCTTGTCTCCATCCAAAACTCACCCAAGGAGCCAGTTTGTTGACAGGTCCAAGATACCCCCTAGACGTGAATTATGTCACTACGGCCCCATGGAAAAAAATGCTGCAACCCTCGATGCTCTATCTGGAGATTGGTTCCTTTTGCCGATCCAGGCAGAGGCTTTGTTTCTGTGTTTTTCCGCCACCCAGGTGCTTGACTCCGGACCACCTTGCCATGTGTACAGAAAATGCAAACTCGTTTTAACACTGGTGTAAGCAGACACAGCTAGGATGGTAAATCTAGTGTGTGCGGGAAGCAGGCAAAATCAACACAACCCCAGACCCTGTCTGCTTTGACTGTGTCGCTGCTCTCCTCCAAGAGAGAGTTGGCATCATCTGCGCCACTTGGAGGAACTTGAGGGAGGTAGAAAGCCGCCTCCCCCTGACATCCCTGCGCTGGGGAACAGACCTTCACCAGCCCGGATGTCCCTCTCCTTTGTGCTTTTTCTGTGCTCTGGCTGCAGAATGACTGACTTGGATGTGACCTGGTCCAGAAGGACCCCAAGAGTACGGGTGGGATCGAGAGAGAGCTCAGGAGGCCCTAAGAGTCCAGGCAGGCGGGCGCTGGATCAAGACGGTGGAGTAGGTGGACTTAGGATGGCTGGGAGTGGGGGTGGGGCTTTTATAGATAGACTCTGGGAAGAGTCACATGTGTTCCTGTCATTAGTAGCTATGTATCAGCAATGACCCTGCACCAGCCCAGTGGCTGGCACTGGGAATATATTGCTAAATGAGACCATTGTCCCTGCTTCTAGAACCCCACTGCGGATACAGAAGATCAGTGCATTCCCAAGTAATTGGAGCAGGTTACAGCCATCTCTAGGACAGAGGTAGGTACGGGGACCCAGAGCACCGAGAAGCACAATCACATCCCAGGAGGAAGAGGAGGATGGGAATGATTCTCAAGGTCTGAACCACCTGTCCTTCCGCAGCCAAAGGAGGAGAAGGCGGGAAAGGGAAATTCTGGCCAGATGGAGAAGAGCCTCAAATACTCCGCTTAAAAAGCGAATTGAAAGTCAATTCTGATGGCGAGAGAGAGAGAGAGAGAGAGTTATGCACTGTTGCCGGGCAAGGGAGTGAGAGGGCTCAGCCTGGGTTTTACAAAGAACACTCTGGAAGCTACAGGGAGGATGTGCTCGACACGGCGGTTCTCAACCTGGACTGTGTCAGCATCATATGCAGGACTCTGGACCCTGCCCCACGAGGTTTTCATTCAGCAGGTCTGGGCTGTGGCCAGAGAACTTGCATTTCTAAGAAGCTCCCAGGTGCCACTGCTGTGGGTCCAGGGACCACAGTCTGAGAACCACTGTGTTAGAGAGAGGAGGAGCTGGGTGCCAGGAGAGCCACTGGGAGGAATTGAAGATAAGAGCCGATGAGCAGATAGGCTTGAGGGCCACTCAGGCCCCGGGGCAGGCAGGCAGACAGCGTGGTGGGAGGGGAGGGGCAGGCCCAGAGGTGGGGACAGGTGGCAGAAGCCAGATGTTGGGGCTGAGGTCCGAGTTCCAGCTGAGCTGGCGGAAGGGGTGAGCTGTGTGCCGAGACTCCTGAACTCCCTGCCTTTAGGCAATTAGGTGTCAGGTCTGGGACACCCACGTGGCTACAGAGGGGCCTGGATTTGAAGGTCAGGGGCATGCAGGGCTGTGACTGCAGCGGCCAGGCCCAGAGAGGGCACAGGTGGGGGAGAATCTGATTCACTGTGAGCCGTGAGGTGTCAGCTGGTTAAAGCGCCCTGTTGCTGGGCTCTGAGTGGCAGCCCAGGCCCGAGAGCATCAGAGCATCCCATCAGACAGCTGTGCTCCGGGACCCAAGCCCCCATGACACAGGTCCTGTGCAGACTGGACCCCATATCCCAAGGCCTGGCTGCCGGTCCCACTGCCTGCAGGTGGGGCCGTCCTGAGAAGAGAGAAGAATTGGTCATGGCAGGGCGGCAGGAAAGTGCTTCCACCTGCATCTGCAGTGGTTAGGAGCAGGCAGGGGGCTGTCGGGGACAGTGGGAGGTCAGACGAGCCCCAGGAAGAGGGGCTTGTGAGGCATCCGCTAACGGACCCCAGACAGACATCTCTACCCGCTTCCTGGTGCTTGGATGACCTGCTCTGCCTCTGTCCCCACGGCCGTGTGCCTGCATCCCGGCCCTGTTGTCTCTTCTTCCGCTGTGTTCTTGCCGGTCTGACCCACTCGGCAGTTTATTTAAAGTACACAAAATATCAGACTGTGATTTGAGGCAGCTGGCATCTAGACTTTGCACCACTTAGTTCTGTCTTAAGCGCACGGAGTAGATTTACCTGATGTTCGCGTGTCTGAGGCCGGTCAGGAATACGCACCAGCCCGGCTTCCTGCCCGTCTCAGTCCCACAGTTCTTACCCAAGCACAATTATTCCTGGCAAAAACTTCTCCCAGAAGCACCAAAAGTGCAGTGCAGCGTCTTCTTTGGAGACAGCCGCAAGATCTCTGTCCCTGAACCTGCTCATCCCCGAGAATCTGGCTCCCCCAGGACGCACGTCCTAATTGTTTTTGCTTCCGAACGTTCTGTAGTCATGGCCCCAAGTCCCCTTGCGGCCTGCTCTGCTTCACGCTCTCGCTCATTGTCACTGCTACCCCAGGTTGCCACACCGGCCCCACATTTAGCAGCTGGTCTGCTGTGTGCCTCTCCTGGTACCATGTCAGCACGGACATCTCCTCTTTAAAGCCCAATTGCATTTTGTTGACTGCTCCTTCCAGACTGAGGTTTCTCCCCAGCCCACGGTGGCTCTAGAGGAGGCTGTTTGGGCTCCAGGGGGGAAGGGAGGTGTCTCTGGCTGGGTGGCCCTATCTAGCCTAGAAGGAGGAAAGAGGATGAACAGAGAGTGCAGGACGACTTGGATGCTGCAAGGAGCAGGGTTCTCTAGTGCCCACTGTGGGCACCCTGGCAGGTGGCCATTCCCTGCAGGAACAGTGAGGCTGGCCAGGTAGGACAGCAAGGCAGGGGTATCCTTTAGGGGTGAGTCAGCTCATCCAGGCCCGCTCTGCCTCTGCCAGGGGTGACAGGGAGGCCAGGGCTGCTACTGACCTGCAGAGCCCACCCTGTGGCTGTCCGCTATTCTCTTGGGACCTTTGGAAGAGCTTGGTAGGCACCCAGAGGTACAATCAGAAGGGAAGATAGGATTGTAACAAATTTGGATGGGAAGAGGGGTCAGAAATCCTAGAACCTTCCTGCAAGGACTGACTCTCTACTGAGATCCAAAACACTAAGACCAAAACCCACTGTGCTACCACCCATAAAAGGTGACACCGTGAAGCACTTACTACAGACCAAACTCAGCTTCACCCGCATGAGCCCTTGGCATTGCCACCATGACCCTGCAAGGAAGGAACCATCGTTATTATCAACGTGGAGACAAGAAAATGCAAACTCAGAGAGTTTAATGCCTGGACCACGATCACATAGCAAGGACTTGAGGCCAGGCCTGTCTGCCCACAGATCCCATATTTGCAACTGTGACAGCCGTGCCGCGGAGGGCAGGCATTACTCAGAGCTCCCTGGGCCTGAGAGTCACACCCACTGCACCTCCAACCATCAGCCTTTGACAGGGGGTTGGCAAACTCTGGCTCCAGGGCCAAGTCCATCCTGCCACCTGTTTGTATGGAGTTTTACTGGAAAGCAGCTATGCCTGCTCACTTCAGGGTTGCCTATGACCGCTTTCCTGTGACGATGGCCTAGTCGGGTAGGTGCGACAGAGACTGTATGGCCTAAAATGCCTAAAATGTTTGCTATCTGGTCCTTTGTGGAAAGTGTGTCTGTCTGAGTCAGCTTGGGCTGCTATAACAAAATATCGTAGACCGAGCAGCCTAAACAACAAACATTTATTTATTCCTCGTGGTTCCAGGCTGTAAGTCTGAGACCAGAGTGCCAGCACGGTTCCGTTCTGGTAGGGGCTCCCTTCCTGGCTTGTATACGGCTGCCTTCTTGCTATGTGCACTTCTTGCTAGGTGGAGCAAGATGGGGCTCAGGTCTCTTCTTCTTCTTGTAAGGACACTAATCCCATCATGGAGGCCCCACCCTCATGGCCTCATCTAAACCTCTACCTCCAAGTGCCATCACATTAGGGCTTCGACGTATGAAATTTGGGGGAAGACAAATATTCAGTCCATAGCATGTGTCCACCTCTGGCCTTTGACAGAATCGCAAGCTTACCAGTGTCTAGCAGAGCCCAGCTGAGAAGGTATCTGTGTGCATGCATGTGCATGGGTGGAGGTGTGCGAGCATGTGTGTGTGTGTGCGTGTGCGCGGGTGGAGGTGTG
>VBSM01003215.1:3043026-3104188 GCA_008086735.1 Cheirogaleus medius | reverse complement strand
GTGCGTGCGAGAGCCCTGGCATCCCGCTCGGGTTCCTCTTGCCTTGTCTCTGGAGAAGAGGCCGTGGGCGTTGAGTGGGCAGTGATCTCCTTTCGGAGGGAGCCGGGTTTCAGGGGCTTTTACAGTCAGAACAGCACAGTGGCTGCTGCTGTCGCTGCAGAAATTTAAGTAATTTTCTCCTAATTAAGCAATTATCTCAGGGATAGCTGCTCCTTTCTCCAGGAACTTTTGTGGAGGGCGAGGAGTGGGGAGACGGGGGTGTAGCGCTGGGGAAGGCCTCAGATGCAGAAACGCCCTCACAGCAAGTCCCCTGCTGGGCGAGGGCAGCACTGGTGAGGAACAGGTGGACTTCAAAGGCACACTTGACAATGACACAACTGGCCCTGGAAGCCACTGTCCCTGGAGCCAAACACACGGCAACAAACTGATGACACGAGATCTGGGCCCAGGACGGCACCTGAGAACAGAGAGCCGGATCCCCAGGTGCAGGGAAAGGAAGTGAGCGAAGTCTCGGGCGTTTTCAAGCCAGAAAGAGGGAGGTTCATCCTTCCATGGGGCGGAGAGAGCTGGGCCCTGAATAGCCCGTCTGGGAGCACAAGGCTCACTCCCCTCTTACCATGAAGACTGCACGTGGTCACGGATGGAGACGGCCAAGGACGCAATCTTTCTCCATGGGCAGACAACCCACAGACCCCCATGGCTTCTTCTAGAAGTCTGAGTCTGCAGCCCAAGGCTAGGACACCCGGCTAAACTGGAATTTCTGAGAAACAATGGGAAAAATTTAGTTTAAGTATGTTCCGAATATTGCATAGGACATACTTACACCAAAAACCCATTGATTGTTTAGTTTTGTTGTTTAGTTTCACTGGTCGTTCCGTAGTTTTATTTGCTAAATCTGGCAACTCTCTCCGGGGCCCAAATACCTTCTCTCCATAATTTCCAAGCAAAGCAATGACCCTTTGTCCCTAAGCAGCCGCTGGATGTGGCTGAGGTAGCAGAGCCATTGAGACTGGAGGCAAAGAAGAAATGCCGGGCGCTGGGGCTTGGCACAAACACCAAGGGATCCCTCACTGACCCAGCACAAGGGGGTGCATGGGTGTGGCTTAGCCCCTAAGGTGGCTTCTGCCCTGGGGTTTGGACATGAGAAAACTAGAGAGGGAGGGAAGGGAGGCCCTTACTTTTGGGTGTTAATCATTTGCCACAATTGGCAAATTTTTAAAAAAGACAACTGTTAACAGGGATGTTTCTTTGTGAAATGGTGACGTGGAAATGGGATTGACAGGACCTTCTTGTCCCCACAGAGACTGGAGCTTCCCTCCGTCCCAACAGAGTACTAATGTGACCCACACACAGATCTTTCAGTGGGAACTAGGAGAATGAGACGTCCCCCTGTTTTCCCAATGGGAAGCATCACCAGGATTATGGAACTTTGATCCTGAACTAGAAAACATAGCATCAAGCCCAGGTCCCACCTAGGGGACCCTCTCTTCCCCAGGGCGGTCACAGACCCTACCGCCCACTTTAGGGACCCCCACCCCAGAATCACAGGGCATGGTCTGGGAGCGCTTCCCTGGGGTGGAAGGGGGTGCAACAGTGGGAGTCCCTGGGCCCTGAGCCCACCGGCCCAGCCTCTGTTAGTGCAGGGCTTGACCGACTGCCGATGTGGTGGGCATCCTTCCAGCCGCTGCCGATGGTGTCCCAGTCAAGCGTGGTTGGAGATGCAAAGAAGGATGGGTAGGGGCTGCAGCGGCTCCCCCAAGGTGGCTTGGGCAGTAGGCTGCAGCAGAGGACCAGGAAGGGGTGAAGACCCGCGGAGCCCCAGAACAGAGAGCTTGAGGGTCTGATGCACAGAATCCCCCTGGCACCCCCATCTCCCCAACCCCAGGGGCGTCCAGGGCCGTGGGCAGCTCCAGGCCCCGCGGAGCGCTGCGAGCTACAGCTGATAAAAGCTGCTGGAAGTTACACTGTATTTATTTATTCCCTAGAAGTGCGGCGGGACCTGCATAAAAGGAAAGGGCAAAGCGTGTAGAGACCATAAAAAGAGAGTTTAGTTTTTATGCAGTGGTAACCTGGGGAATTAATTCCCGGCTGACGGAGGTCACACGGCAGTTACTGAGTTTTAAACAGACTGCAGAGAGGCCCCTGGGGAGGTGGGCAGAGGGCGCCGGGCCCTGAGGGCAGAATGGAGGTGGGTGGGGTGGGAGGTGGGAGGCTGCCCGGGCAGCCTCAGGGGCATGGCTGCTACAGCCCCGTTTCAGAGAACAGTGGAGCCAATAACTCCATGCTGGTCCCATTCAGGCCACATTTATTGGGCACCTACTGTGTGCCAGGATCTGGCTGGATGCTGTGGAGGTTACAGCCATGGATGGACAGGGGCCCCAGATCTCAACACTGTGTCTTTTGGGGGGACCAGGAATTACCTGTGCTCTGCCTGGGAACCAGATGCCACGGGCAGGAATTCTACTTCCTTTACTGTAAACTCTGCCTTTTGGGCAAGATGCTTAATCTCTCCTTGCCTCAGTTTCCTCACACAGAAAATAGGAATAATCCCGGCATCTACCACCTAAGATTGTTCCGAGGAGCTCTGTTAACAGAAATGGCACATACGCTTTCTATCAGAGCAGGTTCTAGTCAACAGCTTGGTTGAAATTTGGGGCAAAGTTTCATGATGTCCAGAGAGATTCATTTGTTGAAGGGATCTGGGAAGGCTTCATGGAGGAGGTGACTTTTGAGCTAGGTTTTAGATGAGTGCAGAAGAGAGGTAGGATTTCTAGGTAGGGGGTTCAGGTTGAGTGATACCATGGAGATGTGTTGGCAAGACCAGGAGGGGCTGCCTGGCACTGGAGGCTTGATGTCTGGGAGTGTCCTGGCCAACTTTAAGGACCCCCTCCCCCACCAAATATGTACGGCTGAGCTCATGGTGCTGGGTGGTAGACAGACCCTGACATACACGGGAGGCAAGAACACCTGCTCGGTGCCCCGTCCTCTCGGAATACCGAGTAGGGGTGGGGGCTGTTTGGGCTGGAGACGGCAGCCCCCGGCTTCTGCAGGCACCGGGCGGACCACGTCAGAACCTCGGGCTGGGCGCCGGTGGGTATATTTGAGTCCTCAGCAAGAGAACAGGCCGGAGCTACCCGGCTGAAAGACACCACAAGCCACATGTGATGTAGGCTTTACATTTTCTAGCAGCCACATTAAGAAAGTAAATAGAAACAGGTGAGATTACTTGTAATGGCATATTTAATTTAACCCAATAAGTGAAAAATGCTGTCATTTCATAATAAATATCAAGGAATTATTCATGAGCGATCGCGCTCTCTCCCTTTCATAGCAAGTCCTCCAAGCCTGGTGTGTGTTTCGCCTTTCGCCAGCCCAGTGTGCCGTGAGCGACGGCTCCGTGCGGCTCAGGGCTGCCACATCCCACAGCGACACTTCTCCACTCCGAGTCCAGAGCCGTGTCGTCACCCCACGGCTGCCTCAGTGTCCCCCAAGCACATCTGCAGACAATGGCCAAGGGCTCGTGGCACCATTCATGTTGACAACGGCAGTGCTGCCCGGGCAGGGACCAGCGCCCCTCCGCCCACCGGGACTGGTGGGTGGGGGTGGGGCAGCAGGTGGGGGTGGGGCTTTGGGGCTGCTCCCACAGGGGCTCCAACGTCCTGGCTCTTCTAGGGCAGTGATTCTGGGAATGGAATGAAGAGGCTGGGGGCTCAGGCTGGGAAAATGGTAGCTTCAGTGCCCACGGGGATGCGAGGGCCACATCGAGGAGACCGCCCATGCTCCTGCCCGCCACACGTTTAAAAATACACAGAGCTAGAGGCTTCCCTCTGCACAGCACACAGGCGCGTGGAAGTTGATCACAGGATCAATGTATTCTGTGCCTATTAACGCGCCAGGCGCTGTGTGTTACAGGCAGGAGCCTGTGTAAGCCTCACAGCACCCCTCAAGGTGGGTCCTATTATTACCTCCATTTTAAAAGGTGAGAAAACAGGCCGGGCGCGGTGGCTCACGCCTGTGATCCTAGCACTCCAGGAGACCGAGGTGGGAGGATGGCTTGAGGTCAGGAGTTGGAGACCAGCCTGAGCAAGAGCAAGATCCCGTCTCTGCCAAAAATAGAAAAATTAGTTGGCTGTGGTGGTATGCAGCTGTAGTCCCAGCTACTCGGGAGGCTGATGCAGGAGGATGCCTTGAGCCCAGGAGTTTGAAGTTGCTGTGAGCTAGGCTGACGCCACGGCACTCTATCTAGGCCAACAGAGCAGGACTGTCTTAAAGAGAGAGAGAGAGAAACAGAGGCACAGAGAGGTGAAGCATCTTGTTCAGAGTCACACAGCTAGCCAGTGGAGCGGCCGGGATTTGGTCCTGCGTTGGGCTCCATCGGAGTGCCAGCCCTTCCCCGCCACCCCTGAATCTGTAAGTGCACTGTCACCTGGAAGTGACACCACGATGAGGGAGAAGGCAGTGGGGAGATGGGAACGTTGGGAGGCTGTTCTGTGACTGGCAACGAGGAGGGGGACGGCTGCCGTCTGGCACCACGACGCAGGCAGCCCCAGGTGGCGGGAAACCTGCATCCGCGGCCCGGCCGGGCTGGCACAGGCTGGGGCACAGACAGGCAAGTTCCCGGCACACAGGCTCCGTGATGCGGGTCGTACTCCATCCCGGAGGGAGCCTTGGGGAGGGAAGCCTGTGACCTCATCGGTTGGGCCAATGCCAATGACGTCACCAGGAGGGCGAGGAGCCAGGCCCAGCGAGTTATTTATGGAGACGGCTGGCGGCCAGGCGCAGCTCTGGAGCTGTTTCAGATGTGGTTGGGATACAGCCTCCAGCTGGCTGGGTGGGGCCGCCGGGGCGGGGCAGGCAGAAGGCAGAGGAGTTAGCCAGTTGATGGGGAAGGGCCTGGCGGGGATCACGGGGGCGCCATCAGCCCAGCGTGTCCACCCGTGCTCCGGGCGAGCCTTTGGTCTCTGCAGCCCTCCCTTGGGGACTGAGACTCGATGTGCTCAGAAAGGATGGTGTGAAGTTTTCAGATACAAGCAACAACTCACGTGTGCATCTCCATCCGTGTGCATGAGGGGTGTGCCGTGTGCACGGCTGCTGTGTGTACGTGCTCCCTGACAATGGGTAGATGTACCCCCCTTTCCCTTGTTTGTCATCGCCCTGAGTGATCGTGTGTGCAGGTGAGTGTGAGTACATGGATATGTGCATCTTTGTATTGTGTGTGCGTGTGCGTGTGTGTGTACGTGTGCGTGCGTGTGTGTGTGTGTGTGTGTATGAGAGAGGGAGAGGGGGAGAGAGAGAGTGCAGGAGAGCTAGCAAATACGAACAGAGGAGTCACCAGGGGAGAGAAATCACTGTAGGAAGTTGGGAAATATAATTTCAGTGGAAGATACAGAGGCACTTATAGAAGCTTCAGCAAAACCAGACAAACCTTTCAATCCATTTATCAAAAATGCCTGCAGCTCCGCTGCCTGAGCAGGTGCAACAAGAATAAAATATTGAGCAGAACCAGCAATTGTGGGACTGGAGGAGCCCAATAAATAAGAAGTTACTGAGACGTTTGCCCTGACGCCGATGGGTTTGCTCCGGCCTCCCCTCCACCCATCATGTCCTGTGGTCCACGGGCGCTGGTGGAGCGAGGCCGCCAGGGACCCACGTGACCAGAGCGCTGGTGTTTTGACGCTAGGCCTTCTGGGAGGATGCCTGGGGCAGTCAGAGAGACCAGAGCGGCCAAGCCCCAGGCTGACAAGCTTGGAGTGCTGGTCACTCAGGGGTCCTGCTTCTCACACCTCTTGGCCTTGATAACTGCCTCCTTCCCTTCAAAACCCCCCAGGAGGGAACCAAATCCATGGACTCTGAGTGGAGCCTGGGGGATTGTTCTATGGGCCCTCGGTGGAGCATTAGGGGTGGGAATCGCAGCCAGGTAGTGACTAAGGGGGCTCCCAAACCCAGACCCCAGGCTGTGCTGTCTACGAGGACCACCCCCTGCCTCTCAGATCTTGAAGACTTGGGCCTTTTGAGTGATGGGTGGAAGGATGGACATCATGTGACATCCAGCTGAATGGGGAGCCCCCTCTTTCATGCCAACCCTTCCTCAACCCCAGGAAAAAAAACCCATTTTTCAAATGCCCCTAAACTTGAGTCCGCAAAGATGCACAAAACAGGATGTCTAATTGGTTTTCTTTTTTAACTTCCAAGTCCACAAAAAAAACAATGGGCTCTGCCTCCCCCTCCCCTCCCCCACACGGCAACTGCCCCCCCCCACGGCGTCACCATTTGCTTTCCTCACACCTGCACACCACCCTGGCAAAAATACAAGCTGAACTGTTGCACCTTGATACCAAGAACCAAAAGGGCAGGGGAAGCCGCCTGGGAGACTCCGTCCAGGGCACCGGCTGCGGGAGCTCACACTGTCTGAGCTCTCCCAGCTGCAGTCAGGGGACTGGGAAAGGTACAGTCGAGTGGCTCTCTGGGATGCCCAGCTACATACCTGGGATGCAGGAAACAAGAGTAACCCTCAGCAGGAGACAGAGGATTCATGTTTGAGGAGGGAGGTGGAGAACACTGGCTGTTCCGAGGGACCAAAGGGAGAACCTGGCTCTGGGTCATGTGCTCCACCCCTGCTTTCGGAAACGCAGCAGATGGCAGCCCCACTTTTTCTAGAATGTTCTGGGGAAGCACAGGCCCATGCACAAGTTGCTCCTGAAGCTGCCTGGGTCTCCTGCCTGATTGCAGAAGGCCCAACTGAGGCCCCGAGCCAGATGCAGATGCAGTGCCGCGATGCCCATGCCACTGCACCGGGGCCTGGCCCTCTCTGCAGGGGCACCCTCCTCCTCCTCGGAAGGGATGGAGGCAGAAAAGCAGAAAGAACTTCCCTCCAGTCATCACTCTGGAATTCTAGGGACAAATTCCATCCCGGACAGTGACAGGTATGCAGAGGGGTAGGGGAGCAGCTATTACTCAGGGCCGTTGTTGTTGTACCGCATTTCTGCACACCTGTGACCCGCCGTTCCAGCCTGCTGGCCCAGGGCTGTTCCCCTCTCGTTTCTCTCCAGCCCTGTTTCCATCCTGAGCCTAACTGTGGGGAGGGGGTGAGGGGAGGAAAGTTGCCAGGGCAACCATCCCAGCTCGCTCTTTCCTCTGCTTTCGGAAATCTGCAAGAAGAGGAAGCAGTGATTTTCCTGGGGTGCTGGGGTGCAGCCCCGCAGGATGGCAATTATGTGAGGCGCAGTGCCAAGCAGGAGGACCTGGTCCCCAGCCCGCCATCTGCTTCCCAGCTGCTCGTGTTACCGGCGCCTTTAAAGATGACATCTGGGCTTCAGCCAGGGCTCCGGCTGCAGGGTGAGGGGCTGTGCCTCTGGCGAGTTGGTGAGGGAAGGACGCCACTTCACCAGCTTTCAGAGGGCTTTGCACCATTCTCCTACTTTTTTCGCAGCCTTACTCAAGGAGATGCGTTCAAACGGTGATGGCGATGAGGAGGGTGATAAAGACATTGCCGGGTGCTGACTTGTGGTATCTCTTTAATTAGCACACGGATCCTATGACATCGGTGTTACTATCCCCATTTTTCATATGGGGAAACTGAGGCTGAGAAAGGCCATGTAACTAGCCCATGTCCACAGGTAGTAAGTAACCCTCAACTCAAACCCAGGATGGGATGACTCCAAAACCCGTGCCCTGGCCCAGACACTTTTCTGCTTCTGCAAGGGAAGTGGTTCAAGGCAGAGAAAGCTTAAAGCCGGCCAGAGGGGCTAGGGCTTCTTACAGTGCAGCCAGGCCAGAGCTTCAGGCAGGGGGTGCAGAGAAACTAGCTAGTCCAGGTTTGCCTGGGACTTGTACAGTTTCAGCACTCAAAGTCCTGCACCTGGGAAGCCCCTGAGTCCCAGGTGCACTGAGGCGGTTGGTGCCCTAGACGGGGGAGAAGGTGGAATGGAGACACTGCACAGACCTTGGAGGACCACCTGCCCCAGGTGGCGTAAGGACATTTAAGGCTCAAGTCAGGGGGCGGAATGGGATCTGCCGGCAAAGGTTCTTCCAGGCATCTCGTCTGTGGTTCTGGGGACCACCAGCTTGATCTCCTCCTGTCTCCATTCAGGTGACCTATGGGTCCTTCTCCATGTTCACACTGGGCTGCGAGCCTGCCCCGTGTCCCTGACCTGCCACGCCTGGCCCTGTCCCCACCTGGATCTGATTTCCCTGTAGACGGTAAATGAAGGGGACAGTGGTTTTCTCCGCCCCTTGTACCATCAACAAGCTTCACCTTCCGTAGGTCAAGTCACGGAGGGGACTGAGCAGGCCAGAAAACAGTGCCGGTGCCGGGGCCACACGGCCGGATGCAGGATCCCAGGCCTCTGGGGACCCGGTGATGTGGACAAAGGTGAGAAGAAGAGGAAAAGGGAAAAGGCAAAACTCCTGGCAAAAAAAAAAAAAGTTCAATCAGATTTGTAAAGGGCACAATTTACAAATCCGTCACATATTTTACTAGGCTGGGATTTACGGATTAGCCTGTAATACTTAGGCGGCTTTTTGTAATAAAACCCTGAGCCCAGGCAGCCTTGGGGAAGTGAGGAGGAGGAAGGAGCCTTCTCTCTCTATCTCACTTTCATTTTCCCAGCATTTTTTGATCTAGGCAGGCCCATTAATCTGTGCTTTATCTGCCTATGGAGAAGGATTGAGCTCTTTATTGGATTTTTGTCAAGAATAAATGATTTAGTTTGGGATATTGTGGAAACGATTTTTGTGGTATTACACCATCTAATAAATGAAACAGCAGGGATCAATTCCTTTCTTGCAATGTGTTCAACAGGCAGGGTGAAATATGCCCCACAATTATTTGGTATTGCACTCTATAGATATTTATAACCGGGTACGACTGCCTGCATATGGGCCTGCCCAGGTGTGGGCACCTGTCCTGGACGCTATGATCCATTAGCCCCAAAGCATGAGACTTGAGACCCAGGTGACAGGCCGGTCGGAAATGCAGATGAAGTTCACTTTGGCAGTCGGAGCTGAGCGTGGGGAGAAGGAATCAGGCATGGGGTCGGGCGCTGGGTTGGGAGATTGTATTTACCAAGACTTTTGGCTAGAGCGCTTTTCCTGGAGCTCTGGGCGGGAAGGGAAACTAACAAGGTGGGACATCACTGCCACAGCAGGCCTGGCAAACACCCAGTGTGTGGGGGTACCCAGCAGAAAGCTGGGGTCCCACCCTCCCCATCCTGGGTACCCTGGTTCACAACCCACAGCCCTCCCTCCCTGGACGTTGCTTTGAGGGAAAATGTCTGGAAACGCTTGGAGGTGGGAGCTGGCTCTCTGCCCAGGTGTGCTCGTAAGGTTTATATCCTGGAAAGCTCACAAATATTTATTGAGAACCTATTATATGACGGTGCTTAGCACAGGCCTGGCACAAAGTAAGCTGTATATAGATATTTGTTCGCAGATTAACTGACAAACAGAAAGCTTTCAAGATGCCCTTCCTGGTCCCAAACACACACTGTCCTCACGAGCACAAACAGGGAAGAGTAAGAGAGAGTGACAGGTGAGCAGCTGGCCCCAGCCGAGAAGTGGGAAGCGCCTCTCCATCCTACCAAACCCCCAAGTCTAAAGAGTAGAGCAACGACAGAGGTGGGAGCCGGGGCACAGGGCCCCGGGCAGCCCCCACACCCCATCGTGACACCCATGCTGGAGCACCTTGGCTCCAATTGTCAAAGTGGTCCCTTCAGTCCACGAGACTGTAAGCGCCAGCAGAGAAGGTATCGTGTCCGGCATCGCACCACTGTGAACTCTGTGTGCTGTGCCTCAGGTGTAGGGTTTTGTAAATATCGTCAAATGATCGCCTGAAGGAATGGGCACCAGTATCCAGCAGGGCTCTTTCACCCGGGGCTTCCTGGAGTTGGTCGCTAGCGCCATCCGTTTATTGCCTCGACCGCCCGTCTCCCGCTGTGTTCTGGGACTGTCAGCAGAGACTGAGTGGGAGACACTGCAGCTCTCTGTCTCTTCACCTGGAGCGCTTGAATTTCGACTATTTTGTATTATCTTCACTGGCTGTGATTTCTCTGCCACAATCAGAGTTTTTGGGGCTCGGTGCTGATGGTCGGGGAGTTTTAAGTACCTTTAGTGTGGAGAGTTTCCTCTACCTGCAGTGCAATGTGAAGGTGGCCTCCCAATCCTGCTCCCCGCCCCCTTGCAAAGAACTCCGGCTGCTTATGAGAGTTTCCGTTTAACCAACTAGAAAGTCAACAACGACCCCACTCGATCCCCACAACGGCAGCTCAGGGCTTGGCTGTCTGAGCAATGCCAGGGCGCTCACATGGATGTCTCAAGGGCAGAAGCCAGATGTGGCCCGGTGCTGGGTGCCAGGGTTGAGGCTGGGTCCTTGTGGGCCACTTGCCCCAACTCCCCACCAGAGGGCGGTTAGGGGACCGTTTCCTTCCAATTCCAGGCACTGACTCTCAGGGTTGGCCTGGAGCCCTTTGGTTCTTTCATGTTTCTCTTGACTCACTCCGTGGCCTTTCCACCAGCGGGGTATGGAAAGCGTCCAAGCAATCATTATTATTAATATTTCAACCACGGACTCCTCTGAAAGCCCTTGTCCTTGGGTATAACACCTCCCTAGCAAGGCAGTTATTGCCATTCCACGTTACGCTGAGATTTCGTCCTCAGAAAGAGTTGTCACACTTGGAAAACAGACTCTAAGCAACACGGTCCTTCTACAACAATCTGTTCTTCGGGCCCCGGAGCTCTGAGCCGGGACGGATGTGCCCCTTTCTCCCACCCTCCTCTTGCCATCCATGGGGGATCCCGTTGCTCTACCTCAACTTTCCAGAATCTCCCCTGCTACCTCACTCCATCTCTATTGCCGCCTCCTTGGAGTGGCCACCATCGTCTCTGGCTGGGACTCCTGGTCCGCCCTGACCCTGGTGGCAGCCCACTCTCAGCACCGCAGCCGGGGCAGACCACCCGCAGCTCAAACCCTTCGGAACAACTCCTTTCCCAGAACGAGAATCAAGTCTCCACCATGGCCTGAGTGACCTCTCCGCCCACCTCCCAGGCCCACTGCCCACCCCCAGCAGCCACGCCGGCTACCTCGCCAACGTGGCCAAGTAACCCAGGCACTCTGCTGCCTCGGGACTTTTACACGGGCTCTTCCTTCTGCCTCGAATGCTTTTTCCACAGAGACCTGCACGGCTGACTCCTTTTCTGCCCTGAGATTTCTACTCAGACATCAGGCGGCATTGCACAGAGAGGAGAGTGCAGACTGCAGTCCGGCGCCTGGCCTCAAGTCCCTTTGCTGCCATCTGACCCTGCAAACGGTGCTTCGCCTCTCTGCGCCTCAGCTTTCTTCTCTGCAAAATGGGGGACATGACGTTGATTCATAGGGTTATAATGAGGATTAAATGATTTAATATGTGTAAAGTTCTGACACCGAGTGCGTGTGAAATAAGTGATTACTAAAGGGACAAGTCACACGAGGCTGGCACCAGACCCCCACTGAAACACCGTCGGCTTCTCACCTGCTCCCCGCACGCCCCTCTCTCCCCCTGCTCTGCTGCCACCCTCACCCCATGGCACGCATCACCCCTTGCGACACAGCTTGCTCATCACTTACGTTTCCTACTTGCCGTCTGTCTCCCCCGGCCAGAATCGCTGGAACAGGAGCTCTGTGCAGGCAGACATCCGTGTTCTGCTCTCTGAGGGGCCCACACGCCTATCCGGTGCCCGGCCGCTGCGGGCGTCGAGAGAGCATTTGTGGGGTGAGCGCACGCATCCCCTCACCTCCACCTTAGGGCCGTGCGCTTTGTTAAAAGAGTGTTTTTCTGATTGTACAAGGAAAACACGCAGAGAAGCTCCCGATGCAGGAGCCGGGCGCGGTGGAGGCGCCGTGCTGAACACGAGGAGCGAGGGGAAGTTCTGGACCGAGGCGGGTTCCCCGAGAGATGCCCTGAGATGTGGGCGTTTGTTTCCTGCAGCTGCTGTAGCAAATCACCACACGCTTAGGGGCTTAAAGCAACACAGATTTATTATCTTGTAGTCCTGGAGGTCGGAAGTCCAAGATGGGCGTCCTGTGGGGCTAAGCCCGTCAAGGCATCGGCAGAGCCCGGAGCCCTTCTGGAGGCTGGAAGGGAGAGTCTGCGCCCTGCCCTGTGGCTCGCGCTGCCGCCCGCGTCCCCTGGCTCGCGGCCCCTTCCCCAGCACCCGAATCACTCCAGCCTCTGCTTCCGCCGTCACGTGTGCTCTCTGACCCTCCCTCCTTCCCCGCTCCTACAAGGACCTTCGTGATTCCGTTGGGCCCACCCGGACAATCCAGGGTGCTCTCCCCAGTTTGCAGTCATATCTGCAAGTAAGGAATTGTTTGTGTGTTCAGGAAAAAGTTAAACAAATTTTAATATGAAAAGTGGCCAGATGTCCCCAACATAAACTCATCTGAGTAACATATTTATGTATAACTTAAAACCATTTTTTATTTTAGTGCTGATTCGTATGTATATATACATACATATACGCATATGCTTACATGTGCATATACATGTGTGTGCACATACACACATATATGTGGAGATATTACACACATACATTATATATAACTCTCTGGAGACTGTATACCAAATGAATGGCAGGAGTTAATGGTGGGGTACAGCTTTCCTTTCTTCATAACTTGAATTTATTTTTCTGTATAATTAGAATTTATTTCTATATGGAAAGTGTCTTATTTTGTACTCTAAAAAGGTTTTCAAGTGAAGACAAATTAAAACTAGACAGGATAAAGGCATATTGTGGGGAATATGGAAAATAGAGACATGTATAAAGAAGAAAACCTTTGGTATGTTTCTTTCTAGCCTTCTTTCAACATATAGCATGTGGCTTGCCCTGAATATGTACTTTTAAGTCCTTTTCTTAATTTTATATCATGAGCATTTGCCATGTCATTAAAGATTCTCTGCATATGTTTTTAATGGCAGCATAATATTCCTGCACAGACACATCATCATTATTAATCCATCCCCCGTCAATTTCCCTCCCTACCTGCCTTGCCCTCATCAATACTTTAACTACTTAGATGGGAAATGGTGGCTCTCACGGTTGCTGGTCAATGAATGTATATGTGGAGCATTCTGGAGAACATCAAAGTCACTACTTTATAGTATAAAGAGGGCACAGACCAAAGAAAATCAATATCTCCATGACGCCTCCTCCTCCAGGGAGCAGAAGCCCTTAGCGTTGTGTTTCAGGGAGTGAGGTGACCCGCCCTGGGTTCTCTGTGTCATCTCACTCCGGTCTTCACGTCCGTCCCCTGGCACCCTTCCTGGCAGATGCCCGGAACAGAGCCACCTGGCCTATTAGCTCAGGAATACGTAAGTTTGGGATAAAAATAAGAGTAGGACAAGAACTTAGTCATGTTCCAAAAATACACCTCCCTGGGCCTTGCTGTCCATCCTTTTGTATGAGAATGCACCGTGTTGCCTGTCGAAGATGGGGTGTGGGTTGGACAAAAAATGTAGGGGAGCCAATGGAAGAGAAGAGAAAGTGGGGGCCTCCTCACTGTGATGGGATTTCTAACCAAAGTAACAATGCCTCTCTGCAGCCACCTTAGTGGGTGAGGGAGGGAGGGGGCTCAGGAGGCCGGGAGGGGCACGCCCAGTGGCAGCCTCCCCCACAGCACGACATTTTATACCCCGTTGGCGGCTGTGACTGTGTATTTCTGGTTGCACAGGAAGAGCACTGACCTACTCTGGTTTGGTATCGATACAATAACAGAGGTAATCTTAAAATAGCTTTTCCGCCTTTGGAATAAAACCTATTGCATTGAGCGGGATCTAGGCGAAGAGGTTAATTGAGAGTTGACTCACAGGCTTAGGTTTGCAGAAAAGAGGGTCAGAGGAAGTCCTTCCGTGGGAGTTATTTACCTCAAAGCTTCAACCCCTCCACCCTGCGGATTAAGCCGCTCCGCTTGAGCTCGGGAAGGCTGAGCCCGGCATGTTCAGTCCTGGCGCCCAGGAGGGGCGATGCTTGGTCCTCCCCTCAGGGAGCTGCAATCCATCAGCATATGGTGAAAAAGGAAACTTACGGAAATCCAGACTCCTACTTCAACATCCCCCCCTTCCCCAGGCAGGGACAATGAATGATCTTTTTAGCGACGAGACGCGCTGGGCTTTAGAATTTGATTGGGTTCAACTCAAACAAAACCACATAAAACCAGCCATTGTTCTGGGGAGCATGTGTGCAGAGATGGATGAATTAGACTCTGTGTAGTCCGGGGGTTCTCAGTCTCGAAGTAAAACAGATATAAAAATATATCATCACAGCGGGGGCGGGGTAGGCACACTCATGTCCTTTTGTTTGTTCATTCATTCAGCAAGTGCTAGCTGTGTGCTGCGTGCCAGGCACCGTGCTAGTGTCAGGGACTCCGTGTGCAATGATAGGTATGGCCCGTGCCATCATGGAGCTTACGGTCTGGTGCCAAGATAGACACTGGGCAAATAATGACATCATACACCTTTGATTTGCATTTGTGATAGAGGCATTGCAGAAGTATGAGAGTTTAATATGGGAGAACTTGTGAGCTTAGATAATTCCCCAAGATCAGCTTCCCTAGAGCTCCTGTCTGTCTTCTCAGTCCGATGTGTGCACACACACCCCCGCCTCCACCAGGCTCTGACCTTTGATCTCTGGATTCCCAAGGTCCTACCTTCCTGCCTCTAGGGTGGAGGTTGCTGTCCCAGCAAAGCAAGCCTGAGGCACATCTGCCTGACGTGTGGCTGAAACACCTGAGCTCGCCAAGGTGAGACTGCACCCAGGCTAAGGGCCCTAGGCTGGGAATTCAAAGTCCTCGACCCAGCTCTGCCATGAAGTGGCTACATCCGGATCCACCCCACACTCTGCTCTGTCCTGCTCCCCAGGCCTCTGCCCACCTCCCCTTCCCCCCAAATCCTCTACACCCTGTGAGGAAGCACCACCCACAGCCTCTGGGTCCAGGAAGCTTGGCTGCAGATCCCACCAACTTGGACACATCATTCTACCTCTGTGAGCCCCAGTTTCCTCCTCCATAAAATGGGCGTAACATCAGTACCTAACGCTCAGGGTGCTTGTGATGATTGGATGGGTTGATGGAGGATGCCTCACACGTGGGCACACTTACCCTGGTACGTGCCACATCAGTGCAAGTGGCCCTGCTTGTTATGTGTATTGTGTCACCCTTCGAATCTACATGACCTTGAAAGTGACAGCAATTCGCCTTGTCACATGGAGTCTTTAACGGCCATGCCCTTGGTTCTCAGACTTGAGCATGCAGTAGAATCTCCCAGAGTGCTTGTTAGAGCAGATCTCTGGGCCCCACCCAGAGCTTCTGGTCGGGCAGGTCTGGGCAGGGCCCGAGAATTTGCATTTCCCACAAGTCCCCTGGTGATGCTGCTGGTCCAGGGACCACACTTTGAGAACCACTGGTCGACACTTAACTACTCAGATTTTATGGGCATAAATCTATAAATAAATACAAATTTGAGCACCTACCACGTGCTCGCCACTGTATTAGGAACATTCACATATTTTATTTTTACCACAATGCAGCAAAGTGGGCCTTACGAGCTTACCAAGGCTCTGAGAATTTACACGACGCTCCTGAAGACATGTGACTTGTGGCACAGCCTGGTCTTGATCTCTGACCTCTGGGTGTCAGTGTCAGTGCTATTACCATTGCTTTTTGAACCCAGGTTTGGGATAGGAACAGTCCCAGTAGGAACCTAAAGGGCAGTAAGGAGCCATCTGGAAAAGGTGTCTCCCAGGCAGATCAAGGGTCTACGTGTGTGTGATGTTTATTGTGGGGATAATATAAGGACATCGACAAGGCAGCCCAAAGGGCTCAGCTGACAGTAGAATCAGGACAGCTCCTTGGCCATGGCTCTGCCCAGTGGCTCTCTGGGGCCTAAAGAAGGGCACCCGGATCCCAGCCTGGGAAGCTCCCAGAATTTTAGGAGCAGCCCCCAGGGCCTGAGACCCCAAACCCAGCTGAACAGAGTGGGCTATTTCTCAGCCCCTCCTCCACCCGCCCTGCTGCCCAGCAGCCAGAGAACAGGTGTTGGCCATTAGCAGGAGAGCACCAATCTGAAGGAACTGCTCAGCCATTAAGGCCTGACACATGCTGCAATTTTGACAAATAAGGCACAAATGCAGGAGGCGCCAAGCGCCCCACAGTCCGGTCACAGCTGCTGGCCAGAGTAAAGAAGGACAGGAATGAGGGGCGGGCAGGGGTCACACTGGGCATCACTCCTCCCAGCCTTTCATCTGCCTGGTAGCCTGGAGACAGCCCCAGGCTGAGCCAGGCCTGAGCAGCAGACCCCAGTCTTATCGCCACTTCTTACCCTCCCTTGCAGGGTTCTAAGACTCTGATGCTAAGGGCTCCGGGGTGGGGGTGCTGATTTGCATGTGATTTGCAAGCTGGGGTGAAGGTCCCTGCCTCTCTGGCCTTTCTCTGCAAGGCTGAGCTCGGGCAGGATGCTGGCTGATTGACCAGGGAGAAAGGGGTGGCCTTCTCTCCTGCCCTGGGGATTGGTGACTGATGACCCTCACGTACAGCACAGCAAGGCTCCTTTAGGGGATTTCAATACCCACGAGGCAAGGCCCTCAAGTGTCACCTGGGGATCTGGTTAAAATGCAGATTCTGATTCATCAAGTCTGGGTTGGCACCTGAATCCAGCATTCAAATGAGTTCCCACATGATGCTATGTCCTATATCCCAGACCACACTTGAGTAGCAAGGCTGTAGGACCGTGGCCGTGTTGGAATCCTCTGGGCTGCTTTAATACTGACACTGGGTCCCTCCCCAGAGATTCCAATTTAATGGTCCAGCCTTGGGCATCGGGTGCCTCTAACACACAGTCTGGGCCCCACCGCTCTAGAGGATGGAGTCTGGCCGTGCAACCAGACGGGCCTGGGCTCGAGTTACAGAGCACGAGAGCTCCGGCACATCCATCTGCAGAACCACCATGATGTCGGTGCTAACCTCCCCAGCAAGGCGCGGATGACTTGGAAAACTCATCATAGGGTAAACACCCAGCCCTCCCTTCAACTGTTAGAAACCAGATTGCTAAAGGTAAGTTCCGTGAGAAGGGACCACACTGGGCTTTGTTCATTGCTACATCTGGGGGTTCCAGTGTCTGGTGGGGTCGGGGGAGGGGGCGGCGACGGGCAGGGAGCCTCCAGGAACGAACATTGCCCAGTGACTGGGAGAGAGCCCCACACTTGTTTCCAGCCTGACGTGTTTTGCATCGGGAGGGGAGGATCTTTTCTGGGCTGTGAGGAGGGAAGGGATTTGGGAGAAGGACTTTTTGCTCGTGAGAAACATCATCCCACCCTTGTTAATCAAGCTTTCTTCCTTGGCAGAGAGGATGGATAGGAGAGGAAACTTTCATTCCACAGAAGGGCATCTGCCAGTTTCCCTCTTGGAGACGAGATTGAAATAGCTTTTTCAGATCCTCCAGTTAAGCTGACACATGTGGCCCCTCCAACCCTCCACTGGGTTCCCTCCCAGTGGCAGTTATCTCGGCTCCGGCAGAACAGCTCTATCTCGCCGCAGCCTGCCAGCTGTCTGGCTTCACAATGGAGAGCGGCTCGGTCCCAAAGACAGCCCCGGTGCAAACAGCGTCAGCAAGGCAGACAGGCTGGAGTGCTGGGGACGGGCGAGGAGGAGGACTCAGGGCCCCTGGGGGCCGCCCTCCACGTGGTCAGCTGGTGCCTGGGAGCATGCAGGGCTGCAGCTGGGTTTGGGGCTGGGGCTGAGAGTGATCTGAAGATGACACAGCTAAAAAAACATCACTCTAAGGTGTGGAAGGTAAATGCCACTTCTGGGCCAGCACCGTTCCCTGGGCTGGGAATGAGATAATGAATTATTACCCAAGGAAATGAAACTGCTAATAAATTCCAAAGCAAAGCAGGGGGAGGTTAAACTCCATTTTTACAAAGGAGCTGGTGATTTACAAAGTGTCCTCTCTCGCTGCCTCCCAGGCCACCGCCAGCTCTCACTGTCCCTCTCTTTCTTTCCTGCAGGCTGCTGGGACCCTCGGGACATACAGACCCTCTCCCCCCACCCCCATTTGCCTCTGGCTGTTCTTTTTCCCCACCCCCTTCCTTGCGAGCCACTCGCACCTTCAATGGGAATTTAAAACCCAAATTGTGCTGAAATTTGGGCCAATTGGTTTCAAGAGCTCCGTCCCCAAGGAATGGCTACGAGGAAATCTGTCTTCCTTAGGAGTCCATTCCGACCTTTGAGCCAACAAATTACAAGTGGAAGCAGCTCGGCATAGGTAATCAGGCTCTGGAGCGAGGTGCCGGCCAGCGTGGTGCACACAGCAAGCGGCTAATTGACTTAGTCTTTGAGCAGCGGCCTGGCCTATCCCCATTCGGGGAAGCTCGCTGGCTACATTTTCCCTCTTACTGTGTTTGCTCCAAGCCCTCGAAAACTTCATTCCTGAAACCCCGGCCCCGTCTATCTGGGCTCCCCTCCTTCCCTGCCTGAAGCCATCAAGCCCCTGCTGTCTGACCTCATTGCCCGTTTCCTCGGCGACGGGTCTGTGATGTCACTGGTGTTGGCCTGTGAGCCTTCAGGTGGGTAGGACGAGAGCAGCAGGTGCCCAGGAAGAGGGAAGGAACAAAGATCTTGTTTTTGTGCCATCATCCCTAATAAATAATGAAAAACCGGGGGTGGGGGTGGGAGAGATCTAAGTCTGCAGCCATTCCTGACCAAGCTGCCGTGACACTGCACCGAGCTCGGCTAAAGAAGGCAGAAAGGCTTCCTCCAACCCCTTCCCCAAACTCCTATGCAGGCCCCACACGCCTGCCTGAATAGCCATGATTTTAAAAGCCACAGAATCACGGAGGGAAGGGCTCCAGTGCATACCAGGACTCAGTTTCCCCCGTGGGCCATTTTCCCCAGCCTGCCCTGCACCTTCCAACAGGCATGACCCAAAAGGAGGCACACCCTGGTCAGCGCAGGCACAAAACTTCTGCAAAAATCAGGCTCCAGAGCTCCCTTGTCACAGCCTGAGATCCGTAGGAAGCCCCGGTGCCAAGTGGCTTTCAGAAGTAGCCTCAGTAGCAACGTGGCCGCTATTTCAGAGAGGACAAGAGCGGCTTCCCCAGCTTCCCTCGGTGTTCATGGTCCCTTTTGTTCCAGCCAGGCACTAAGAGGAAAATGCCGCTGCCTCTGTTTGGAACCAAAGGCTCCGGCAGGCGCTTCCCAGTCTGAAAAGCTCACTTTCACGTGAGTTTCAGGTAATTTGCTGTGCCGCCTGAATTAGACAAATTAGGCTCACTTGGACTTCAGGTGTCTCAATTACCTGGGTGATTTGCATGTTTATGAGTGAGGGGGATAGAACACTAGTGCAAAGCAAATTGAACATTCTAACTGACTTTGAGGGCCCAGAAGCCCCTCCACTGCCCCTCTACTCGCCACCAACAGGAAGGAGGAGGTAGCATCGCAGCAAGCGGACCGGGGAGCTGGCACAGAACCACAGAGCAGGTGGAGCAGGAGCAAGACCTCTCCCCGGGGCCATGTGCCTTAGTTTCTCTTTCTGGATCTGCCAGCAAAATAAAAGTCACTGCCTAAGAACAGCTCCAAAGAAAAGTGGGAGAAGAAAGTGAGAAAAATCGATATTATTGATTGCTCATACCTAAGGAAGAAGAGCACAGAGGATTCCCACAGCCCAGCCAGGAGGTGAAGAGTTAATCCTATAATCTAGTCTGCCAGGGAGCAAGGCGAGATTGGAGCTATTTTCAACCCTAAGTGTGCATGTAGAATGCTTGATGCTTTGTGGGTGGAGCTGGGAAGCCCAAGGACGTTTGCAAGCATTAATTGAGTGCCCAGGGTATATAGAACCTGTTCTCCAGGCGTGGTGGATTCCAAAGGACACAGGAGCTCTCTCCTGTCTTCTGTTCCAGCATGGACTGCACCCCCTCCCCAGGCCACAGTCCCCTGCTGGGCTCCGTGAAGTACCTACAAATGCCGGATGACCTTTTCAGAGTTAGACCAATTACACTCAAGCGAAACAGCTTAAGCTTTAAAGCAAAGTCACACATGCAAACTTTCCTGGCGTCTGAATAAGAGCTACAGCACCGCTCCTTGGCTGCATATTAGACTCTCCTGGAGGATGTTTTACACGCTTGGTGCCTGAGTCCCACCCCCAGAGAGTATGATTTAATTAGTATTGGATGAAGTGGCATTTTTAAAAAGCTCTCCAGGTGATTTAAACATGCAACAAAGTCTGAGAACCGCTGAGCTGGAGGTTTTAGGATTTTTGAATTGTTTGATGGTGAGTCTTTGGGCTGAAATTGATCACGTTTGATGCCTTACTAATGGGATCAAGACACACTTAGATTCTATCTGGCCAGGTAGGCTGCCGTGTTGAAGCAAAATAATGATGTAAGATTCTCATGTGAATATTATTATAATGGATCTCAATGAGAGTTGGTACAAACGTAGATTTGTATAAAATAAAGTCCTTACTAAACTGCCATTTAGTTGAAGGAGGAGGTGGCAGGAAGAAGAAATTAATATTTCTTCTTATAAAGAGTGTCTTCTGTTGTATGCCAGGAACTGTGCTCAGAAGCCTATACTGATATTTCATTTATTCTTTCCAACCATGTGCCAGATGGGTATTCTCCTCATTTTAAAGATGAGAAAACTGAGGTTCAGAGGGACGAGTGTTTTGCCCAAGATCATAAATCTATTGAGTATTGGCAGACAATTTTCCACGTGTTTCTCACATTTCTCTACGTCTTAAAAGCAGAGACACTGACTGCCTTTGTTCTGAACTATCTTTACAAGGATGTGTGCACAGGGAACAGCTTTGGAAGATAGTGTCCCCCTCTGCAACAAAGGGCAGGCATGCTTACTGCCAATTATAAAAGATTCAGGTTCCCTACGTTCAGGATTTCTCTTTTGTAACACAATCTACTGTGCGTGCAGGTAGCACCTGGCCCTCTTTGCCTTATGGAAATCACGGCTTGAGGAACTGGTGCAAAAACAGTGCTACTCTGGCGACCACTATTGTTGTGATGAACTGTCCTTCATCTCTGATCCATGCGTCTCATGTCTGAATGAGATTGGCTGTGTCTGAAAGGAGATGGGGAGGTCTCTTCTCTGCTCCTGAGATACAAGGCCCGAGTCTCGGCTGTAAGAAGATTTCTGGGTCCCCATCCCTCCTACCACCAACGCAGACCTAAGGCTTACCTTCTGGAACCACCTCCTAACAGAGTAGCAAAGCCACTTGGGGCTGCCCTTAGCTCCTCTGAGACCTTTCTCAGTGGTCTCTGTGCAGATAGAGAAGAACCAGCCCAAGGAAATAGCAGAAAGGCACAGGTCCTTTTTGGCAACTCTTAACCTCTCAGTAACCTGAAGAGGCAACCAATTTATAAATGTGTATAAATATACTGCAATATTTAATATGTAGAGAAAAAAGTTTGGCTTCTTTGGAAAGAGACTTTATCCAGGGCAGTTGGTTAGGGCTAGGGAGGTGGGAGACAGAGGATGATAACTAACATCTATAGGGTTTCTTTTTAGAGTGATGAAAATGTTCAAAAATCGTGGCAATGGTTGCACATATCTGAGAATACACTAAAACCATGGAATCGTACACTTTAAGTGGGTGGATTGTATAGTATGTGTATTCTATCTTAATAAAGCTGTTTTCAAAAAGGGCAGATGTGTATAGCAAGGTTTGGCTCTAGGGCTGGGCAGAGGTGACCGCATGTTCCAGCTCTGCCACTTACTAGCTACGTGTGCAAGACATTTCACCGCCTTGAAACCTCAGCTTCTTTGAGTAAAATTACTTCACTTTTCGGGTTGTTGAGCAGATGTGAGATATTTTATAAAGTATGTTTAGAAGTTCCTGGCACATAAAGAGTAGATATCTTTCATAATTTTAATAATAATAATTAACAGCTGATAATTATACAGAACCTGCTACTAGAAATCACCACTGCAGATAAAATGTTCATCCATTAGAAGAGAAAGCAATTAGTACTGAAAGGAAGCCAATATTTCAAACTTAACTTTACCTAGGAACTGGGTTTCAGTCGAGAGTTGTGTTAGGAAAGGACTTTTGAAGATACTGAAAAAGCGACCCTATGTATGATCAGTCTCTTAAACATTCTGGCCTCAAAGAGGAATGGTCACAGATGAAGGTGCATGTGGGTCTTCTACACTGGGAGAAAATCCTTTCTCTTCAATCTGAAAGATGAGTCGGTAAAAGGAGGTGACAGGCTTTGGGCAGCCACTGGGCGAGCGGATTTTGGGTGCAGAGGCAAGACCGGACCCGGAGCTTATCAAGGCCGAGAGGCTGTTTCGCTGGGATTGAATGACATGTTCTCGAGAGAAAAGAAGAGCTAGCTCAGAGCTGAAAACCTAGTGGAACCTGGAACCCCCAGGGCACCTCATTGAGCCCTTTAATTCGTGACACAGATTGAATCTGTTTGTCTCATAGAGAGGGCAAAGGGAACTAATTTGTGTTATTTCATATCTAGATGAAAAGTGCTCATTGGTGGAGAGTATTTTGTTTTGATATCACCTCTTGCTGACCCATCTCCTAAATGCACAGGTCTTAGAGCAAAACAGATGTAGACTAAGACGCCAAATCCATTACTCATTGTCAAATACTGCTCAGGGTCTGAAATTTTACGCTCTTTGCAAGTTGACAAGTTAGCCTGGCTTGCCGCGGTTTCTCTGACGCTGGCGGAAAACACAGGGGCATGTGTGTCTGCTCGCACCCCCGGGAAGCTGACCCTGGAGGACTCAAGTGCTCGGTGCTTTAGCTGGAAGGTGCAGGGATCACTGTTGGGGTGCGGAGGACACGGGGAAGGGCTGCAGGAGAGGGAAGGTGGCCACAGAAGGGCGTGCCGCTGAGCCCGCTGCACCAGTGGGAAAGCGGCTCTTACTGCCATAAGTCAACTCTGGAAAACTCTGGAAAACACAACCGCAGAGCGCTCCCTTCTCCCCACCCAGGGACAAGGAAGCTGGGGTGTTTACGCACCAACTCCCAAGAGCCTCCGGCGGAGGGCCTCTCCCAGAGGGTATTAATTCTTCAGCTCTTCTGGTGTGTTGTGTCCACGTGGGCAGAGCAACCTTTGCATGTCTGGGAAAGCCCTCAGGCAGAGAAACACAGACACTGGTAGTTGGAGATAGGCCGGAGTGCACAAAATGGTCAGGTCTGAAGGGTATGCGTGGGCACCCGCAGCATCTGCTGCAGCCTGGCCCCACCTTAGCTCCCACCTGTGCAGGTGTGTGAGCTCACACACACACACACTCTCACACTCACACACAGCAGGTGGGAACACGGCCGCAGCAGTGCACGTTCCTCCACCCCTGGGCTCCACTCCTGCTCTCTGAAGACAGGCCGCTCCTCTCCGCAGTAAGTTCATTCGATGAAGTTTATTAGGAACCAACTAGAACGTTCACCGCCGAAGCCAGAGAACTTCCCACCAAGCTTCGCAAAGGGTCTGAAACCACAGATGAGACCTCTTGGGGGTGGGAGTCGCTTTAGGACAGAAGGAGTAAGCCCCACCCCTTTGGGGGACACAGGGAGAGGCCTCAGACTTACAGAGCTCATCCGAGCGTCTGGCTTTCCAGCTGCAGCCGGATGGTGCCCGTGTCCCAGCCCTGCACAGGCCCTGCAGGTTCAGGGGAGGCCGGGCAGCCTAGGAGCCCTGTCCACGCCCAGGGTCCTGAGCTGGGGGGCCGCGCGCCTTCCTTGGTTGGTCCTGCAAAAGCAGCGCCCTGGGGGCCTCTCGTTCAGGAACGGAGTGGCACTTTGGAGTTCTGGGCAGCCCAAGGCCCCATCTACCTTGCTGCTGTTTGGCAGAATATTCATTCGCTCGTTCATTTCTTCATTCATTCGGTTAGTGGTTCACAAACTTATTCATTCATCCATTATCTCCTAAGGGTCAGGGGTTGAGGCTGCAGCCGTCCGTCATGAGACACAGCGACAGGAATATGTAAACTCTCTACCTTCTTTCAGAGGCCTAGGAATATGTGTGAGTCCAACAAGGTCTAGAATCCCTCGCACGCTCTGCAAATCTGAGGCCCCTCCGTGTGTCCCCCAAAGGGGTGGAGCTTGGGGAGCTAGGTGTGGAGCTGGGGAGGTCTCTTCTCTGCTCATGAGACACAAGCAGCCCCCAGTCCCTGGACCCAGCTCTGTGCACATGTGGGATCATGTCCCAGCCATGTCAGTGGGCCGAAAGCACCGTGAGGAGAGGACACAGGTCACGTTCACCGCCGTGTCCCCATAACCTCGCACTAACCCTGGCACTCAGGAGATAATTAATAGCTGTGAATGAACAGGCGGATTGTGCCTTTGAGTAAAAGGCTAATACTTGTACTTATTTTTAAATGCATCTCTATATTTGTACGTTTGGGCATCAATGCACACATTTCTGTACCTTTGTGTCATCATTTATGTGGTTATATAACCGTGTGTGTTCTGTGAGAGAGAGAGAGTCCTTAGTAGACACGGGCTTCCCTTAGTAATACTGCAAGAGAATGATCATTTTTGCTTCTTGGTATCTGACTTTGTAAGCCCAATCTGCATTTTCCGCACACGTACAGCTCCCAGATTTTCAAATATTTATACTCCTATATTTAAAATCTGTGAAATTCCTCTCTCTTTCTTGCCCCTTATGCGCTTGTGTTCTCTCTCTGTCTCAGTCATCAGCCCCCCGTCCACCTTATTTCCTCTTTGTCCCCAGATATATATTTACATATATATATATCTACACACACGTGGATGAAGAAACTCCCAAACCGAGCCGCCACCCTTTCACTTCTGGGTTGGGGGTCACAGAGGGACACGTGGAAGCTACCACCCCAGCCTATGACAAATCCTGAATGATGAGCCCAGCCAGGGAGGGGCACGGTGACTCACGCTTCTGTCCCCAACTTCAGTGCCTCCTGCAGAGAGGGTCTGCCCCGGGGAGTTGGTTCTCGGTCTGCAGCAGAGCTTGGAAGGAGGAGGGACTCAGTGATGTTTGTCCAGGGCTTCAGAGGGAGGCGTTGAATAAACATTGGCATTGCTTGGGTTTCTGGCGGCTTAGGGTCTTATCCTTGGGAGGTTATGATGTCTTATGATGCTGACTGAGAGGCAGAGGAATGCCCCCATGGTTCTTCTGCCTGAGCTAGTCCGTGCCCCCCCAACCCCAACCACTCCCTATGGCTGAGCTGTGAACCATCCGCCTGACTCCTCTGTGCTTTTGCTCGTGTGAGTCCCTCTGCCCGAGATGCGGCCACTCTGTGTGTCTACTTATTCATCTTTCATGATTCAGCTTAAACATCTTTTCTTTGGGCCCCCAGGCTGAGAGAGGACCCCACATTCTGAGCTCTGAAAGAACCCTGCACCAACTTCTACCGCTGGGAGAGAAGTCTCTCACTCCATGGACTGTCTGTGTGTGTCCGGCGGCTCTGCCCCACTGCGTCTACGACAGGTGCAGACTGTCCAATTGATCTGTGTAACCAGGGCTGCTGCACAGCACACAGTTGGGCTGAAATGCAGTTGGGGACAAAGAAGGGGGTGTCCAGGACAGAGCTGACGGTGGTGAGAAGGGCCATAGGAGGGAGTGTTGATAAGGCACGATGACAAGTGATGTGCAGAGGCTGGTCTCTCATGCTCCGTCTGTGAAGATGGGATTATCGTCTCCATTGTACACACGGCGAAACCAAGACGCAGAGGTCCCCACCCCACGTGGCAGAGCTGAGAGTCAACCCAGGCGTGTCCGACCCCAGAGTTGGGGCTCCTGGCCGCTGTGCTGTGAGTGTATCAAGTCATAGCTTAGGAATGTATTAAAAGAACAAAAAAGTTAATACATTATCTATCCATCCATTGAGTGAAATGCTTGAGGGTTTGGAGGCTGAGCAACTCTCAGGACAAAGGTTCGCTGTGACCCTCAGTCTTCCCTTTGGGCACCACCCTTGCCCTCTCCACTGCCCGGCCTTCCTTAGGCTGTCCCTGCAGGTGAGCCCCAGATGGCCCACTCTGTTTTCCTGACGTGCCACCGATACGCAGATCCACGCGGCAAGCAGAAGGCCTTTTGTGTTCCCAAGCAGACTGTCCACTTCCTAAGAAAAGTGACCCCTTGAGTTTCACGACCCTTATGGGGGAGCAGGGAGAAGGTATGTGGCTTCAGTTGGGGGCCCACCACCTGGCAGGCCCTGTGGGGGGTCTTTGCAAGCCTTATTTTGAGAACTTTGGTTCTTTGAGGCAGGTGTTACCCACATTTTATAAAGGAGAGCTTCGAGGCTCTGAGAAATTGGGTTGCTTGTCCCAGATCACCCAATTCATAAGATTAACCTTAGAAAAGCATTCTGCCTTTCTTAGGATGAGTATTTTGAGCCATGAAAGGTCTTTTTAACCTGGGAGGAACTAATTGGTGTTTGCCCAGGACTTCAGAGAGAAGCACTGGGTAAACCTCGGGTCTCTGGAGATGGCGGGTCTTATTTAAGATGTCTCATGCGCCAACCGGGAGGCAGACTTCTCCCGGCGGAGACGGTCTCTCCCTCCTGCACCCTGTGTCTGAGCCGCGACTCACCCGCCTCACTGGCCTGGAGAGGTCCGCTGAGACAGCACCGCTAACGGGCCCCATCGGTTAGAGCCTTGGGAAGCCCTAAATGAAGAAGGGGCCTTTGGGCTTCCAGTGTGACGTCCTGATGCCCAGGGAGTGTCCAGAACCCTCTGTGGGTGCCTCGAGGGTGGGACCTGTTGTCCTTTCCCGGCAGTGGGTCAGTGACCAAGTGAGGCCAGTGTTATCCAGTCCACACTCAGGCTTGGATGGAGCCTGCCAGTCCAGAGTCAGGTTTAGCAAAATAAAACCACACACACACACACACACACATGCACACACATGTACCCCAAGCTTGGCATCCTAAAGGATGGAACTCGGGGCGGGGGTGCTGTGAGAGGGAAGGCACTCGGACAGGTGATATAGGTGGCACCTGCCATGTGTGTTTCTCACCCTGCTCCGGACCCTGAAGGTGACCTGAATGGACCACACCAGAGGCACCCAGGCTCTGTGTCTTCCAGCTGGGTTTGGCCACTGGGGAGGGAGGGGATGAGGCCAGGCAGTCATTCCCCCTCCAGCGCTGCCCGGCCGGGTCACCTCAGCGTGGCTGGGTCCCACTACCGGAAGTCCACTGCTCCTCCCATGACAGCCTCGTGCCTGTGATTTGCCCTCATGGGTGTGGGCACTGACCTCTCCTCTTGTCCTCTCAGGCTGGGGGTGGTAACAGCTCAACTGCTCCATCCGTGAGTGACTGGCTTCCATTCTCCCTGCCCTCACCTTTGAAAATTGTCCCTTTTTAGATAAACCGACCCCAAATTATCTACTCTGAATGTGTTTCCAATATGGCCTGTGACTAACAATACCCAAGTAGATCAGGGGACTTTGTTACCGTGGGTTGAATTTGGTAGAAGACTGCACCAACCTGTTCACCTCATTATTGCTAGTGGGTGAGTGAATATAGGAATTTTTCCTGTATCATTTTTAAAAAGTGTGTATTGACTACTCTGCCTGCAACTACTAAGTCTAATAGGTGGCCGGACACACTATAAATCTGGGTTTCTCCAGCCAGCAATTGTCTCCATGGTGGGGGTGGTGGGCAGGCGGGGTTTCGACGGGGTATCTGCTCTTCTCCACGGCGACATCCTTGTTCATCCTCAGGAGAAATCTGACAAGAGCCTCAGGTTGTTTGCAGCTTTATTGACTCACCATGGCTTCTGACTCTGCAAGGCCTTGGTTACTGGCCAAGAGTTATGAGCCTAACACAGAATATTGGTAATATTCTGAGCATCAGACACGACATGAATATCACCCAGAAATCTGGTGATAATTTTGAGCTGTGGAAAACAAGACTGTGTTCTGGCCTCTTCCTTTTGAATGTATATCTTAATGACTTGAAATTCTTTTTGGGTTATCTGGATAACCCTCTTTTTATAGAAAACAGAAGAAAAATCAGCAGCATCTTTGCTAGGCTGTCCCTTTATTGTCCAGGGCAGCAGTGGACGCATCAGACTGTAGCTTCTGCTTAGCTAGCGGGGTGACTGGCTTAGGAATAACTATTTTAAAACAAAGCAACTTGTTTTGGGTAGCTGTGCCTCCCCTATGCCCAATGTAATGGGTTTATAGTCCATCAGTTCCATATTACAAGTTAATTTCTTTTGTTTCCTAAGGATGAGTGTCATAACTGCCCCATAGCATTTATCCTTAAAATCAGATGCCCCATGATTGTCCTTGGAGATTTCTCAGTGATCACGGTAAGCACCCAACTCCTGCTTTGAAAAGCAGCCACACCCACATCACCCTCTACAACCTGGGCCTTTGGGTGTTGACCCGCTACAGCAGAGCCAGGTTGTTTAATCGGGATGGGATAGGTCTTGCTGCTGTAACGAATAATCGTGAAAACCTCAGTCACTTAAAAAACACAACGGTTCATGTCTCCCTGATATTACACACCCATGTGGCCAGACCACACCGGAAACCACACCACGAGAGCCCCACTGGGCTCAACATGATCAGTGTCCACAGCAGAGGGAAGAGACAACAAAGCCAACTCCGAAAGCTTCTGCCCTGACATGACAGATCTCGCCTCTGTTCACGTTTCATCAGCCACAGCAAGCATGTGACAGGGCCCCGTGAGGGGAAACGTGATCCTACCAAGTTCCAGGAAGGAGCCAGCGCCCAGGTACTTGTAATTAGCACCAGTGATGTAGCACTGAGAGTTTCTTAGGAAAAAGTCTGCCCCTGCCTACGGAGTACCTGCTTCTGTGTGTTCATATGACATTTCGATCGGGGTCCTTGTGTTTCACAAAAGGATGCTGTGTTAGTTTTCTAGGGTTGCCATAACAAAGTTCCAAAAACCAAGTGACTTAAAATGACAGATTTTATTCTCGCACAACTCTGGAGGCCTGATCCAAAATCAAGGTGTCGGCAGGGCCATGTCCCCTCCAAATCCTCCAGGGGAGGATCCTTCCTGGCCTCTTTCAGCCTCAGGTGGCTCCAGGTAATCCTCACCTGTGGGAGCATCACCCCAATCTCAGCCTCTGTCTTCACATGGCTGCCTTCTCTCTGTGTCTGTGTGCACATTTCCTTCTTCTCATTAGGGCACCAGTCGCCAGATTAGGCCCACCCTGCTCCAGTGTGCCCTGGTTTAGCTTGAGTCCATCTGCAAAGACCCTATGTCCAAATAAAGCCACATTCACAGGCACCAGGAGCTAGGACTTCAACATACATTTCGAGGGACACAATTCAAGCCCTAATAGACACCTAACATCGACTTGATTTTCCCTAAACGTTAGTCCACGGTTTTACTTTGTTTTGCTTTGTTTCCGGTGGGCTGTTCAAAGCGTCTGAGAGGCCCTTGGTGGGCAGTGCAGGAAATCCACATCCCCGCCCTCTGCGCCGGGGAGAGCAGACCCTTGAACTCTCCGCTGCTCCGGTTTCATCAGAAGCCGGGCTGGGAAACCCTATGGTCCTGGCAGCTCATTTGAAGACAGTGAAGTTCATTGTGGCATCACTGGCTTAAGAGTTTTTTTGAATTTTGTTTTTTTCATTTTTAGTTGTTTCGGCGGAGGAAACTGTTCTTCCGATGAGAGTTCGAGGCTGTGCCCCCAGCAGCACCGGCAGTGAGCCAGGCGGGTATGGCCGCCCTGCTCCGGGCGCTATCTGGCATGGGAAGAGCTTCAACATGCCTCAGACTTCCCCTCCTGGGCACAGTCACTGTGTTCCGGGGACAGTGTCCACGGGTGTGGCTTGCCTGCCATTTCTATGTTCCCTGTGGCCAGAACCAGAAGGGCCCGGGGAGGCTCCCATGCGGCCCTTCCTGCCTGCACCTTGCCACCCCCCGACCCTCCCCCTGCAGCACACGGCCCTCCTGACTCTGCTGAGTGTGCAGGGGCTGGAGGTGGGAGGGGGGGGTGGTGATCTCTCCTGCAAGCACAGAGCCAAGATCTGAGACTCCGGCTCTGGAGAAGGAAAAAGAATAGGTCTGGCACAGTAGGACTGTAGCTTAATGAGCTTAAGAAAGAGACTCTGCCTGCCTCAGCCAGGGCTACTCCCCTCCCCCAACTGGGGCTGGAGTCAGCTTCCTCACCCAGCCAGGGCTACTCCCCTCCATGAGTGAAGAGGCCTCATGCAGACACCCCAACTCTAGGAGAGGGGGAGCTCCAATGTACGCCTCTGGGGCAGAGGGACTTTATTTGTCCTGTCTTGTGTCCTTTGATTTGGGGACCCTGGGGACCATGGCCGAGATATATCCGATCCAAAGCCTTAGCTTCCACTCTAGCTGTCTGTCATCCAGAACTCAACTCCTTATGTGAAAACAAAAACAACAGCAGGAGAACAGGAGCCTTGAGGAAGTTGCCCAGAATATGAAGGCTTTACCACCCCAGAAAGCACCGAGCATTTGGATTCACTGTCCTGAGTCAACCAGGGCAGAATCCTCTTCCAGGGCTTCGAATCAACACTGCGCAACCGGCACTGGGGACTCGGGAGGGCCTGAGGGCTGGCCAGGGTGGGGAGAGAGCTGTGTGTGCCCTGGGATCCGAGCTCATCAGCCCTGCTTTGCAGAGCTCTGCAGACCTGGGCTCCCGACTCTCAGGCTCGGCTGCAAAGAGTCTTGTCTTAGTTGATGTCTCCACATCTGCAGAATCTGAGTGTCTTCGACCCCCTCCATTTGTTTGGATTACTGGACTTACAGTCCTCCTGGCCCCTTGTCAACTATGATTCAGCCATCCTTTCTACCTCGTAAGGGAGCAGAGAAACAAATGACATACATCAGTGTTTGCCTGATGGATGCAAGTTACGCATCAGCAAAAATCTCCCCACAGGAAGATCTGAAATGGACGATCGACAGCAGCTTCCCCCCTGGGGTCCAGAGGTGCTACATCCTGAAGGGCTGACCATCACCCTGGGCAAGGAAGGGAACCAGGTAGGTATCCGTGGTTCTTCTGGGCCCTTGGGCTCTCTAGTGGCCGTGTCTTTGGCTAAAATCTCAGCAACATGTGGAGGAATGGTTGCTCCTAGCGCAGTTTTCTGTTGGCTCTCTGGAGTCACAAAGCAGCGGTCTGGCTGCATTAGAAACATTGCCCCTTCCAGAGGCATCACCCATAGCAATCGAAAGGGACAGGGGGCGGCAGGCCGGGGCAGCAGTGGTACCTTCACATAGAGCCACAAAACCACATGTCCCTATTCCATCCCACACAAGAAGGCTCGGCTACAATCTCTAGCCCACTTGCTGCCCTACAAGGCAACTACGTCACAACCAATTCCTCTGGGAAAAGTCAACATTGCTGCTTAGCCCCTCAGGGCAATCGAGATGAGAAAGGACACTGGGAAATCATCCTGAGCTGTGACCACTCTCCTGGGCCCTGCATTTCCTGCTTCAGGTGACTCGATGAGTGTCTAGGGGCACAGCTGTCTCCAGACACCTGGTCTGTCTTCAGAGCCTCAGTTCTCAAGGCCCATCTCGCCCAACCATCCAACGCGTGGTGGGCCCCTTCCCGATCGCCCCTGCCTACCGCGTCCTCGTGTGTGCCTAGATATTTCCAGGGAGAGCAGAGGGAGACTCCACGGAACAGTATGGTCCCTGCCCCAGAGGAGCCACAGCCTGGCCAGGGGGCAGACTGCATACACCCCCAACTCAAGAACCAAGATTCACATGCCAAAGTGCAGGGGCATCTGAAAAAGCTGCATACTGTGTGCTTCCCACTATAGGACATTCTGGAAAAGGAAAAACTATGGAGACAGCAAAGAGATCAGTGGTTGCCAGGGGGTTAGGGCAGGGAGGTGGGGAGGGAGGGATGAATAGATGGGGGACAGAGGATGTTTCGGGCAGTGAAACTCTTCCGGGCGGTGCTGTGATGGTGGACCCATGACGTGCCTTTGTCCAGACCATAGAACACACAAGAACGAGCCCTACATGTAAACTGTGGACTTTTTCTAATAATAACGCATTGACACCGGATCACCAATTGTAACCCATGTGCCACACTAATGGGGCTGTTAATAATAGGGGGGCCTGGAGAGGGAGGGAGGGGTGTGTGGGAACTCTCTGTGCTTCCCACTCAATTTTTCTGTAAACCTAAAACTGCTTAAATAATAATGTCTATTATTTTTTTAAGTGCAGAGTGAAGAAATAAAGAGAGGGGGTGGAATAATTCTGGGAGGGTTCCTTGGAAGGAGTGAGTCGTAAGGGGGAGAGGTGTGCAGGTGAGGAGGAGGAAGGTGCGAGACCGTTGCCAGGGGTGAGCGCACGCAATTTCCCAGGATTTCCTAAAGACATTCTTCCCTACCCCAAACCCAAATCTGCCTCTTTTGTGGACCAGGCAAGTTCCTTGTAAGTCAGAGACCCTAGAAAAAGCTGAGGGAGAAAGGAGGGAAGGGAGTGTGGGGAGACAGCCAGGAACGGGGCTTTGGGTCCAGGAGGCACAGACCACAAGTGCAATTAGTCAAAAAAGAACTTGAAATTAAAAAATGATTCCAAGCCGAGGAGGGGAGTACATAAGTTATTGCAGCCCCAAGACATTTATGAATAATACAAATGCCGCGAGGTGGTGGAGCCAGAGCACAGTTAATTAATATGTACAGGAGCAGAGATGCACTTGAAAAACAATAGGGCCGTTTCCCCCTCGCTAGAAGTAAAAATATTTCCAGAAAGACTGACACGTTTATTATTTTCTAACATAATTACCTTATTGTGGAGCGTTTGTAATGGAACACATTAGAGACGCTAAGCACCTGCCTGGCTTCCCCTTCATGCGGTTGGGTTCGGCGGTGCCGGGCGCGGAGGTGGGAGGAGGCTGGCAAGGTGGCAGCGGCGGAGGGGGCGTCTCGGGAAGCTGTGCACATACGTACCTGGTGCCCTTTCTCTCTCCCGCCCTCCCTAACCCTCCTCCTTCCGTCCCCTCCCCTGCCTTCCTCAGCTCACTGCCACCCACTTCTGGGGACCTCTGTGAGCTGGTGACAGCTTGAAGGGCAAGGGGTGTACATCTGGGGCCCCTGATGGCCGGAGAAGGCTGAGAGGAGCCTTCCGCGGAGGCAGGAGGCACGGAAGTCACCCTGCGCTGGGGCGGGAGGGGTGGGTGAGGGGAGAGGCTCAGGACTTAAACAGCCACCCCGAGACCCAGCCCACGCAGCCTAGCGGGGAGACACTTCGGCCTTCCTGCTACTCTTGGGACTTGCGGGGAAGGAGGCTAGGCCCCTGGGATCTGGCCCACAGAGTCAGAGCCACTTTGTCTCTGAGTCTCGATGTCCTTGCCTGTCGAGTGGTGCCAGAGGAGGGCAGCTGGGCGGGCTGGCCTCCAACATCCCTGCCATCCAGCGTTCTAGGACTCTGCACATACGTCGCTTCGGACAGGAAATGAGCCTCCTCATCCTATCCAGGCCTCCCCCGACAGAGGGCTGCCCGTCTTCTCCCCTGCCTGCCATCAGCTCCCTGCCTGCCCCGCCTCCCTGCTCCCTGCATCGCCACACACAGAATGGACCCCAGAAGGGGGTGCCGGTACTGCCACATGCACGGGGTGGCCTAAGCACACCCACTCGGTCACACTGCATGCAGCCCTGGCTTCCCGCCCCTGCCTCCTCCGTCCCGCCACTGTCTCCTCCTCTCTCCACCCTTCAACACTGGCCCCTCCAGGATTTTGCCCTTATCCCTCCTCTCTTCCCATTTTCTAGGTCCTTCTTTGGTTCGATTGTGCAGATAAATCTCATATCTGTCTTTAAAGCCCAGCCCTTTCTTCTGAGCTCCAGAATGTGTAAATACAGCTGCCGATGGGACATCTTTATCTACTTAAAAATCACCTCGCCCAAACGGAGCCCTTTATCTCCCCGCTAAACCTGCTTCTCCTCCTACTTTCTATTTCAGACGCTGCCGTTCCCCCACTCCCACGACTCAGAAATCCAAGAGGCTTTCCAGAATCCCTTTCTACTTTCTGTCTCATACTCGTCTGGACACAAAGCCTATCTTATACCCGAAATATCCCAGGACTCCCTTCTATCTTTGCCGCCACCGTCTTCCTTTGCTGAGCAGATTCATGGAGTGGCTTCCACCTGCTCGTCCTCCCTAGGGGGCCGGCCCCAAAGCTGCACTTGGGTAGATGGTGATAAATATTTGCTGAATAAATAAGCCTCGCCTCGCTCCATTTTGTCGTCTGCATTGCTACTAGTCCTCTTCCTAAAATCCAGAGATGATTATGTCTTTCTCCTGCTGACCTAGGGGATAAAGTCCCACCCCCGTGCTGTCCAATCTTGCGCGGCTCCCACTCCCTCCGGCCCCCTCTCCTCCAGGCGATACCGGCTCCCGTGGTTGCTAATCCAAAGGCCCGTCTCATGTTTTTGTGCCTTGCATGGGTCGTCCGTTTTGCCTGGAGCATTATTCATCCGCCATCTGGTCAACCTCTACTGCACCCTAAGAATCACTATTCTGATTATCTATCACTGTATTGAATCACCCCAAGCTGAGTGGCTTCAAACAACAGCAATCATTTTATTATTGCATCTCACAGTTCTGGGCCTGACTGGGCTCCAGGTAGTTCTTGTTCATGGGTCTCTCATATGGTCGCGGTCAGACAGCGGCTAGGCCCGGAGGCACCTGGAGGGCCTTCTCACGCACACATCCCATGGGGTCAGCAACCTACACATCTCGGTGTGGCTTGGGGTCGCTCCCGACCTGGTGGCCACGTTCCCAGGACAAGCATCCTGCGAGAGAGATCAGCAGAAGCTTCTTGACCTTTTCTAACTCACTCTTGGAGGTTCTGCAGCATCATGTCTGCTACATTCTACTCATCAAAGTTGTCACAGGCCCTGCCCAAGTTCAAGGGGACACAGACTCCGCCCCTTGATGAGGGAGCGGCAAGGTTCTGAGAGAGCATGCGGGACGGAAATATAGTTGTGGCCACTTTGGGAAAATACGAGCTGCTACTTATAACAACGCCTCCTCCAGGAAGCCCGTGGATGCCCCTGCCCACTGCTGGCTTCCCCGCCACACACACTGCCATTATTTATTTTCAAATCTGGTTCCTTGAGGACACAGGCTATATTTTACTTATCTTTGTGCTTGGCACATAGTTAGCAATCATTAAACATTTGCAAATGAATGACCGAGGAAGTGAGAGGCCGAGAATGGCCCTGCCAACCTGTCCAGGGGGTGGTCTTGCCAGAGCAGGCCAGGTGCTCCCCAGGATGGGCACCGCTCATGCGGGGGTGGGCAGAGGCTCCAGCCGAAGCTATTTCTCACCCCAGCATGTACGTGCCTCTTGTTGCTGCCATTCAGGACAGCCCCCCCCCCCCCCGAGGGCTGTGACCTGCTGGCAGGTGTGCACAGGTGCAGCTCCTCCATCCGGAACCCTCCCTTTCTCCCCAACGCCACCTCCATCTTCTCACTCTTCTTTTAAAATTCCCAGCAGTGGAATGAAAGGCGGTTCCACTGAAGAGAGAAAAGTTCACTGTGGGAAAGCTCGGAGGGTCAGTGGGAGGGGGAGGGGAGAGGAAGATGAGGCTGCCCCTTCCTTCCTTCCTTCCCCCATCCCCCACGGGCCCTCTGGAGCCGTGCGGTGCAGAAATATCCCTTCTCATTTCCCAGCGCCATTCCCCAGCTGCCTGGCCCGGATCGCTGGGCCTTTGGAGCAATTGTTTGCTGAGCCGTGCAGCGGGCAGCTCCCTCGTGGGCACCAGCCCCGCTGCCTGACAGGCTGTGTGCAAGGGGACAGGCCTGAATGACTGTAATATGAACCATGAAAGTGGATATTAAAGGCTTTATTACAGGGTGAGGACTGCTAATTGCAACGTTCCTTTCAGGAAGCTGGAGCTGATGAGTTTAAGCAGCAGCACCCAATTATTATAACTCTGTCAGCGCAGAGCAGGAGAGAGGCGGGGGAGGAGGAGGAGGCAGGCTGAAGGCACAATTACCTGAACTTTATCCAAGGCACACACCGCCGAACTGGAATTTTAAAGGGAGATTGGTTCTGCTCTGAGCTTCCTCCCTGTCACAGCCGTGCTGCTGTTGATTACTGATCCCCAGCCCCTCTCCCCCTCCTGCCAGGCTTCTTGTGGAGGAGGTGGCATTGGTGTACATCATCTGACACCAAAGCCCTCCCTGGTCCCCGCCGGCAACACAGCCCCCGTGCTGCAACCACAGGTCATCCAGGGAATCAAGCGGCCCAGCTTCTTGTTTTGCAAATAAGAAAGCAGGCTCAGAGAGGATGGGGACTCGCCCAGGTTACCCGGCTGGTAAGCAACCCCGCAGGACAGTATTGGTACTATTCATCTGACCCCGGCTTAGCGCTTGGAGCTCTGGCTGCATGTTCCAAGAGATAAGTCAAGGACATTGGAGGGAACCGGAGTCTCCTTAAAATTCATCAGCCGGTATAGACATTACCCACCACGTGCATGGGAACGAGGCTGAGCCTTCTGATGTGCTCATAGAGGAAGAAAATGTCGTCCTCCCCGGGGAGATGACTTGTAGACAGCATCATCATTAAAAAACATCATGATCGTGCTCCAAGTGCATTTAGTGCCTTACGTTTTACAAACTGCTTTCAGACTGCCTTCGGGTGTTGTTGAGCACCTACTGGGTGCCAGGTGCTGGAAAGATAAAGAGGTGACAGGTGACATCCCTGTCTGCAAGGAGCTCACAGCTTAGAGGGAAGACACACAAGCCAACCGACAATTATAATACCACGTGGAAAGTGCTAGATAGAGGTGTGCCCACACATCACCTCCTTTAATTTAATCACATACATTTAAGTGATTGCACATAAAAAGCTAATACCACAAGGCGCCAGCTGCCCAGTGCCAATTGAGCAGTGCAGACAGCAAAAAATAGAGTTGTTCCCTGGCGGGAGAGCTCACCATGGCACACAGCAACCCATGGCAGCTTCACTAAAAAGGCAGCTCCAATGGATGGGTATGAATCCAAAAGGCAGTGCAGAGGGCGAGGAGTTGGGAGTAGGGGACAGGGGAGGTGGGTTTCCTTCCTGCATCCGACCAGAGGGTCCATATATGAAATACTGACTCCTCCTTATCCCTGTCCAATGGCATGCAGATTGTCCTTGGCATGGTGAAGTCAGAGCTGTGTAAGGAACACTCTGGCCCATATCCAGTGGATTCAAGATGACCCGGAACAATGACGAGGGCTTAAGGACATCACCTCAACAGTCAGTTTGTCATGAATGTAGGGGACAGGCAAAGTCGGGGAGACCTCGCCCCTTTTCCTGGACTTGAGTATGCTCATAGCTAACTTGCCTGACTAATGCTCCCCGGCCAGAGAGGACTGATCCACACGGACATGCGTCCCATGTACTGAGATGCAAGAGGTCCGGGAGCCACAAATATGGGAAGGGGTGGAGCCAGGGTTTTCCTGTCGTCATGTCAAGTGTGAGACGTCTTCTAGATAACCACATGGAGTTGGGTGAATTTGGATAAACAATTTTGGAGTTCAGGACCAATGTATGGGCTGGTAATGGAATAATTTGGGTGCGTTTGGCTTATGGATGGAGACTACCTGGAGAGAGCGGGACAGAGAGAAAAAGGGAGAAGGAGAGAGGGAGAAATGAGGTGAGCATAGGTTGCATTTTGGTGGGAACAGGTGCCAGCCAAAGAGAGGGAGGTGGGAGGAAATACAAAGGTATATGGTACCCTGCAAGTGAAGACAGAGACAGGTCAGGAGAGAGTGATGCTTGGGGTAGAGTATTACAGAGACCACATAAAGTGAAGACTGAAAAGTGGTCACTCAATTTGTTGGCGTGAATGGCCCTGGCTGAGATAGCAGGTTTAGAAACTGGCAAGAGTGGTGGGAAGGTGAAAGGCAACAGCCCTACACACATGAATGAACCTCGGCCCTTACCTAATAGCATACACTGCTCAATTGGTACCACGCAGATCTCACTTTGTAGTATTAGCTTTTTATGTGCAATCACTTGCATGTGTGTGATTAAATTGAAGGAGGTGGGGTGTGTGTGCACCTCTATCCAGTGCCTTCCACGCCGTGTTATCATGGTTAGTGGGCTTGTGTGTCTCCCACACTAAGTCGTGAACTCCATGCAGAGACAAAACCTATCATCTTTTTATCTCCAGTGTGACTTGCAATGGAGCATGGACATAAAATCTAAAGCTATAAAACTTCAGGAATAAAATATACAAGAAAATTTTGTAAACTTAGGATAGGTGAAAATTTCTTAGGATGTAAAAAACATGAAAAATATTGATAAGTTATATTTCACAAAAATGTAAGAATTCTGCCCTTCAAAACCACATTAAGAAAATGCAAAGGCAAGGCACAGGCTGGGAAAAAATATTTCTAACATGCATATCTGACAAAAGAATTGTATCCAGAACATTTAAAGAATTCTTAAAACTCCATAATAAGGCAATTCAATAGAAGAAAGGGGGAATGATTTAAACACCTCACCAAAAAAAAAAAAAAAAAAAAAAAAAAAAAAAAAAAAAAGGCACATGAAAAGATGTTCGACATTATTAGTCATCAGGAGTCATCTTCATATGAGCTGCTATAACAGAATACCATAGACTAGGGGGCTTATAAACAGAAATTTATTTCTTACAGTTCTGGAGGCTGGGAAGTCCAAGATCAAGGTGCTGGCAGATTTGGTGAGGTCTCATTTCCTAGTTCCTAATTGGCCATAATTCTAACTATGTATTTGCATGGCGGTAGGGACAAGGGAGCTCTCTGAGGTTTCTTATAAGGGCATTAATCTCATTCATGAGAGCATCACACTCATGACCTTGTCACCTCCCAAATGCCCCACCCTCTTAATATTATTACATTGGTAATTAGATTTCAACATAAGAATTTGCAAGTAGTCAGTCTATAGCATCAGGAAAATGCAAATTAAAACCACAGCGAGACACCACACTATATACCTATTAGAATGGCTACAATTATTAACAATACTAGCCATAGCAAGAGTTGGTGCGGATATAGAGCAACCAGAACTCTCCTACATTGACGATGGCAATGTAAAGTGGTCCCGCCACTTTGGGAAACAATCTGGCAGTTTCTTATGAAGCTAAGCATACAGTTAACATATGACCCAGCAGCTCTACTTCTACATATTTACCCAAGAGAAGTGAAAATGTGTGTCCAAACAAAGATGTGTATGCTAATGTTCATAAAAGCTTTATTCCTAAAAGCCCCAGACTAGAAACAAGCCAGATTTCCACCAACAGGATAATGGATAAATTGTGGCATATTCATATAATAGAACTCTATTTGGTAATAAAAGAGGATGAATTACTGATATGTGTAACAATGATATGAACCTCAAAAACATTATGCTGAGTGAAAGACACCAGACATCAAAGTGTACGTACTGTATGATACCATTTACATGAAATTTTATAAAAGGCAAAACTATCTGTGCTGACAGACAGCAGATCAAAGGTTGCTGGGGGCTGGTGGTGGGAGTGGGGATTGACTGTTAATAGTCATGAGAACTCTGTGTGTGGTTCTGTATCTTTGTGGTTACATGAATGCACATATTTTTCAAAACTGATCAAACAGTACATTTTGTTGTATGTAAACCTACAGTATAATACAACCCTACAGTATAATACCATATGCTTTCCAAATATATGAAAATACATGCATTTCTACATATGTATATAAATGCATAGAAACATCCAGAAGGAGGCTGGGCATGGTGGCTCACACCTGTAATCCCAGCACTCTGCGGGGTAGAGATGGGAGGATCTCTACACCCAGGTGTTTGAGGTTGCAGCGAGCTATGATGTTGCCACTGCATTCAAGCCTGGGAAACAGGCTTTTCCTGTCTGGAAAAAAAAGAAAAGAAAAAAGAAACATCTAGAAGGATACACACCAAAATGCAAAATGACTGTTTTATTTGCCTCTGGGCAGAGGTAGCAATAGAGGACTCAGAGAAAGGTAAGAGGCCAAGGGACTTTAGCCTTCATTATAATGCTTTAATTTTTCAAAAGGACAATGTGTTCACATATTGTACTTAGATTGTACTTAGATTTCTGAAAAGAGTGAACAGCAGATATAAACAGAGGGTATTCCACTATCAAACCCCAGTTAAAAGTCCTTCTTACCTCTTTGGACCAGCCATTCCTTTCAATTATTTATTGGGCATCTGTGTTTCTAGCAATAAAAGACAGACAGGGCTCTTCCTTTCCCAGTTCTGGCTCTTCCTTCAGCTCACACTAAACAAGCCAGAGAGCCCAGAGTTCAACACCCATCACTAACCAGCCGGGGGACCAATTTGCTCACATTTTTAAGCCTCACTTTTTCTGAACCATAATAGCATCTGCCATGTGGGGTTCCCCAGGGACTCAGTGAGAAAATAGAGGTAAAGACTTAGGCATAGGGCTTAATAAATAAGAGTGGAGATTAGTCTTTTATTACTATTATTATCACCCATTTTATTGATTCTAAGACAGTTTCCCCCTATTTTAGTATTCCTGGAATTGGACACATTTTACAACCAATGTCATAATTTATTTGGCAGTGCTTTTTTTTCCTTTCCTGGTATATAAAATAATAGTGCACCTTGCAATCAGTGGTGTCTTAAAGTCTATGAAATATGGTGATAGCATCTCTCTTACTTAGCCTTCCTGTGAGTCCCTGTCGATATTTAACCAACATTAGAAACAGAGAAAAGGCTAATCCTCCTACCAGCCTAGGGAGAAGGAGAAAAAAAAAAACAGGAATGATTTAATTAAACCATCGGCACCACTTCCCCAACAATAAAATGTTCCATCTGGCACAACTGTCACTTTAGGGAAAGCCCAGCAACCAGCAACTTCTTGGGTACCACTCTCTGCTTGCTGCTGTGCCACCACCCCCTGCATGGCCAAGGCTGGTCCCTCGCTCTTCAGCCAGGCTACCTCCGTCCACCTCTTGAGCTTCCCCACTTCTGGCCTTTCTCTGCAGCAATGACAAGTCTGCTTGGGGTGGTCTCTTACCCCTTGCCTCTTCCCCCATGCCACAGCTGTCTGCAAATTCTGAAAGGGCATTCACCCGTTAGGATCCTTTTTGGTGTGTGAGATGGTTTCTCAGTAACAAGCCACAAAAGCCAACCCTGGACAACTTGTGCAGAAAGAGATTGCTTTGGAAAGAAAACAGGGGGCCTACAGAGTGGATGGGAAGGGTGGACAACCAGCCTGGGAAAATGAACAGGAACCAAGGGAAGGCAGGCAATGGGGATATTAATAAAATGTCCAGGGTGTGCTACCGCTAGCAGGGCCATAACATAGCACCCTGGCCCCAGGACTCTCTCAGGCACAGCTGCTGCAATGACACACCCAGCTTTCCCCAGGACTGCATCACTCCCTCCGTACTCAAGGTTCAGCTGCAAATGCTGAATTTGCAGCCCATTTGCCCAGCCATGCATCCTCAACCTACTTCTGTGTGAAGAATGGGAATGTTGGTCCTCTTTAAGTCTCCTCCTTCTCCTGCCGTCCACCCAGCAGGCACTACAGTGAGGAATCTGGCCCTCTAGGAAGGACTAGAGAAGTGCTGGGCAGCTAAACATGGCCACGTGTTCCCTGCATTTGTTCTTACCAATGCTCATGCTTCCAACACCACAGGTTGATTCAGAAGCCCAACACTCAGAAATGTTTCCTGTTTGGCGTTTTGTCTGAAATTCAGGTACACAGAGACTTCTTTGTCAGACTCAGTGGGTCAAGAAGCCAGGTTAGCCCATGAACAGGGCTAACAGAGACATTAGTCCTGTGCACCCCTAACTGTCCTTCCTTAAAAAGTAGTGTTAACAAAACAAAAAAACAAACCCTGTACAAATATTTTAAAGAGGTTTCTTCTGACCTGAATGTGAGTAACCTTGGCCCAGGAAAACACAGTCTCAAAAGTGCACCTAAAGTGGTTGGGTTATAGTTTGGTTTTACATATTTTAGGGAGACAGGAATTGCAGGTAAAATCACAAATCAATACATGGAAGGTATGCATTGGTTTGGCCCCAAAAGGCGGGATATCTTGAGGTGGGGGCTTACAAGGCATAGGTGAGTTTAGGGATTCTTTATTTGGCAAATGGTTGGGAGTGTTAAGCTTTGTCTAAAATTTAGAATCTGTAGGAAGGAATGCTTAAAGTAAGATAAAGGGGTCTATAATCTGTCACATGATACCATGCCAGCACAAACAAAGATGTTTTATTAGATTTTATGAATCATAAAGTGTAGCTTAACCCTCGCCTGGCATGGCCTTAGGTCTTATATATAATTTGGTATCTTATTGCCACAAAGAGTCTGCTTGGTCCGTCTTATGATCTTTGTTTAACATTAATGCTGGTCAGTATGACTGGGAACTCAGTTCTAAGGTTTTTCTGGGGTCCCCTTGGCCAAGAGAGCATCCATGCCGTCAGTTTGAGGCTTAGGATTTTATTTTTAGTTTACAGTAGAAACTATACCATTTTATTAAAGCAGCTATGAAAAAAGATATTCTAGAATTATGTCTGTCACTAGTGATAGTCATTAAAGTAATATTTAAGGAAATGAAGACATCTGTGTACTTTCTTAACTAATGCTTAACTTATCAATCATAGTTAAAGCTAACGGTTCTCAGAACAGCAGAGTCAACACAGAGTTTGTTAGAAATGCCAATCTGGGGGGCCCCTCCCCAAACCTGCTGCATCACTCTTGGGCGGAGCCCAGCAGTTTGTTTTAACAAGCCCTCCAGCTTGGAATTGGATCTACACTGAAGTCTGAGAACTGCTGGTTTAATCTTAACCTTGATTGCCCAGGGAGAGTTTAAAACATTCAATGCCCCAATGCCAATTAAATCTGCCTGATAAGGGAAGGGGCTTTTTAAACAAAAAGCTTCCTAGGTGACTCTAATGCACAGTCAGGGTTAAGGGACACAGATGGAACTCACGATTTTATAGAACGTGTCTATAACTCACGCAAACTTCTTAACTTCCTTTCGAGAGTAGGTTCTTGTCGCTACTACCTTGAGATTTTTGAAATAGGTCCCTTTCCCACTACACTGATCCCTCTCAATAAAGAAGAACCCACCCCTTCCTCTGGTGCCCTGGTGGTCTCCATCCAGGGGCAACGGCAGCTATAATCAAGAGCAGAAAGCCGCAATGGGCCTCCTCCCTGGTGCAGAATTCCAGGTGATCATCTTTTTTTTCCCTAAGGAAGGTTTTTCACAGCCCACCTTGCCAACCTGCCCTCCCCACCACCCAGCCGAATGGATGGGAATCAGAGGACCAGGTGTTGTTTAGGTTAAAAGCAGCTGTTAGTGTGTAAATCAGGATTCTTCTCCATCTCTCAATTCGGGTTGCTGTTTGCCTCTTGGCTGCCTCTTCCATTGCAAATGAGCTCTTTTCACTTGCTGGGGAAAATGGCCACAGGTGGCTTTAGGATCGCCTCTTGTTCCCCAAGATCCAAGAGGAAAGAGGGCATCTCTCACCCGCCTCGGTATGGAAAATCCCAGGAAAGGCTTCTGAGAGCTCAGCTGGGCCTCTGGGACAAAGAGCCAGGATTAGGTCACTCAAATCCTAGGGTCAGGGAGTGGGAAGGGGTGAGGGGCAGACACACCCTAAAGCTGTTTAAGCTCAGTTTACCCTTTAGCCACTTTTATGTCGATCCAGTTTTCATATTTGGGGCAATACATGTATTTTCTGGTACAGACTGCCTTCCTTATAGAGGTCAAGGGTAGCTTTAACATCCACACACGGAAGTACCATTCGAGAATACATGTTAACAGGACGACGAGTGTTTTCACCAGCCATACATAGCACATCCAATTCACAGAAGACAACCAGGATGGGGAGAAGCTCGATTTGAAGAATTTTCTGGAAACCAGGGTGTTTAACCCAGAGCAGAGCAGAGTGCGGGACCTGCTGGCTCTTGCTAGCATACAGAGAGTTATCAGGTTAACTTGTTCCGTGTGGCTTCAAAGGCAAAATTATTCCCTAACTGGCCACAGGGTGAAGTCCAGACTCCTTAGCGTGGAGTCCAAAACCCATTTCCACTTTCCGGAGACCTCTCTAACCTCATCTCTGTGTTCCTTGGAAAGCCAGCGTCAAAGAAAACAGCACCAGACACTTGCTGAAGGTAGCCAGACAGACCTTATTCAGACTACTGCATCAGCGGGGAAAGAGTTCATCCCCAGCTAAGACAAAAGCGACAGAGGTTTTTAAATCGTGAACAGAGAGGGAATAAAAGGAGGCTGCTGGAAGAATGGGAAGAGAGAACAAAAAAGGGCCAGGAGGATGCCGGGGAGATGGGAAGCGACCGAGGGTTAAGTAGAGAATTACGGAAAATGGTTTGGCACGGCGGCGTGGCACGCTGGGTGCCTGTTTGGCAGCTTTGCGTTTTCCTGAGCAAAAACTCAGGACGGGGGCTGGGGTCACCTTTGGGGAAGTGGCCGAGTGCAGGTGTGTCGTAGCACAGCTCGGGCAAGGTCTTTGTGCCATTTGGGGGTTCACAATTCTCACCAGGCACAGGCAACGAGGGGCACTGGGGGAGGGGAGGGAGCGCCCAGGTTTGTGGTCCGTGCCGATGCCCCAACACCTAGCGTGATGCCGGGCACTGTATCTGCTGAAAGGACAGACGCCTGCCTCTCTGCACACGAGAAGGGCACTGTGGTCTCTCATTGTCCCCCGGGGCCTTCCTCCGGGGGCTGGATTTAAAGTTTGGGCAAATGGGTGCAAGTGTTCACCGTGAGTCTGTGCAGCGCTGTGCCGGCAGCGAGGAGACACAGAGGAAAGGACGCGGGTGAGACAGGCTTCAGCCCTCGCCGCATCTTACGTGGGCAACTCTGGGCGAATTGATTAACCTCACTGAGCTTGCATTTTCTCAGCTGTAAAATGGGAATGGTAATAATGTCTAACTACTTGAGTTGATGAAGGAATAAACGAGATCTCACAAACCAGCACAGTCTTCCTCGTGGAATGATGCTTGAGCAAAGTTACTCCCTCTTTCCCTGAATGGTTGTAACCATTTTGTCCTGTTATGTCCCCAAATGTGAGTTTCTGTCTGAGTGTTGTGGAAGACGGAGAGAATGTCTCAGTTGCACGATGTCCTTTATGACTTAAAAACTCAATAATGGCTCTGCTTTCTGGTGATCAAGGTTCCCAGGGTCACTTGGTTTACATGCCACATGAGATGTCCATCTTTCTCAACCTGGACACATGGGGCGGGGTTTTCTCCAAAAGACACCATGTGCCTCCTACCTCAGGGTCACCTGCATATACGAATCCAGCTGCTTTGCAAATCAGAGTTCCTGGGAGTGAGTCCTAGGAATCTGAACGTGTGTTAGCTCCCTAAACTGACTCTTATGCACACTAAATGTGGGGTTGAAGAAAGTTCCCTACTGGGGCAAGAGTGTGCCTCCCTGCCAGCAGCCCAAAAGTCTACATGGACTTCATAGCCAAGCATCATTTCTAAGGCCCCAGAATGAAAGGTCACCTATAATACTCCATTTCCAAACAGTGGGAAGAATTGCATAAAACAGCCCATCCTCCTAATACAGAACTACTGGAAGGCTGTTGTGTCTTCTTGAGGCCACCTCCTTCACATGTGACCCCTCAACCCTCTCCTCCCTTGGGCCTCCCTACCCTTAACCCTTGTAGCCTAAGTTTTTCCATTTGCTACACTGTAGGTCTCAGTTTTCCCATTTGCCAAAAAGTGATAAACACCAAGTTTAGACTGGTGGAATGACCTACTGGTCCTGGTGTGTACACCCGGCATGTGGGGTTGATCACCCTCCTCGGTACATAACAGGTGCTTCTGCAAAGGTAGTCCCTGTTCCCACCTCACAGCATTGCAGTTTGGGTGGGATGGGGTGATGCTTGTAGGTTCCTGGTACCCAACAATGGCCCTTGACCAAGGAGCTTGTTAAAAATGCGGAACCCCGCCCACCCCAGACCTACTGATTCAGAATCTGCATCTAACAAGATGCCCAGGTGACTCCTTAGCATGTGAAAGTCTGAGATAGCCTGGCTTGGTGCTCAAATAATAGTTCTTCCTACCTAACTCCCTAACTGAGAGCTTGTAAAACAAATGTTTCTCCAGGAAGGGATAGCCCACCTAGATCTCCATTAAGAACTCTAGAAGGAGTTGTAGGGTAAGGGTAGAATCAAGGAAAGTTCAAGCATTATGGGTTTCAACAAGGTGGTCAGAGATAAGATTGACTTTGTCATGCTGGATACCTTGGGCAAGCCCACTATGCAGCTTCTCAGTGCAGTTCACGCTTTCAAAAAAAAGAAGCTAGAGCTCGCGGAATTACATCCACTTATTCTGATGTTTAGATTGTGGTGAATCATCAAATCAGGCTGAACCAATTAAGACAGCCCTGCTGGCACCACTGCACGTGGTTCTGGCAACACAGGGGCTGATCCAGTGAAAGCCCACAAGGGGCAACAACCCATTGATGGGACACGGGATATTCCCACAATGCCCCTCAAGTCAGCAGGTGCCCTCATTAGCATATGGCCGTTTCCAAAGCCCAACCTGCAGGAGGTGGCTATTCTATTTCCATTTACACTAAGGCTGCCTCCTAACTGCAGCTTTACTGAATTAGCCCTGCAGGGCTCAAAGGAAACAATTCAGAGAGATCTCATTCAGATTAACGTGTAAAATTTAATTAAGGAGGCCTGGGCTATCGCAAAGTTTAAAGCCATTTACTAAGCCTGGGAGCTACAGAGTCCTCCTAGAGACTCCTGCATCTAGGGAGGCCAGGGCAGCCCTTTGATCATTAAGGGCTGAGAAAATCTCAGCTTGCATATTAAGGTCAGGAAATTATCTTTTCCCTTTCCCCACTAAATGGACAAAGTATTCGTCTCATGAAAAAAGAGCAATTCTGAAACTCCGAGAGAAAGCAAGGACCTCCAGAAGCCACTGGCGCAGGTCCTCATCTCGAAGTGGTTCTGTAGCCAAATTTCATAACCAGATAAAAGCCAAAGGTACAAGGGAGGCCAAATCTCTGTCCCCAAGGAACTCCAAGATGAACAGAGAGATAGACACAAGCCTCACAGATAAGTAAATACAGTACAGTGTCTGGGAGACAAGAGAGGGAGACTAACTCACGCCTTGGGGGTATGCCAGGAAGGCTCCCCAGAGGAGGTGGCACTGCCTCCCTACCACCTCCCCAAAAGTGAGGGAGTTATTCTTGCAAATAAACTAATGGGAGAGTGTGGGAAGGATTATTTCAGACAGAAGGGTTCAGCTAGTTCTGAAATTTGTAGCAACAAAGTTCTTTAGTCCAACGTACCCCTCTGGAAGTTTCTCTCCCGCTTGATTCTACATGGAGTTGGGGAACTGGTCAACTTCCCTCCCCTAAAAACTCCAGACTGCAACTCCTCGAGGGCAGGGCTGTGCTGCTTTTGGACTCCAGCGGTATCCCGAGGAGGAGCCGCGGGGCGCGTGACCAGGCCTCTACAGCAGCGCTGGAGCCTGAACACGCCATCCCCCGGCCCCGGCCTGCGAGAGCCGCCTCTTGCCAGCTCTCTTACCTCTATAGGGACGTATGATTTTTTTTCCCATCACTTTAAACCTCCTAGATTTAAGAGGGTGAGGCAGGATGAGTGGATTTACAGCCTCAAATGAATTTCAAGATGAATAAGAACAATCACAATTAAAATCAAATTTCGGAGAGAGGATTTGATCTCTTTCAAGGAGAGAGTGGGCCTGGCCTTGCCCACAGCCACAGATGCTCCTTCACGGGATTGAAACGCTCGGATGCAGAGAGCCGGGAGCAAACATCTAGGGAATGCCACCACCTTTGAAGCCGGTTTCGTAAAGGCTCTCCCGCCCAGGTGCCGCGGGAGACCCAGCACCGATTTTAATTACTCTCGAACGCGTGAGGAGGGCCCCTCTTCTCAGACGAGCCTTTGCTGTGCTCCTCGCTCTTATTTCAGCCTTGTCTCCGGGCTCTCTCCGGCCCCTCGGGTGGGAGAAAGACGCCAGTCCGCCGTTTCTCCTGTGGCCGGGGTGAGGACACAGGAGGGCTCTTGGCGGCTGGGAGGTTCAGAGATTTGCTCGTAGATGGTTAGAAAAAAACATAATAGCACCGTACCAGGGGCTTTCCACACTTTTTTCTTTAATCTGTGATTCTTGAGGTAGATATTATTAGTTTTATTTTGTAGATGAGAAAACAGGCTCAGAGAGGTTATGAAACTGGCTCAAGGCCACACAGCGGGTGGGTGGAATTTAAGTCTGGGTCTTTTGAGCCCAAAGCCTGGCGGTTCCCTGTCTGCCCCCTTGGTGTAAGAGTCCTCAGAGGAGGCAGCAGGTGTGCTCAGATGCTGAGGACGGGAGCTAGACTCGGCTCCATCAAGGAGTCCAGGTCTCTGGGGTCTGCCTGTCCACATCTTCCCCAACCTTCTGGAATATTCCTCAGACTCCCCTGAAATTTGGTAGGGTTTCTCTTAGTGTGGAAGCTATGGCCTTCTTCCTCAGCTATTTCCTTATTTCAGTGATGTCAGGGTGAACCTAGCACAGGCCTGTTTAAGAAAGGTTCTGTGTTCATCTGGAATAAGAGCTTCCTCCCTACTTCCCTCACCGGAGGGGTTCCAGCTAGAGCCTGGAAAGCCAACGCTGCCTTCCCCCCAGGGACATCTGGAAATCTCTGCAGACACGTTTGGTTGTCACCTCTGGGCGGGTGGGTGCTGATGGCATCTAGTGGGCAGAGGCTGAGGGTGCTGCCGAGCATCTCACAACACCCGGGGCAGCCCCACCACGAGGAATGATCCGGCTCACCCTCGATACCACCAGTGCTGTGGTGGAGAAGCCCCGCTGTGCAAGATGCTGACACACGAGGGAAGAGAGGGGAGCCGCTCCACTTCAGCGTCCTAGATCTATGGGACACTCACACCCCAGGCAGAACCGGCGACCTCACTTTTGGGGAGGGGTAGGGATGTGGTACAAAATGAAAATGCTGGGCCTCTTGTAAAAAATTATTAAAATTTTCAAGAGGGCAGTAGCAGAGCATTTAGCCAGGCAGGGGCCCTTATAAGCATGAGGCCTGGGGGCGTGCACGGGGTGCCCCCCATGAAGCCACAAAGAGCCTCCTTCTGGTCCCTGGAGACTCCCTGTGTCCTGCCCTCGGAACTCGCTCGCAGACCTGAGCGGCTCCTCCAAGGCAGCCCCGGCCCCGACACCGAGAGGGCTGTGCCCGCTCCTGAGAAAAGGCCATGGCACGCTCACCTTCCTCCGAGGAGGAAAAAGTCACTTCTGATTGCCAGGAAATGGAGGTGCAGGGCAGAGCGGGCTGCCTGGGAGACACGAGTCCTTCCTGGTCCTGCTGCTTCTCAGGAGGGACTGAGGGTCAATATGCTGGGAGGGTTTCCAAGCACATAACAATTAAGAGGAGGAGGAGAGAACAGGGAGAAAAAGGCTTCTAGCTTCCTGGGTATTTCCCTGAAGCTGGTAGCCCCCAGGCCTGAATCTCGTGGCTCTCTCCTTGCTGTCACCCCTCCCCTGCAGAGGGCCTCTCTGACCCCCACCCAGGAAAGGAGGGGACACAGACAGGGCTCGCTCTGAGCGACAGATCCTGGAAATTACCTTCTCTCCTTCCAATCCCATCCTCAGCCTGACTCCCCTCGCCCTCCAGATAATCGAGCTCCCGCCGCCTAGTCAATGATGTTGTCTTTGCTTTGCTCCAGTTTTTCTTAAACATTTTACAATTATATTATTCTGCTGTGCTGAGGGTGTTTTTGCAAACCATTTCACAGCCCTTTAGGGAAGAAGTGGGGCTGCAGGGAGGTGAGGGGGAGCCCACCACAAAGTGCCCACCGTGCACCAGATCCCCCGTGGAACAGGACAGAGGAGCCACGAGACCCGCCTGGGCAGCACCCACGGCAGACAGCTGCAGAGATTTCCAGGGCCTCGGCTTCCCTTTCAGGGGTGGAAGGAGAAAGAGGAAAAGGAAAGACCCGGGGGTAGGGGCCGCCTGCCCCCCAGATTACAATCACAGGCTGGAGCCACCATCAGCCACAACTCCTGCGGCTCGGATCTAATAGTTATAACTGGTATTTTAAACATTTAAGTGCCCACTGTTTTCCAGTATCCATATGGGAGCTGGCACAGTATATAAGCTAAGAGCAGGGACCCTGGAGCAGGGACCTCTGGTTTGCATTCCAACTCTGCCACTTACTGGCTGAGTTAGTCTCACCGTGACTCGGTTTCCTTATGTATAAAATGTGAGACCTACCTCATCCAGGTCTTTATAAACAGCTTAACTTTTATAAAGTGCTCAGACCAGTGTCTGACATGTGCTAAGCACTGATGTGAGTAGTTGTCTAAAAAAATAAATGGCTAGATTTAATCCCCAGGGCAACCCTAAGAAGTAGGTGCTATAATCACCCACTTTTACAGATGAGGATGCTTGGAGCATAGAGAGGTCAAGACACATGCCCAGAGTCACACAGCCTAGATTCCAGTCCAGCCCAGGCTTCCGCTAGGACTGTGTGTGCTCTCGGAGGTGAGGATGCAGGCTGAGCACACAGGTACACCTGGGTGCTAGGGCCAAGTATTCTGGTCCTGGCTCGCCCACCAACCAGCTTGGGTCCCCATTTCCTCACCTGAAGTCAAGCAGGTTCCTGATGTTGTGGACAGCTCTTCCAGCTGTTGTGGCCCTAAGATGCCGGATGGCCCTGGTTTCTAGTTGGCGTGCTGGCCCCGGGCCTGGCCCAGGATGCAGAGCAGGGTGGGCGCAGGTGGCAGCTTCCAGCCCGGCTCCCTGCACCTGCTGTCGGCCGTTACTGAATCACACAGCCAGGGCTGGTGACAGGACGGTGTAAAAGTGATCTGAAGTGGATTTAATCACTGCTCTGGTGCCTGCCAGCCCTTGTCCAGTTAGGGGTTCTGCCTGCTTCTCTGATGAGACAGCCTGGACTCGCAAGGTGATGGGCTGCCCGGAGCACTCAAGACCTGGTCCCAGGACCAGCCTCTCCTGGACCACCTGCTCCGAATCTCCATTCGACCTTCTGTAGGGGCCCCGGGGTGAGAGCCCAGGCTAGGAGAGCAGCCTGGCATCTCCTAGTTTAGATAAGTCCTTGAAGCCAGCAGTCAGGGGGCAGGGAGGAGCTGGGCTAAGACCCTCACCTTCCTGAACCCTTGGTCCAGCACACCTTCTCCTCTTCCTTGGAGCCATTCAGGACAGAACTCCTGGGTGGCCCTGATGGTGTTTGGGGCGAGAGAGGGAGGGAGGGGTCTGGAGCAGAAATGGCCCCAGCCCTGTGCCCTGAGCTCAGCCCAGCACATACCCCACCTGCCCACTCCCTGACCTTCCAGGGCTCGCCCCAGTCTGGGTGAGCAGAAAGGTCCCCCATCCTCACAGCAGCTTCTCCCTGTGCCCGCCTCACCCCCCACAGGCACAAGCCAGCCCCAGGTGACCTCGACTCCAGACCTGTCCAGGGAAACATGCCACCCATCTGGGGAGCCCAGACTGACCAAAGGGGGAGAGTCCCCGACAGCATGTCCTGAACTCATCAAGCTGCCTGCACCAGGATCCCTGGTGGGCCCTGCTGTTAGAGAGTACAGAGTCCTGGACCCCCGCCCTGGACTTCAGGAAGCCAAATCTCTGTGGGGGTGGGGGTGGGCATCTGATTCTAATAAAGTCCCCAGGGGACTCTTACCCGCTTTAAAGAAGTGGTTCTCACCCTGGCAGTACATAGAGTCCCGTGGAAAGTGTAACCCATTTCACGCCGGGGTCTCAACCCCAAACCAAGCAAATCAGGAGCTGCGCTTGGCATCAGGAATCAATACGCTTTAAAAAGTGATTAACATGCATGCCCAGGGTTGAGAACGATTGCTTCAGAGTTTGAGGACCACCAGCTGGTCTTACCCAGGAGAACAGGAAGCAGGAGAGCTGGTGTGGGGCCAGGTGGGTGGAGGGAAGACCCCACGATCCAGTCGACCCCTCCCGCTGGCCAGGCGAGCGCACGGGAGGCCCCAGCTCTGCAGCGAGGCCCTGCTCTGGGAGCTGTGCAGATGCCCAGGAGAGCAAGTTTATGCAAATGAAGCAATTAGAGAACAGTTTAAAAGAGGAAGGGAACTTCTCAGAAAGAAACAGCTAGCAGAGCTTAAAGAAGGGAGTGAACGCATTCAGCCAAGGCAGGAGCTGGGAGAAGTGGGAGGTCAAAGTCTTCAGTCTGGGTTAGGTTAGAGGAGGAGAGCCCTCGAGGAGGGGGCCATTCCTGCCCAGAGTCACCTTTGCGATTTGGGAAGAGCTGGCGTTTATTTTATGGACGGGTGTTTGGATGAGAAGAGGCCTGTGCATGTCACAGAGGAGCCGCTGCCTCCCATCTGCAGCCTCAGCTGACGGCCTGGCTGCATCCTCCGCTGAGTAAACAGGTGCATCCGAGACACTCCCTCGCTCCCTCCCCTGGCTGTGAGCTCCCTTTCCTGTCTTCTCTGTCCCCCTCAAAGGCAGCCTGCTCCCCTCATGCTCTGTCCAGGGACCTGCTCCTCCCTCATCCTTTTCCTCTTGAGCTAATGAGTCATTCTCTGTGCACCTGCTCTTTGAAAATCCTTTCCTCACCTCCACCTCGCCTGTTTCTATTCCTAGCACGGCTTCTCGATGGGTGGCCTGTACTCACCTCTCCCTTCTGCACGTTCATCTGCGTGGTGGTAAGATTTACCATTTTAATCATTTTAAATGTATGATTTGGTGGCAGTAAGTACATTCAAAACATTGTGCAACCATCACGACTATCTATTTCCAGAATTTTTTTAATCATCCCAAACAAGTTCTGTAACTCTCAGATAAATAGCTTTTCGTTCTTTCCTCCCCCCTCGCCCCTGGCAGCAACCTCTGTTCTTTCTGTCTCTATGAATTTGCCTATTCTGCAAACTCTGTGTAAGTGGAATCATGTCACATGTGGCCTTTGGTGCCTGGCTTATTTCACGTGGCATAATGTTTTCAAAGTTCGCTGTGTTGTAGCATGTGTCGGAATTTCATTCCTTTTTAATGGCTGAATAATATTTCATTGTATGGATATGCCACATTTTGTTGATCTGTTCATTGGTTGTCTATTCTGCCTCCAGAATACACAGTTTTCGTCCCTTCTTGCTGTCTCTGCTTCTACAACCCCAGCCCGAGCCACCGCCTTCTCCCACCACAATGCTCAGCACCTCCTGCCTGGACTCCCCTCCTTCACTCTTTCTTTCTAAGACAGCTTTATTGAGATGTAACTCACATGTCATGTAATTCATTCTTTTAAAGTGTATAGTTCAGGCTGGGTGCAGTGGGACATGCCTGTAATCCTAGCACTTTGAGAAGCCGAGGTGGGAGGATCACTTGAGTCCAGGAGTTCAAGACTGACCTGGGGAACTTAGCGAGATCCGGTCTCTACAAAAAATAAGAAAAATCAGCTGTGCGTGGTGCACGTGCCTGTAGTTCTAGGTACTCAGGAGGCTGAGACAGGAGGATTGCCTGAGCTCAGAAGTTGGAGGTTGCAGTGAGCTATGATGATGCAACTGCACTCTAGCCCAAGCAACAGAGTGAGATCCTGTCTCAAAAAAAAAAAAAAAAAAAAAAAGAATGAAGTGTATGATTCAGTGGTTGTTAGCATATTCCACGTAGGTGCAAACTTCACCATAGCCAATTTTAGAACATTTTATTGACCTCAGAAAGAGATTCTACCCTTGGGCTATCACCCCTCCCCAACCCTCAACCACAATAGCCCTAAGCAGCTACTAATTTACTTCCATCTCTATAGATTTGCCTGTTCCAGACATTTTATATGAATGGAATCATGCAATGTGTGGTCTTTTGTGACTTTAGCTTCCTTCACTACACATAATGTCTCCGAGTTCATTCATGCTGTGGTATGCACCAACATTTCATTCCTTTTTATGGCCAAATAATATTCCACTGTATGGATATATCACATTTTGGTTATCCACTCATCACTGATGGATATCTGCGTTGTTTCCATCTTTGGGCTATTACAAATCCTGCTGTTATGAACATTTTGTACAATTTTTTGTGTGGGCATACATTTTCATTTTTCGTGGGTCTGTAGCTAGGAGCAGAATTGCACGGTCACGGGGAAAGTCTCTGTTCACTCGCTCGGGGACCCGCCCGACTGCTTCCTGGAGTGGCCGTCCACCCTCCTCTCTGGCCTTTTCAAGTCTCCTCTTCACAGAGCAGCTGATGTGACCTTTTAACAATAAACTTCAAACCACGTTTCTTTCTCCTTTTAAAATCCTTCAATGACTCCTCGCTGTTCTTAGAGTAAAACGTGAATCATCGCCAGGGCCCCGAGACCCTGTGGCTGGTCACCAGCCCCCTCTGGAGCCATCGCACCTGCTTGCTGGTCTCCCGCCTCCCGCCTCCTTTCTGCTGCTCCAGCAGCCCCTGGAGCTTCATTCCACGGGGCGGCACCAACGCCTCCCTCTGCCTGGAGTGCTCTCCCCCTCCTGTTAGTCTCCCGCAGCTGCTGTGACAAATGCCACGCACTCAGTGACTTTAAGCAACAGAAATGGATTCTCCCACAGTCCTGGAGGTGCAAGTCCGAAGTCAGGGTGTCGGCAGGGCCGTGCTCCCTCCGAATGCTCTGGGGGAGGATCCTTCCTTGCCTCTTCCAGTCCCCGGTGGGGGCCGGTAGGCCTCGGGTCCCCCGGCTTGCCCCTGCTTTGCTCCGATCTCCGCCTGTGTGGTCGCACGGCCGTCCGTGTTCCCTCTGTGTGTCTGTGTTGGCGCCGTGTTCCCTCTGTGCCCGGCCGCGTCTCTCTCCCCTTCTCACGAGGACACCGGTCATATCAGAGTAAGGTCCACCCTGCTCCAGTGTGGCCTCGTCTTAACTAGTCACATCTGCAATGATCCTACTTCCAAATGACAACACATTCTGCGCTGTACTTAGGTGGTGTTCTTACTTCTCCACCCCCAGCACGGGGGAAATCCCTGCGAAGCAGCTTCTTGTCCACCTAGTTCATCACTTGGCCACCGTCACCCACCGCCCGACACAGAGTGACTCTTTGGGCACTTGGAAGGAGAAAGGGAAGACCCTGGTCCTGCGAGAGGAGGCCCGGATACCGGGCGTGCCGCAGTGGGGTCCACACATGCTGCGACTCGTATCAGGATGTCGTTCCTTTCCGTGGGCAAATCGTATCCATCAGAGGATGACAGACGCCACATTTTGTTCACCCACTCATCAGTTGAGGGACCTTTGTGTTGTTTCCCTCTTCTTTTCAATGGACACATCATAATTGTACCTGTTTATGGGGTACCGTGTGACGTTTCCATGCATGCACACGTTGCATAATGATCAAATCGGGGTAATTAGCATAGCTGTCACCTCAAATACTTGCCATTTCTTTGTGGTGAGGACATTTGAAATATTCTCTTCTGGCGACTTTGAACCATACACTGTTCTATTTTTAGCTAGAGTCCCCTGTGTGCAACAGAACACCAGGACTTACTCCTCCTGTCTCGCTCCATCTTGCTTTCATCATGGGGACCACCACGGAGCCCTGACCTTCAGCTCACGGTCACGGTCACGGTCACTGGTGCCGGTGACACCAGCCCGCCTCATCAACCTTGGTGACAGCGTGAGCTCTCGAGGGCAGGATGCAGTCCTCTGGCGCTCTCCGCACCTCCGAGCACCGATGCCAGATGGGGATTTGGAAAACATGTGCTGATCACGGCGCGGAAGCCACAGTCTGACTTCCAAGAGAGCAAGCCTCTCTCTGAGCTGCCTGGGGAATGAGAACAGCCTTCCTCTGCCAACCTCCTTTCCAGCATGACATGTGAGTCAACCCACAGGATATGCCTTCCTGTGCATTGGGGATGGACTTGGGTCTGCGGGGTGCAGGGTGGGGGGTCTGGGTGTCCGATCATCCCAGCGCAGTGGGACCCAAGGCGTTGAAGATGCCCCGGAGGCTCAGTGCTGTGCCCAGCACGTGGAAGGCCTCAGCCTCCTGGCCGCCTGCCTTCCTCGGCCTCTGCCGAGCTGGAGGCGATCTGCGTGTGATGTGGTGAGAGGTCTGTGCTGGGAAGGGAGGATGTAGCAGAGGAGGCAGCTGTGGGAACGTCGGCAGACAGGGGCTCGCTCTCTCTGCAGCTTGGTGCAGAAATAGCACCACTGGGTGTGGGGAGTGTCTGCTGTCTGGCATCCGGTGACAGCTCTTCGGTTTTAAGGTGCCTGCCAGGAACAGAGTGGGGACTGGTAAACCGAGGTGCAAGATTGCAACAGTGGCTCCACTTCTCCCCGACTTCCTGTATCCTCATCCTTTGCAGTGGGACTTTGCAGCTTTTCGCCTTAAGAGGTGGAGTCTGTTTCCCGCCTGCATTAGTTTCCTGGGGCTGCCGGAACAAATGGCCACAAACTGCGCAGCTTAAACAACAAGGAAGTCCAAAGTCGAGGTGTTGGCGGGGCCACAACCCTGCTGACAGCTCTAGGGGAGAGTCCAGCCCATGCCTCTTCCAGCTGCTGGTGGCTGTGCGATCCTTGGCGTTTCTCGGCTTGTGGGTCCATCGCTCTGATCCCTGCCTCTGACTTCACGTGTCTTTCTCACTGTGTCTCCCTGTCTGCGTGTCCTCCCCTCCTCCTATAAGGACACCAGTCATTGGAGTTAGCGCCCACCCTCAATCTGGGATGATTGCATCTTGAGATCCTTAATTTAATTGCATCTGCAAAGACCCTATTTCCAAGTCACGTTTGGAGGTTTCAGGTAGGTGTGATCTTTGGAGGGGCACTATCTGACCTACTGTACCGCCCCTTGAATCTACCTGGCCTGGTATCTTGCTTTGGCCAATAGAATGTGGTAGAAATGGCAAAGCGTCCACTCTGAGGCCATGAAGCTTCTGCTCTTGTTTGCTACAGCCTGAGGCCATCTGTGGATGAGACTGAACCAGCCCATGGAAGATGAGACACAGCATGGAAAAGGCTGAGGCCATCCCAGACCAAACAGCCTCCAGCCAACCCAGCAGCCGTGCGAATGAGGGCAGCTGAGCCCACCCTAAACTGGCAACCCGCAGACTGAGTACATGATTGCTGTCTTAAGCCACCAGCTTTAGGGCTATTTGTTACACAGCAAGGGATGACTGATCCACAAGACTCAGGGCAAATGGACGAAGAGAGTGCCATTTCTGGGGGGCCACCTGAATACAACCAAAACCAAAGGCCGTGGATCTGGACCATCCACTAGTGGCCGGCAGTCTAGACATCTCCTGAGCCACCTTCAGAAACAAGCAAAGCTACTGGATTCACCAGTGTGTGCACACCACACACCTCCCGGCATCCCTCTGAAGTCCCTTTAATGTGAAGCCCTGTACACCATGGTGCATAATAAAGGCGTGGAGGCAGTGGTGGTGGTGATGGTGGCAGAAGCCAGGTTCACAGCCTCCAAGAGTCAGGGAAAAAATGAGTGATTCCCAACCAGCTTTTCTGCTCTCTGCCTCTCCCTCTTCTGGAGCATGGCGGGAGGCATCTTCCTCCTGGGCCTCTCGGTCACGTGGAAGCCGAGAAGTTGCCAGTTTGACATCCCAGAGATGGGACCCCCCACCTGGCCAGGGCCACCGATTAAGAGCCCGAGAGCCAGCCATCAGCAGGAGCTTCAAAATTGCTGGCTGAAATTAATCACTTGCCTTGCAAGGGTATTTATTTTCTCCTTTATACCTGGAGAGAAATGGGCCATGAACGGGATATTTCCAGAGCGATAGGCTGAACTTTTTGTCTGAATGGGCACAACTTTCTTTTAAAGTGCAACGATTTGCTCCGTTCAATTTCATCATTAAAGGACAATGGCCAATTTTCCGTGGACCTGGGATGTCGGTTTTGTCTAAAGAGTGAGTGTGTGGGGAATTTACTAACCTGGCTGTGATTGCCCATGAAAACAGGTTATTTAACAGGATTTAAATACTGTGCTCTGAAGCTCAAAGCAGCCAGGAGGCAGCTGGAGACTTGGAGGAGCTCATTTCCCTTCCAGAGCTTAATGAGGAAGGGCAGGAGAAGCGGGGTGACAGATAAGAAATGGTGGAGAGAGACAGGGCAGAACCGGGGCAAAGGGATGGGTGGGAGAACCCCAACCAAGAGAGAGAGAGCACCTGTTTTTTTAAAAAAGTGATATTAAAAAAAGGTGTGTGTTCATTCAATCATATTTTCACAGTTCTAATTCAACCAGTGTTTGTTAAAGGGTCTGCTAGGCTCGAGGCTCAAGTGGTATTAGACCAAAGCAGATACCAATCCTCGTGGGCTTCCTGGAGGAGGCACTTTGGAGCCAATTCTTAACCTAGTCTTTTGATGCTTCTGCAAGTTGTTCCATACCAACCTCCTGAACTCCCTGCACCGTGCTGGCTTGCTAAACGCAGGCACGCATAGAATTTGGGGATTAGTGTCAGGAGGCTGGTTCTTCCATAAGCTGACTCTAAGCTTTGGTTATTGTATGGCCTTGGTTTTCTCATCTGTGAAATGGGAATAATTATACCTAACTCATGTGATTGTCTTCAGAATTAAATAAAAGTGTAGGTAAAACTTCTGGAACAATGTCAGGTACATATGAGGTCCACACAAGTGTCAGTTTCTTTTCTCTCCCTCTTGGCCTTTGCCAGGCTACATCACTCCGTTTCTAGAATTCTGCCTAGCAGTTTGTCCCTATCTGTTACTGAATTCCCTATCTGTTACTGAATTTGGGGGGTGGTCCTGCCTGTCACGGCACAGTGCAGTGACTAAGAGTGAGGACTGGGCCGGGCTTCGAGATTCAAATCTCGGCTCCATGCCTCACCTGCAGTGTCATATGGGATGAGATATTTATCTCCTTGAATCCTCAGTTTCTCACTCGAAACATAGTGCACACTTTGTATGGCTCTTAGGGTTAAAAGAGGTAATTCATATAAAACGCTTTCCTAGGGCCGACACATAGTATGTGTTCAATAAATGACAGCTGTCAGCCATCACCCTCATGAACCACGACTGCTGTGAACGGGTCATTTCCTAGAAGACTGGAATTCTATCCCACGACTGCCCTTAATAAAGAAATCTATGTTTTTATTTGAGAAACAAAAGCAAAAACACCCCTGCCAGAGCCCACCTCAGTGGAGGTGCCATCTACCTTCTTGGCCCAGCTCTGCCCTTCCGAGTAGAGAGGGTTTCAGCTCCGGCCTGACTTCTCGCAATTACTCCATCTGCTCACAACTTCGTCTCCTCCAAGGCACACAAGACAGACTGTACTGAGTGAGGGAACAGAAAATGCTTAATTAACTACAAACGGCAGGAAAGAAACACTGTCTTCCATTGGGCTCGAGAACGGATCCTATGACCTCTCCATGCTGCAGCTTTCCCGCTTACTCCGCTCTGCTTGCTCCAATTTCCAAGAGACTTTTCATCTCCCGCATGAGCTCTGTGCAGCATCGATGGAGCGGGTGGACCGGGAGGGGTGGGAGGCAGGCGAGGAGGAAGCGGTGGGGGGCAGGCAGTATAACACCCCAACAGCACATTTTCCAAACCCCAGATCGGGACCCGGAGCCCGAGAGGATTTGTGTGTGAACGTGTTTGGGCGAAGGCAATCTGGGAGACATTGTTTGGTTGCTGAAATATTGGCATTTCAGTGGTTTATGGGCACAAAGGAACAGAATTCTTGAAATCAGAGCTGTTCTAAAAAATCCAGGGTGTATAATAACCATCGTGGGTCCAGGCAATCCAATCTTGAATTTTAAGTTTGCTGCAAAACGAAAAATCGGAAGTGAATGACACATCTCAGTGGCGGCCTAGGGTACCTCCGAGGGCTGGACTTACCACCGGACACGAAGTTCTCCCTGTGGTCTCTCACTGCCCGGGACGTCAATTATTTGTCATTATTATCTATTAATCAATGGCCATTAATGCTCTGCATACTATTTTCCTAATGGGTGTTTCCCCAGGTCTATCCTGAGCTCACGAGAGCAGGGGCTGCGCCTGGCTGCTCAGCTCCATGTCACACCCCAGTAGATGCTCCATATGTTTGCTGAATGAAATGGACACACGTGCATCCCTGGAACATGCTCTTTACCTTGGAAGAAAGTGGCAGGAGAGCCAGCACCAGGAAATGTTGCCATCCAGTTTGGCCCCAGAGTGGCTCTCCCTGCAGCCCTGGGGGCCCTCCTGGAGGAAGCCAGCGCACTGTGCATTGGGAGGGGACAGAGCTCGGCCTGCCCCACATCCCACAGTCAGGCATACTCAGAGCTCCAAAGAATGTTCCATCGGCTTCCTTTTTCTGGTTGCAACAATGTAACCCAACATGCACGGAATCTGCAATGCTGCGGGAACCAGGCGTGTGGGCTCTGGTTTAGTGCAGCGTCCCCTGCTGCCCCACCCAGACCTCCTGGCACCTGTGTGGCCACTGCCTGGGCCAGGAGGGAGCCAGCAGGAGCAGAGCCCTCAGTCTCTGTCGTCTCTGTTGTGTCTTTTCCTTCCCTGTCCCCGGGTCATGTGAACACCTCACTCCCCCATGAAGTTCTGGTCTCCTCTGTGTGGAGACTCTAGCATGAGCTGTCAGTCTTGGTCACAGCAATTTTCCAACCTGCTCCATGCCGGGAAAGGATGACGGGAGGAAAGTGTGGGTCTTGGATGTGGGCTGGGAGGAGGCAGAACAAAACACATAGAATTAGAAAGGAGAGTGTGATATTGAAACAGTTATCAAATTATTTTAAAAAACCAAATCTGTAGTAATTCGTCATTTAAAAAAATGAATACATGGTAATTGATGTGGTCCTTTATTAACACGTTAAATAACAAGATCCAGGGACAGGTCTAGTAAGTACCATAATTTCAAAGTAGTGATGCGCATAAACAGTACTTGGAGATACTGCCACAACGGGAATGTGATATGGGAATTGGTGCAAAAGTCTCAGTCTTGCTAATAGTTCTGTGGTTTGTTTTCTGTATTCATAATGAAAGGACGTGATGAATTTTATGTAAGATTTATGAAAATAAGGATTTTTTCCCCACCCAAGTTCACAGACGCCCTGAGTTCTATCGTGGACTCTAGGATACAACCCGTGTTAGGTCGGTGTATCATTTGTGCTTTGTGCACAGATGTGTCTGTTTTCTTACTAGTTACCGGTCACATCACTTGGCCCCACGAGGCCCCAGGAAGTATGTGTGGTGAGGACGAGGGGATAATGGCTCTCAGCATGGAAAAATGAGTGAATATTCCAGGCTGAGGTTTACCTGTTGGATTCACAGCAGACACCAAACACGTGAGGATAAAGTCACAGGCTGCTGGGAGC
>VBSM01003215.1:3032108-3042926 GCA_008086735.1 Cheirogaleus medius | reverse complement strand
TCCCAGCCAGAGCTCCTTCCGCTCCGCCTTTGAAAAACGGGAAGGCTCGTGAGGGTCACGAAGGCTGGGCAGCCTCTGAACTGGCTGTCTCTCCCCGTCGCCCGGGTGGTCTAACCCCTCATGGCATTTTGAGGACCCCGCTCTGCCCGCTGCGGGAAGGGTTCTCCGCCGACACCCCTCCGGCTTTCAGCCACCACGGAGGGGAGTGGGAGTCTCCACCTTCCCTCCAAGGTGGGAAAGGGGTGAGACCAGGGTCCTCCCGATCCCAGCCCTCCTCACTCGGCTGCCAGCCCAGCTCACTCTCCACCCCGTAGGGGCCAGCCCTCCAGCCCAGCCTGCTCCCGAGGAAGGGTAGATGGACTCGGGTCAAGGGACACAGGGGCCGCAGGTGGCGGAGGCGGTGGGGGAGGGGCAGTGGGGACAGTGCCAGGGGAGTCTGTCACTGCGCTGGAGCAAAAGGACAGAAGGGTAAGAGGAGTTCCAGGCAGTTGGGCATGTCACATTATTATAGGAGAAAAATTAGGCCAGAGCCTGGCTCTCTCTACCTCTGTCTGAGTGATCATCGCCCTTATTATAAAGCAACTAATTATTAGCCTGGCTCATTAGCAATTATAAATTTCTAACTCCAGAACTTCATTAAAAAAATGACAAGTTAGCACTTAATTATTTTCCCGACTGCCTGGATCACGCACGGTGTTAACACACCCAGCCCCTGTGGTTCTCGGAAGCAGGACCGCAGGCTTCTGGGTCCTGCGGAGGGTCCCTGCTCTGCTTCCTGTCCAGAAACCTGGGTGTCCCCCCAGTGGCTGAAATCCAGCACCATGAGATGTGGGAAGTGAAGGAAGAGCCATGAACTGTCTGCTCCTTCTGCCTTCCAGTAAAAATAGAAACAACACATTCATTGAGCGTTTCTGCGTGCCAGGTGCTTGGCACGCCTCATTGCGTTCACATCTCTCCATAACCGCGTGGCACTGATAATGTCACTCCCCATTTACTGATGTGGATCTTGAGGTCGTGACACCTGTCACATGGGCCACAAGCAGCCAGCTTGGATGCACCCGGGTTGGCCTGGCTCACAGCCCACAGTGTCCACGGCCACCGCAGGCTCAGCCACGGCTCTGTCGAGGGAAGAGCCTCGGGCAGGTGACGGTCAGGACCCTGTACTTCCAAATGCTCCCTGACACCTGCCTGCCAAAGGAGAGGTAGCGCCTCAGACCCTGGTCTTCACGGAGAAGCCCAGGTGTGTGGGTGGGCAGGTGGGTGGAGGGATTACCGGTGCTGATATCTTTTCTCAGCCTCAGCTAACTCTTCAGGCTCTGCTTGCCTCCTCTCGTCCCCAGTTTCTACAGGCCTTGCTGCTTCTTCCCCTCCTTGGGCGCTAACTGACAGATGAAACAAAGTGGAAGGGGTCGCACGAGCAAGGCCACTGTGGGAGAGGTAGCCCCTTCCCAGCCCCTTCTCTCTCCCTCTTCCAGGTCTAAGGAGATGACGACGGCCGGGAAGAGCTTCCTGGGATGGAACAGCCAGGGCAGGAGGACGAAGTGGGGACAGATCGTGAATCCTCAGGCCCAGAAGAAGGAGGAAACTCCCGCCTGGCACAGGGGACCCACTGCCAGAGCAGCCCAACAAGCTGAGATGAGCCCAGAACAAGGGAGAGCCCGGGGCAGTGGTCTCGGCTCCGCCCTGACTCACTGTGCACTTTTCACTGGCGGGGCCTTCCCAGCTGTTAAATAAGGGGTGCGGGTTGGCCTGCTCTTCCAGCTCTGATAGGGAGTTTCCGCAAAGAACCTTCCGGTCTTCACAGACAGCAATTCAAACAGACTCGGCCCCCGTAACTAGTCTCGGGTTCACAACCCTTGCGGGAAGCGGTAACTATAACATACCCACACCACAAAATTTAAAGAAATGAATGATTTACATGACGTTACGTGTTTGAACCCAGTTTTAATTGCGTGTGAATGCAGTGGAAAGCTACGAGAAGGGAAGGTAGTCATTAGATGGAAGAACAGATGCTAGTGACTCGTGCGCTTTTTGTCATGGGTTCAAATCCCAGCTCTGTAAGTTACAAGGTCTCAAAAATCTGAGAGCTCAACAGATCTGAGTGAGGGCCATCAGAATGGACGCGGAGTGAGGAAGATGTGCTGTAGATGGCACATCTCATCCTGCTCCTCTCATCCTGCAGACCTAGGAGGGCTTCCCGAAGGAAGTGACCTCCTCTATGTCCAGGCCAGATGAACAAGCAGGTCAGCTAAGCAGGGCAGGTGTCCAAATGTTAGCCCACAAGGCTCAGTCAAAAAAATCACTGGAATGTCACCAAGGGTGGAATCCCGGCGAGGTGGAAGGAGCCCTTTGATGGGCAGCTTGGGGTGAGGGGCACAGCGGGGCAGCAGTGGTCACCATGCTGCCCTCAAAGGAGGGTGATGTGCTTACCTGCGGGACTTTCGCATCCCTGAGGGGCAGAGAGCCTGGGTTCAGGGACAAATTGCCAAAACCAGTCATGATATGGGCTGACACTCCTGGGACACTTCTTAAATGCTCTACAGGCATTAACTCATTTAACTTTCACAACAACCTATTGTACAGATGGGGAGACTGAGTCACAGAGCAATGACCACATAACCTAGGGACAGGAGAGTCAAGATCGAACTAAATGGTCTGGCTCCAGGCCCCCCCATTCTTAACCACTAGGCTGCACTGTCTCTTGATGAAGACACTGAGCCCAGGCTGGAGGAAGGACAAGCCCAGACTGGGGGAAGGACAAAGAAGGAGGTTCTAGTGGCAGAATATTGGTTTCCTGCGGTGCCAGATGTTAGCGTACGATGGTATCAGCACACTCCACCCATGAGGTGCTCAGATGCTCCCGGGACAAGAAGCCCCGGAGGGGACGGGAGCCCCTGGTGGTTCGTGACCATGTGGCACCCATCCCAGAGTCCCCAACTCCCAGCAGTGCCCAGCATGTCCAGGGGGCTCAAGATGACATGGAGCACAGCGTCCTCTGCTGGCCGGAAGGGGAACACACCCCATGGAGAAGTCTAAGCTCATTGGGCCTCTGGAGCTAATATTCTTTTACAGAGAAGCTCCAAGGAATTCCCGGGGCTTTGAGAGAGAAGAGAAAGCAGGAAAAGCAATAAAGATGAGATGAGTCCACCGCTCCTAAGTTCGGGAAGGACAGACGGGGAGGGGACCCAGGGCCGGGTCCCCAGCCAAGGGATGCCCAGACTTTCCTGGCAGGGTGGAAACTTCATATTTCTCAGAGCCCGAGGATGGCAGGGGAGGCTGGCTGTGACTCTCCTGAGTGAGGGGAGCCGGGCTGGTGTTGACAGTTGAGCCCTAGAACTTGGCGAGGGACACCCAAGTGACCCTTGAGGGTTTAGGTGGCACCAATGGGTGAGCACTACAGAAGAGATTCTCTCTCAGGTTCAGCTGAGGGGTCCAGAGCAAATGGGCTGTCTCTCCACGTAATGAGCTCCCCGTCTACTGAGGTATTCAAGAGGGGCTGAGCAACCCTGGGCAGGAATCAAGCATTGGATGGGAGTAGATAATAACCAACAACTCGATAAGATGCGTCTCATCCTCTGCCCATTTGAGCACACAAGGCCAGGGCTGTCTTCAGGCTGATCCAACTGCAGAGCCCATGTGTCTAGGGCCACCTCGATATGCCCTCTGAGTGGCCACCCCCTCCTGGGCTGGGAGGGCCTGGCCTGCCCGAGATGCTGAGGTTCTGTGGGAAGAGCCCCTCCGCCCAGAGTCCCAGCCCTTCCCACACTGGCTGGGCCGGCCTCACTGGGACCAGAGACCCAGATAGCGGTTCTCTGGCTCAGGGCTGGTCGACGGCCTGCAGAGCTCCGTCCTCCTCGGCTCCGCCCTCAAGCTCTGGGGACGCCCCTCGCAGCCGTGGGCAGCCCTCCCAGCCACCCTTCCTGCCGAGTGGGTCCTACGGAAGCCGTGGCAGGTGACAGCTTCCTGCCTGGGAACAGCACCTCTCAGCAAACTGACAGGTAATTGGCCCCTAAATCCCCGGGAGACACGGGGAGGATGAGGAAAAATTACGGCTGTGGAACTGAGTCTTAAAAATTATATCACCTTTGCTGACAGCGTAATTACTCCTTTTTCTCGAGATTTAGTGCAGATCTCCAATCCTTAAACAGTTGAGGGATATTTTAAGGGCTCTTCCTTTTCCATTCTTCCCTTCCCCTGGGCCTGCTGAGGCTGGTGCTCGCCAGCCTCCCTGCTCTCCCAGGAAGCAAAGTGCCCCTGGGGCTACCTCCGTGGGAGACACTGAGAAAGGGACTTTGAACTCCTGCCACCTGTTTGAAGAGCAGGGGAGGTCCCTCAGCTTCCCAAAGCCCTCCCCTGGCAGATGCGGTCAGTGCCACCTGCAGCCCCTTGGTCTACTGCAGAGGCCACCTGCAGGCAGGTCCCGTCCTCACAGCCTCAAGGTGACCTCTACCTGGAGCAGGCTGCAAGCCCCTGCGGGTGAATCCTTCTCCTCCAGGAGCAGCCCCCAGCCCGAGAGCGATGGAGTCGTGGGAGTACTCCAGCCCTGGGGCCTGTTCCTCACTCTGGGGCATGGATGAGCCTGAGGTGCCCACCGGGGCCGCCCACTCATGAGCACAACCTTTACTAGTGTCCCTTCCTTCCCCAGCTCCGTCTCCTACCCCTCACACGCTTCCTGGGCTCGGCCCCCAAATAAGCTACCTGCACCCAAATCCTGTCTCAGAGAAACTCAAGCTTGAGGCCCCCTCCCCTGCAACTGTGGGCACCGACTTCTGCTTGAATGTGGGTGTTTCCGGAAGCAGAGGGGTGGTCTGCAGGCCCAGGGGGTCTCAGCCCACCAGCTACAACCTTTTCCAGAGGCAGAGCCCCTTCTCTCAAAAGTAAGGAAAGGGGTTTAGGGACCAGAATTCTAGAAGCTACAGATGTCTTCTTCCCCAGGAGGCTGCCACCCTTTCTCCTGCCTCTGGGTCCACGTGTGAGGGGCCCTCTGCGTTCTCCACCCAGGGTGGACGAGGCTGGAGGCCTCCTTAATTTCCCTAAGCCCTCAGTGACAGTGGATGTGGGATTCAGGCCCCTGTGGACAGAAGTACCCCCTAGTTCAGAGTCCAGTGGGATCAGGAATCACAGCGCTGGCATTTTCTCTGTAAACGGCTGTCAGGACAGCACTCTGAGAGGTGGAGGCAGAGGGTGCTGGCCAGGACTTGGATCTCTGCTGCTATTGGAAAGACCTCAAAATGGTCACAAAGCCCACGGCCAAGGGCCAGTTCAGGAGGTGAGATGATGTGCTTGGGCTAACGGACTCAGGCCAGTCCACAAAGGCATTTCTGGTGACTCTGAAGTGCCAGGCTTTGCGCTAGACTCATGCCAGACTCCATTGTTTGTGGAAACACCTCCATGCAGGCAAAGGCAGCTACCAGATATGATCCTCCTTTCCCTGGATGTTCTCATCTTGGAATCTCCAACAAGACCGCAGCAGGGCCTGGAGATGGCAAGCAGGGCCTGGAGATGGCAAGCAGGGCCTGCCTTCCCGGGCTCAGCTCTGCCAACATCTGGCATGTCCAGGCCGTCCCATCACCACCGGCGGCCCCACGTAACCATGCATATCCAGCATCACAGCTGTAACCCAAAACTGAGACACCCTGGCTCCTGCAGGGTGTAAGAGTAACTCACGTTTATTAAATATTTAGTGTTTGCCCAGCACTGAGTATTTTACATATTAGCTCACTGAACCCTCAAAGCAACCCTATGAGGAAGGTGTTACTGTCATCCCTGCTTTACAGATTAGGAAACAGAAATACCGCGGGTTTAACTGAATCACCCACCATCACCCAGCCTCTTCCCTGCAGAGACAGGATTCAAACTCAGGCAGTCCGGATCCAGAGTGAACTCCTAACCACTAGTGTAGATGTCTTTGCAGTTGATAGCTAAACACAGCTTAGGAACAGGATCTTGGAAAGTAGCATCTCCCTCATTTCTCCTTGGTTCTCTCTGCTTAGATCTTGGTTGTTTTCGACAGGGTGGGTTTGATGGTTAATTTTATGTGTCAACTTGACTGCGTCATGCGGTGCCCAGACATTTGTCAAACATTATTTGGGCTGTGTCTGTGAGGGCGTTTCTCGGTGAGGTTAACGTTTGAATCGGGAGATGGAGTAAAGCAGATTGCCCTCCCCAAGGTGGGTGGCTTCATCCAATCAGTTAAAGGCCTGAACAGAACAAAAAGGCTGAGTGGGAGGGCACTCCTCCTGCCTGACTGCTTGGGATGAGAAATTGGTCTGTGGCAGCCTAGATCAGCAGAGGTCTCCAGCCTGCCTGCTTTCAGGTTGGAATTTACACCGTGGGTTCTCCTGAGGCCTTTGGACTCAGACTGCAACTGCACCATCGGTTCTCCTGGGCATCCAGCTTCCTGACTACAGATCCTGGGACTTCTCAGGCTCCATGACTCCAAGACCCAGTTCCTTATAGTCAATCTATTTCTGTACACACAAACACATGTGCACACACGTGTGATCTCCTGTTGGTTCTGTTTTTCCAGAGAACCCTGACTCATCCAGTGGGGTTGTGGACTTAGCTTTTTGAGCACCAAGGTCTCGGCTTCCTTTGGGCATTGCCGTTGTCCCAGCCAACACTGGGGATGCTGCTGGCAGAGGCCTGCCTTGGAGGGATGGTGTGGGAAAGAGCAGCCGGAGGCCTGCCGGGGGTCACGTAGTGATCGGCACAGGCATGAACAGATCAGAACTGGCCCTGGACATAAGCTCCAAGTGAAAATCTCCTTGGATCTGCCTAACTCCACTAACAATACTAGAACACAAAGGAAGTGGATATTTTGGGTCATCCAGAATCTAACTCCCCTCCCTGTGTTTGGTTAAAGTCCCGCGTATAGAATCTGAACATGCCAGCAACTTGCTTTGCCAGCCTCCCTTGCTTGTGACCAGACTTGACAACCAGAGGTGCCCTTCCTAGACCTTTTTATCCGGAGCTGGCCACACTGAAGCAGGACAAGTGGAGAACCCCTGGTCGTGGTAGTAGTAGCCACCACCCAGTTCCCAGGGGACAGCAGTCCTATAGTGGCTGCAGTGGCATTTCGTATCTAGGACCCACAACCCAAGGGTGCCAGTGGAGGTGGATGGAGGGTCCTTGTCAGACCAGCCCCAGGGTGTGACTTTGGCTGTGGTTCTGTCCACATTGTGGCAAAGCCAAGCCCTCCCAGAAATTCTGCAACTACTCAATATCCTTTCACCAAATTTCCTTGCTGCTTGAATCAGCCAAAATAAGTTTATATCCTTTCACCAAATTTCCTTGCTGCTTGAATCAGCCAAAATAAGTTTCTACAGCTTGCATCTAGAACCTGAACTGTGGCAACCAACTTTGGCTCGAGCACTGAGCAATCTACCCACAGCATCTCCGCGAGCCCCACCCAGGCCTTGAGGAAGGTGGCTTTATCACTGCAAAACCGAGGCTCAGAGAAGTTGAGCAATTTTGCCCCAGGTCACGGAGCTTTTGGTGGAGCTAGGGTTCAAATCCAAGTCTTAGTGACTTCAAAGACACTGTGGTCCCAGCCCCCATGGCCTCCTGTCTCTTTTCTGCCTGGGTTCTTTCCCCACTGCTTTAATTATACCAATAAGTAGGAGAGAAGAAGAGGGAATCCCACTATGCGGGGCCGGGCCTAGGAGCCAAATTATTTCTGAGCTGGAAGATTTTCTCCAAGTCTTCAATGAGGTGTCGGCAGCTCTTTAACTCCAGCTGCAGCGAGAACACAGCCCTAATGTATATTCACGAGCGGGAGATGAAAGCTGCACGGTGCCTGGCCATTAATCCTCACTCGGGTGCCCCACACGACCAGTGATGATCCGCCTGGTGCAGAGGCCTGTCAGTGCCCAGGAGCTGGGACTGCACCCCAAATCCACGGCTGGGGGCACACGGTCTGTGCTCCCCCTCCATGCTTTACTGTCCACCCTCATGCCCTAATAGCCACATTAATATTTCGTGGCTGCCTCAGTGCTAGTGACAGCTAAATTAATGAGTTGCCCCTGAGCTAAGGGAAGCACACCCCAAGAGAAGACAGAACTTAAGGAATTTAAGCAAACTGCCCCACTGCACCTCCCTCCTCGAGCCCAAGGTGGGTGAGTCGAAGGTTCCTGGCAAGGGTGAGAAGAGATGGTCATTTTTCTGGCATTGATCCGTGGGTTTTTCATTTGCTGGGAGCAGCCTGGAGCGAGGAGGATGCAGGATGAATCTGGAAAGCCTCCCCTACATTGCACGGGGAGGGGTGAGCTGGTCTGCAGAAGGCTGTGGGAGGAGACGCAGGAAGCTCTGCTCAGGGCCTGTGTGGCCACAGAAAGAGCAGCCGGCCCCAGGTGTGTTAGTTGTGCAGATTGCTGGCACCCCAGGGAGGCACAGGAGCTGGGAAGCTGGGGTTTGTGTCTGGCTGCACAGGGCTGGTACTCAAGCTACAGGATTGAGGCTGGTGCATCCAGAGCGCCTGGGCTGGCCCTGGCTCAGCCTCCCCTCTGTCCCTCTCCTCTCTACCAGCCTCTGTCCCCTCTTTGTTCAGTGTTCCTCACCCACCTGTCACCCCGCTCCTTTCATCTGGCCTCTGACCCCCTCCCTGCCATCAACCACGGCTTATTATTATCCTGCTAGTGGTGCCCCCTCTCTGGGAGGCCACCCAGGTCTGTTCGCAGACTCAGCTGCCACCCAGCACCTCCTGAGCGTGGCTTGTGGCTGCCTCCCTTCCACACCTGCCCTCCCTGCCCTCCCCCCCCCATCGAGCAATGTGGAGTGAGCTTTGGAATCCGGCCTTGGCACACATTTGTTCTCTGCTACCTTGCGGCGGTGCGCCCTGGCAGGTCACTCACAACCCCCAAGCCAGGACTTCGTGTACGGTGCAGTGAATGGTACTGCCCTGCAGAGTCGTGATAAGGTGAAATGGATCTCCGCATTGAAGGGAGAGATGGCTTTTTCTGCTAGAATAATGACAACCGCTTTCTAAGGAGTCAACCCGCCAAGTGGAGACCTCTGTGGTCTGAGTGCCTTGCTTGGTCGGGAGACACAGAGATGGGTCTAGGGGCAGGGTGTCTGGGAAAGCAGAACTTCTTTGCACAATAGAGGAAAATTTAGAACTTTGAGGCCAGAGGGAGGAGGCACTGCTGAGCACAAGGTGACCAGTGAAAACGGACGCTGTCATGTTGGCCAAAGAACTCTATGACTATGAAGTTTGGAGAGCTGTTTACAGAGGCCCTTCATTTCTCTCCAAAACCCCAAAGGCTTTGAAAAGTTAGAGGAGGGGCCTGAGGAATCCTTCCTTTTGTTTGTTGGGAATCAGGAAAGCACTTGACTGTCACGTGGCCCAAGGCAGAGCCAGCATGCATGGGATGCTGCATGGATACCCAGTCCAGAAACGAAATCAGTCCATGGAAGCAGGAGTCCAGGGCTGGAGGGGGCCACAAGGACAAGGTCTTATGAAAGGGCACAAGCCACTTCCTCTAGCTAGCAAGGGACAGGAAGGTTCCCTCTGACAGCTGGTGATTTGTCTAACCCACCTGGCCCCTAGTGGGCCCCGACACGTTGACTCTTTCCCCTTCCACCCTGAAATTCAGTGTGAAGGTTCCCAGGCACAAGCCCAAATGCCCTTCTGGTGACACCCCCATCTGCTTCTAAAGCAGGCCAGACAGGGGCAGGGTGGGAGGCAGACCCCAGGGCCATGTCCTCAGAGGACCAGCTGCCTGGGGTTCATGACTCCTGGGCCCCCTCCCTTTCCCCAGGCCAGAGCTATATGCAAGTCAACAGAGCAGGCAGCACAGGCCTCAGAGGAAAACCTGTTACGGCTTCTGCTAACAGAGGATGACAATACCAACCGCACAGCCACTTCCAAATTGGGAACTGATAAATCATTAAGCTTGTCGCATTACTCAAGGAAAGCTGGGCTCTGGTCAGTGGGGAGGCAGGCTGTCCTGAGGACCTGGTGCAACCGCTCCAGCCTGAGGAGGACCAGCAGAAAAGCTGGGGAGACCCCCACCCCGCCTCGCCCTCTTTGGGACCTGCTACACTGCGCAGCTCAGGAGGCTTTCTTTCCTCCCCTTCCTCCCCTTCCTTTCTCCCACGCTTTTCTGCAAACTCGTGGACCCTAGAGCCAGATGCTCAGGTCCCAATCCCACCATGCATTCTCTGGCTTAGCCTGAGCAGGTTGTCGAACCGCCTTCTGCCTCAGTTTTCTCAACTATAAAATGGGAATAATCACACCACCAGCTGCATAGACCTGTGGAGATAATTAGGCCAATTCATTTATGAAGAGTGTTTGGTGTAATGCCCGGCGCAGAGTCAGGGCCCTGAAAGCATTAGGTGTCACGATTTGTTCCTACCAACCCCTCCAAAACCGTCCCTGCCACAAACAAGGCCAGGCTGCTGCTCTTGGGGTCGGGAAGGAAAATTTTGTTAAGTTTTGTGCCACCTCTGACTTGCTGTGGGGCACAGGCTGGGCGCTCGGCTTCCTCTCCCTGTATCTTGAAGACATCATGACCACAAGCTATAGGTGGCATAAAAGAGCTCCAGGTTCTTTAGAGGACAAGAGAGGAGGATGAAGTCAGCTGTTATCACCCTCCGGGAAGGAGCCGTTGCAGGGGAAGATGCTGGAGGGTTACTCAGCGTCACATTCCAGCCTCTCAGCAAACACCGTCCCTATGTCTTTTCACTACTCATGCCAAAATCAAAGCCAGAATGTATGATTGGCCAACCAGTCACCTGACTGGGCGCTGGCTGCTAGGATTGGCTAAGCCAGTCACCTCACTGGACTCTGCCTGTCAGGATTGGCCACACTGACTCACC
>VBSM01003215.1:3003941-3017822 GCA_008086735.1 Cheirogaleus medius | reverse complement strand
CCCCTCGACAGCCCACTCACCTTCATTCCCTCCACCCCGACCCCCTCAGCTCAGCTCGAATCTCACCTGAAGGCATCCCTCTCTTCTTCCCCCTCTCCCCTCCAAACATCTTAATTTCCTGCTGCCAGCTGTCTGAGGAATTGTTTACCACCATAAACCACGATACAATTCCATAAATACGTTATTTATCCTTCCTATTATTATTTCCCATTATTTATTTCTGAAACTCTATTATGAAATCTGTAAAGTGTTCGGTGATACACTGGCAATGAAAGACACTATATAAAGGCGAGTTTATTATTATTATTACTCTGTGATTAAAACAAGGAAGAAAAATGAACCGTATTAAATCAAACTAGATTCCCTTTTGCCCACAGGGGCCCTGCTTGGAGGTGAAGGACGGGCCCCCGGGGCCGGGGCTGGCGAAGGCCCCCTCTCCCCACACTGGCCGCTCTCCTGCCGCCTTCCCGGCTGCTGTCAGGGACACCAGGGAGAACCGCAGATTTGCAGGAGGCTCCGCCGTCGCCGGGTGGAGTTTGTTCTGGGCAAAGCGAAAACGATTCCGTTTGCAATCTTACTTTTTGCCATCAGTCACTGCCAGTGACATGAAGAGGTAATAGAAGTGCCCAAGAATCCTGCATTTTATTTCCACTCGGCAGCATTTCTCTTGCAAGGGAAACATAAATTCAGCCGATTTTTGTGCAGATTTTGCAAAATTAGTCTCTTTCCATCTAGCTCTGTGTACATATATATATATATATATATCCTCCATGCAAGGATGGAGGGGTGGTTGCTTCCACATAGGAAACCTCATCCAGGGAGAGATGGGGGAAGGAACAGGAGGCCCAGCGGGGCGACACCTGGTCAGCGCCCAGGTGGAGCACGCTGTGAGCTAGGGCAGGAGGTTTGTGCATCACCTGGCTGCATCCCAGTCTTTGGTGCCGTGGTCCTCAAGGTGTGGTTCCCTGGACCAGCAGTACCAGCATCACCTGGGAACTTGTTAGAAATGTAGGTTCTCAGGCCCCACCCCAGACCTGCAGAATCAGAAGCTCTGGGGTGGAACGCAGCGATCCGTTTTAACAGGCCAAGAGGCGATTCGGCTGTGGCTCTGATGCCAGAGTTGGAGAAACACCGCTCAAGTGTCTCGCGACTGGGAGCGGGAACCAGCAGCGCCACTGGGGAGCTTGTTAGAAATGCAGGAGACCCGCTGCTGAATCAGAATCAGCATTTTCACGAGCCTCCCCGCCGATTCTGTCACCCATTAAAGTTTAAGGAGCCCAGCTGCGGTATTTTTGCCACTCAGTTCAGGGCCGGGAGGGCAGGGGACAGGAGAGAGGTTTTGATGATGAAAGCTACAGACTGGAGCTCTGGGGTGATGGAGGAACAAGTAGGACACTTAGAAGCAAAGGGTCTGGGGGGATTGGAGTTTTGGGTATCTGGAGGTTAATTAGAAAGGTGCAAACGGTTGAATGTGACTCCAACTTTTCCCCTGTCAAGAGTTGAAGGCAAAAATCATCTCAACGGGCTGAACCTGTGAAGGCTGACTCCTTAGGAGCCGAACTGACATCTTGTCATTGTTGTCAAATCTCGATGACATCCCCACCAAGGGAATGCACAGGAGAGCGTACGATGTGATTATTGTGCGATGGCCTTCAGATGATTTTATATACCACGGATGTCACAAAATCAAGCACCCTCGATGCCAAGTTGGGATTCGTTGCTATGGAAACTGCGGGAATGAGAGTTGAGAGACTCAGATTTCGGACCTCACCCCCGACTCTGACCCGCCGTGGACTTGAGCCAAGTCACCCCGCGTTTCCAGAACTGCCTCCCACTCTTGAAATGCCGATTCCATCCCAGGCACAGTGAATGTCATTTAATCTCAGTGAGGCGGGTGTCCCCAGGCCCATTTTATAGATGTGGGACTAGAAGGACAGAGATCGGGAAGTTTACAGGAATCCACACAGCTCCTAAAGGATAGAGCCAGGGTTCGAATCCAGACCCGAGAGTCTTCTCCCCATCTCCCACCCTCTTTCTTAAAGTATAATTGAAAAATAAAAATAATATATATTTACCATGTATAACATGATGTTTTGATGTATGTGTACATTGTGAAATGATCTAATCAGCCCAATTACTATATCCATCCTCTCACCCACTTATCTTTTTGTGACAAGAACATTTAAGATCCACTCTCTTGGCAATTTACAACAATTCTTAAGTAAACAATGCATTGCTATTAACTACAGTCACCATGCTGTAAATAGAGCCCTAGAATTTATTCATCCTAACTGACACTTTGTACTCTTTTACCCATCATCTCCCCATTTCCCTTCCTCCCCGGCCCCCAGCGACCACCACGCCACTCTCTCTGCTTCTAGAGTAGACCTGTGACTTCACACCCACTGTCATCTATAACAGTAGATGGAAGGCCATTCTCCTATCCTGCCTGAGTTTGTCCAGGTATGAAACGAGGAAAATACTGTCTACCTTGGTTTTCCTTCCCAGGTTTGTTGTAAAAACGAGAACTCGTAGCTCTTAAGGGCTCCAGCTATTGGGGGGGGGGCAGGGCCTCCTTCCTGCCTCACCCCTGCCCAGTCTGGTGTTTGGCGGAGACTAACTGGGTGGCAGTGGCTGGTGGCCTTTCTGACTGCCCAGCTCCCAAGCCACCCCGCCTGTCAATCCTTTGGAACATCACCCCTGCCTCTACGCAGAGACGCGAGAGCTGTTCGAGTGGGCGTGCAGACGTACTGAAAGGCGGCTTTGCAACTCTCTGCCTTGGTGCAGGAACTGTTAGCAGCGGTGACACAGAGAGCGTGAGAGGATGGTGATGGATGGAGCCTCTAAATTACCTCGGGGATGACACCGCTTGATTAAGCTAAGTACTCTCGGTGCCATCTCAGCTGGCAATTGCTCATTTATTTATCTTAAAAGAAGAACTGATTTTTGCACCTCCACATTTCTTCATAAACTGCAGACGCTTCCCAGCTCAGACCAGCCTGGCCAAGGCCCTCCAGGGACATGACCTTTCATTACCTCGGCACAACCCTCTAACTTCTCCATGGCCCAGGCCCCTCTGCCGGCCACCGGGTGTGGTTCCTTGGCCGCCCACGTGTGATGTGTTCACCTGCCCCCTTCCTCACCTCTTCGGGGCTCTAGTTGGCTGGAAACCATGGAGGGGGGGTCTGTGCTCGGTGGCGGTCATCGCTGAGCAGCTCAGAGGCTTGGACTGCCTCACCTTGGGGACGTGGAGGCTTCCTGAGCAGCTTCCTGGGACGAGGCTGAATTGTCATTCTGAGGTAGAGTCAAATGGGTCCAGAAAGGGGCAGTTCTGAGCAAGCTACTTCTGGAAGCCTGATCAGAATCCAGACAGACATTTCTCAGAAAGATCCGCAATTCCCCAGGGAGTGGCAGCCTCGATCTCACCCTCAACCCTGAAGAATGAAAACCGAAGCTCCCGTTGCTGAGGGCCAGCCAGCCCTGCACACGCCTCAGACGCACCCCCCCGCCCACTCACCCCTGCAGGTACAAACCTCCCTGCGGTGTCTGCTGGCCTCTGCTTTCCTCCTATGGATGGTAGGGCGCTCACAGATCACACGGCCCCATCTCACAAACTACTAGTGGAGCGACTTGCTCCCACTTGCAGTGGGCTCACGGCAGGCCTGGGATGGAAACTCAGGCCGCACGACTTGCCTGTTGAGGAATCGTGTGCAGACCAACCGCAGTGAGGCCCTGCTGAGACGCCAGCCCCCTGGCAAACCAACACTGGAGGAGTAGAGGCAGGCACCTGTGCGTTCCTTTATTCATTTATTCTCTCGTCCATCTGCTTGTTCATTTGTTCATTTATGCAACAGCTATTTGTGTCTTACTATGTGCCAGACACCGCTAGGCACAGGGGTTACAGTTCACGCCCTAGAAGGGTTAACATGCTAAACGACCTGCCCTGTGCTCAGCCTGATTGGCTGCAAGCAAAGCCCAAGGGAGGTCAGGATTGCTGGGGAAAGACCTGCCAGGCCCCCAGATGTCTACTGAATGAGTGAATGAATGCATGAATGAATGAAAAGATGGCAAAAGCTGGAAGCACAGGGACCCAGAAAGTCTGGGCTGGTACATAGGTGCCCCGAGGTCTGTGCCCTAAATGACCATCCGTGTAGTCGATCTCTCTGGACTCCCACCTTTTTTGAAGCTGGACGTTAGTCTCTAGGCATTTGGGCCTCTCACCTCCTGAGGGCCACATCCCTTCCCATCACCCCACCCCACCGGAAATCCTGGTGTGATCCGTCACCCACTTCACTCTGCACCTCTTCAGCGCAACTCCAGGTTCACCCAGGGGGTCATTTATTTCCTCCTTTGAAACGTCTGGGTTGTCGAAGTCAGCGGTGAGTTATGAGGCTGGGGGACCCTCAGTTTCTCTTGGGCCATATTTCAAGCCAGGCAGTTCCTGGGCAGGTTTGCATGCAGCTGCTATGATATTTCTCAGTCCCTGACAGGAGGTATGGGGGTGGGGATGACACCCCAGGAAAAGGAGTCCCCCCTGAGTCCAGTCCAAAGAGCCAGTCTGTCTGGGCATCTGAGAAACAGAGCGGTCCACCTTGTGATCAATGTTCCTGGCCTCTGATGGGCCCTCTCATCTTGGAACCGGGACCTTGCTGATACTGGGCACGTTCTGGGCCCTTTTCCGCTGCTCTGGGTGGGAAACCGTCTCTCCTGCTTGGGCCTCCTTGGGGAAGGAGCATCTGAAAAAGACAAGTCTTTACCCCCAGGACTGTATCAGGGCTCGTCCCCTTTGCCTCTGAGACCCACCGCTGTGACACTGCTGCCTCCTTTGTCCCTACCCTCTTCGGACCCCCTCGCTTATTAACGCCAACCACAAAAACTAGCCAAGTCGTCCCAGCCCCTGCAAGAGGCAGATAGATAATGACGGAGTGACTTAGTGCCGCGGTAACAAATTGTCCGTATTATAGCACTTTACATCTTGATATCCATTCTCCTCAACGGGCTTATCTGTAAACCGACTGAATTCACACTGGGATGCTAAGAAAATAGCTGTCATATAATAGATGGGGTCTCCCGGAAAATGAACATTTACAAATGGCTGTAGCATTTACTTAAAATGTCATGCCAATTGCTTGCTGTTGTCTTTATGCAATGAGATTGATTTTACTGCTCCTTGGAGTCCTCAGCCTTGATGGGTAGTTTTTAATGCAGCAGGGGGACGCTTGTGCATTTAATCTATAAATACAGCATGCAAAGGCACGGGCTCTTTAAGGTGCAGCCTCAGGAGCCGTCCAGCCCTTTTGTTCCAGGATCCTCCTCTCCCCTCCTTTCCTCCTCCTCCTGCCTTGAGAAGGTGGACCTGGGCAGGGTCTGAGTTGATCCTATTCATGTATTCAAATGTATGCAGATATATGCATTTTGTTTAACAAGTTAATTCATTTGCCAGGCCAGGCATTAGGGGTTTCACAGTGTAATACCCACACTTGATTTTCCCTTCCACACCCAATTATGCCCTGGGGTTTTACTTGCAGAGTGTATAGAGTTGGAGCCTAATATAGGCTGGGAGGAGGGGTGGCTTGCCTCTTGGAGAAAATGGCCGCATGGACTCCCCAAGATGAGACTTCCTGGGTGCCCTAGAAGCCTTGGGGAGCCAGCCCACCTGGTGGACATTTCCTAGGGAGTACAGCTCTCCATACCCCAAAACATGGCCACCTTTTTCTCTCTTATTTCCTGAAAAGCTCTTACAGCCATTGATTGGCTAGCAGCCCTAGAAGGGAGAACATACCACCTCCTGTACCCAAGACTCAATACCCCGTGTCCCCACGGAGTTTTGCATCCTCTTCCTCGAGGAAGTGGAAAGGAAGAGCCAAGGGAGGGAGAGACAGAGGAACCACCAAGGCTGGACAGAACGGCCCACGTTGACGCTCCCTCCTTCTAGCTGCCCTGGGATTTCCCACGGCATTCGGGAGCCTTGATAGAGCCCTTTCCGTCTCCAGAAGCCTGCTTGCACGTGCGAGGGTGTGGCATTTTCATCCGAGCTGTTCACGGTTCAGACCTGGGTAAGATCTGAATTGCTTTTAGGTGCTGGTGTGTCCTTCAACAGAGGAGCTAGATGCGTCTGGCAGCTTATTGTCATTAATAGTAATAATAACTCTTCACCTGGTGTCCCGCCCTGCAGGAGAGCTTGTGCATTCATCATGCCATCGGATAGTGGGAGGTGGGGCCATGGGTGTTATCTCTACTCATTTGTTCAATGGCTATTTATTGAGCATCTACCATGAGCCTGGGGCTGTGCAAGGACCTGGGACGAGAGCAGGAGACGCACAGCCTTGGCCACTGCTCTTGCGAGTGTCTATATTCTGATAGGGGATGGAGATGTGTCTATTGGAGCGATGAGGGGCTGGTCCCTGCTCCTCTTGAGCCTACAGGTGGGCTGCTCTACTTGGCCTTGGGAACAGCAGCAGGGGAGGGTTTAGGGCAGGCTGCCTAGGGGAAGCGCTAGGGAAGCTGAGGCCCGAGGGGTGAATAGGAGCTGACCAGGCTGGGATCGAGGGATGAGTAAGGTTCAAAGGCAGAGTGTCTTCTGGCAGAGGGGACAGTATTTTCCAAGGAACCGAAGCTCAGAGAGGATGAGACATTCTGATTCACATGGCTAGGAAGCAAACGTAAGATCAGTTTCTATGATTTTGGGGTCCCCTGGTGGGAAATTTCACAGGTGGGGAAACTGAGGCAATGGTCAAACCATGTCTTCTGACCTGGGGGATCACTTTTCTCTTAGGAGGATAAACATCAACGAGCCAGCCCCTTCCACAGAAAATGATCACCCTCGGACAGATTAGAGATAGCTATGGTTATCAATGCTGGTCTAAAAATTATCAGACAGAATCTAAATAATGATTTATATTAATCATCTGCAAATGACCTCCCCAGAGACAAGAAAATAATAAAGAAGGCCAATGTGTTCAGAGTGTTATTAATTACTTAGATCCAGGACCTAGCACGTCGTTAATATTCCATAAACTGCCGAAGGAAGGAGAGGTCCCCTTTCCTCCATGGAGCCTCAGGTCTCTTCCCATCCCTTGCCCTGTGTACCCTCGCGGTCAGTCACAGACCCCTATGCAGAGTCGGGCCAGCAAATCCACTGGGAGAAGCCTAGAGCCAAGAGAGGCCTAACAGTTCACCTTGCTCCTTACATAGAGGGGAAACTGAGAGCTACAGACAGAGGAGGCCACGTCTAGAGTCATAAGAGAATTGGTGTCGGAGCAAGAATGAGAAGGAACAGCTTTAGATTCTTCTGCACTGGTCAAGCCTTGAAAATGCAAAGGCTATCTGCTAAGGAAGGCACCTCCAGGCACTTCCTTGAAAAGTCTGCTCCCACCCCTTGTGCCTGGGGAGGCTGTTTCCCTGGCAACCGCTCTTGCAGGGCAGGAGAGACTGTGCTCCAGCCAAAGGCAGCTCCAGGTAAGCCAGACAGGAGGGAGCCCAGCCAGGGGGCTCCACGTGGATGCTGACTGCATCGGTTACCTGCTACTGGGTAACAAGTCATCCCAGAACTTAGTAGATTGAAACAACCATTACTGTGTTATCTCTCGTGGATTCTGTGGGTCGGGAATTTGGATGTCCTGGGCCTCAGCTGGGAAGATGAGAAGTCTGGTGGCAACTCAACAGTTTGAGGCTGGAATCATCTGGAAGCATCTTCACTCACAAGTGGGGTGGTGGGCACTTGGTGGCCAGGACCTCACTGGGCTGTTGGCCAAAATACTACACAGAGTCTCTCTCAGGGGGCTAGTTTGGGCTTCCAAACAGCATGGCCACTGGGTTCCAAGAATAAGAGTCTCCAAGAGGGTGGAAGTGCATGACATTTTATAACCTAGACTTGGAAGTCACTTAATGCCCGTATGTTCTATTGGTCAAAGCGGTCACTGAGGTCCTCTCAGGATCCAGGTAGAATAGTGTCAAGGTCAGATGGTAAAAAGAGCCCATGGAATCGGAGATATTACTGGGGCCATCTTTGGAGAACGTGATCTGTGCCTAAGCGGGGCTTAAGCAACATAATCAAATTACATTTATTTTAAAAAAATATATTGTGGAGTGCCTGTCATGTGCCAGACACTGCCCTAGGGGATCGCCTCTGTTTTTTCTTTTGAAGAAAAGTGCATAGCAACTGCAGAATCGCCCGAGGGAGAAGCAGTCAGAACTGAGCAGACTCTCCGCTGGGAGGGTCCTGGCCACGGGCCTTTCCCTCAGAAGCAGCTGCCTCCCTGCATGGACACTGCTGTCCATCTTCACCCTGGCTCCCAGCAAGGGCAGGGTGAGGGCCACATGGTGTTGTCATGACAACCCAGGGTCTGGCCCACCCTGTGCTCCTGCCGCACCATGTATGCAGCCCCTGAGTCTACTGGGAAGCGTGGAGAAATTCTGTGTCTACAGCCTCCTACGGAACAGGTCACAGGCTCCCCGCTTGCCTCTCGCTGAGCACAGCGCAAACCTGGCCATCATCTTCCCTTCCCACATCCCCAGCCCAGCTCCGCCCTGCAGGCATAGAAGCTGCCCCGAGTCCCTTCCTGGCCACAGCCCTCCCCAGCCCCTTTGCAACCACTGAATCTCATGGGAGTGTCTGGATTTGCTCTTCTCCTTCCTCAAGATTTGCAATCTGCATTGCCATTTTTATTTTCAATGTACCCCCTTTAGCTCTTAAAGGGCCCTCAGAGACCACCCGATACTTGCATACACCCAGTCATGGGCAGCTCACTCCAACCCATGTCGTTTACAGACAGCTGGACCCCTTAGGAGGCTCTGCAATCTCATTCAGAATAACACTAAACTCCTCTCTAGATCCTACTGTGACAGAAGTGCCTCTCACCTCACGGAAATAATTGTGCATTAAAGGATCTCCCCAGGCAGGGCCAGCATTTGTGCTCATGTATAAATGGGAACCTGCAAAAAAGTTAATTGTGGTGGTAGACGATGGTGGCGACTTCCCAGAGAGAGATGGGATTGTGCTAATGAAATGAACGTGTGCTGTGGACCCTGCAGTGGGGCAGGGGCCGGGCTGAGGGAGGGTTGAGTCGGGCCGAAGGGTTGGGCATGGCAGGGGGAGGCCGTCTTGGTCCAGGAGGAGCTGTTTAGGGAATGGGGACTTCAGACAGGACAAGGAGGTCATGGGGAAGCTGGAGAATTTGTTGCAGAGCAGATCGATGAGGGGCAAGAGAAAGCAAAAATGAAGCCATCACACTCCTGGGGTGGGCGAAGGCCAGTGGGGAAACTGACGCAATGGTCAATCCATGTCTCCTGACCTGGGGGATCACTCCTCCTCTTAGGAGGATAAACATCAACGAGCCAGCCAAGTGGTTAATGGGGAAGAGGTTCTGCTAGGCAGGCGCCATGCTGGGCAGACCTGGAGTCCAGACAAAGGAGTACCTGCTTCTCCAGAAACTCTGGGGGTGAACAGACAGAAGAGCTTGGGGTCGGACTGGGGGGTAGGAAGTCAGGGTGGAGGCAAGAAAAAGTGTAACATTCATTCACTCATTCATTCCTTTCTTTACTCAACAATCCATGGTTGGGTTTCCACTGTGTGCAAAGCACTGCATTATGCACCTCCTTGCAAGGGATTCAGGGAGGACCTAGACCCACAGCCTTGTCCCCAGAGTGACCTGAGGAAGTGACCATGCCGACAGCCAAAGGTCATTCTCAGCAGAGTCGAGGACTCATTTTGGGTGCTTGGGAGCTATGAAGGAAAGGTGGCTCTTGTATGGGCGGGACCTTTCTGTCTCAGCTGCGGCTTAAACAACCAACATCCTTGCTTAACCCCCTCTGTGGCTCCCTAGTGCTTTCTGTTTCCTGTGCAAACACTGCCCTCTGGGTTTCCAAATCCTCTGTACATGTCTCCCTCCATCTCATGGTCATCTCATTCCTCTTCTCTCCTCTCTGTCATCTGAGCCTCTCCTGACCCACCTTCCGCCACCCAACTCCAGGGCCAGACCTGCTTCTCGTATCCATCCATGGAAGTTATCTGGAGGGCTCCCCGCCCTGTACCGCACCTCAAAATGAAGGGGCAGTGAGCAGTGGCTGTTCCCTGTGTCTTTTGACCCCATGGCTCAGTGGCTCTCACCTGGGGTGATACTGCCCATCTGTGGGGCACTGGGAAATGGGGTAGGGGTGGTTGTCACAATGGCCAAGGGGCACTATTGGCATTTGGAGTATGGGGGCCAAAGATGCCCAACACCGCAGTGCCCTATGCAGACAGACCCACATGGTGACGAATCGCCCCCACCACCAAGGCGCCCTCCCAGCCTCCCTCCCACCCCTCACTCACTCCGGGCTGGTAGAGCTCGCGGGCCCAGCTCAGCCCCACTGGCCTCCCTCTCTCTTTCTGATCTGTGAAAAGGTTTCCATCCAATCTGCTCATCCCTGCAGAGATTTCACCGTGTGTGGTGATTTGGGGACTATTTCAATTCAGCAGGGAGGATGTGACAGCCCACTGTGGCCCCACAGCCTTGCTAATCCAGCTTTTATGGATAATAAGCTGAGATTTTTGAACTCCCTTTCTCTGAAGCCTGGGTCCATCTCTCGGCTGGCTCTGAACTCAGAGAAAGGACTGCAGCTGTGACCGACTGCCACCGCTACTGCCACTGCTCACAGGTTGTGGGGAGGCAAATGGGTCTGGGCCTGGAGCCCACAAACCTCACGAGCAAAACCCACCCGGGGGGGATTCCAGGAAATGGGCACTCGCTGCCCCCGCCTCCAGCATGAGCACAGGACATGCTTTTGTGCATCTACAACCTTCTCTGCCCCGCTGTGTCCGCTCTGCCCAGGGGGGCAGATTTCTGCAGAGACCAAGGCACCCCTGGTACAGCCCTGAAGCCGCGGCGCCGGAACGGGAAAAGAGTCCTTTTCCTTCTGTCTGTGGCCAGTGGGGGAAGGGAGGGCTAAAAACAGGCCTTCGATATGCCTGGTCAATGCGAGAAAATTGTTCTTTCATTTTTAAATTGCTCTTGGTCCTGAGGACACCTGCACCCCGCGCACCTTTGGAAGGTGTTCCACTTTGGGCTCCCAATCAAAGGAAGACAGATTTATCACTGGCTCCCTCATATCCAAGCTGGAGCTGCCTCCTCTGACCTCAGCCAAGGTCAAGGGAGGAACCAGCCTGCCCTTCTCTCCCTCGCAGCTCTTTCTGCTTCCCCCTGGGCAACGGCAGGACTGTGGCATTCAGGAACTCACCCAAGAAGAGGGGACACCTGCCATGAGCCCATCGGTGGAGCGGGAGGCCTCAGCTGCGGGAGACAGCTGCTCGGCCCCAGCAAGCTTGCCTGAGCTTGGAGTGAGACTTTCCTGTCCCCTACGTAGCTGTTTGAAAGAGGTCCTCACTTCATCGAGAAGGCCCATGACCCCTCCTCACCTCCCCTGGCTCGTGCCTGCCACTCTGGAAGCTGACCTAGCCTTGCTCCAGCTGCAGCTTCCAATACACGAGTGTCCCCCATGCGTCCCAAGCAGGACCTGATGCCACAGTCCAGCCATTTCCCCCAACCTGAACTCTCCCTGCCTTACTCCAGCCCAGCCTGGCCCACCCTGGCCCCGGGGGAAGCTGTCCCCAGGCAGGAAGGAAGCCTTCAAGGTACCAGGTTATTTCAGGTTCCACACCCTGGGATACTGGCCAGTAGCCAACTCGCCCCAGGCCAGCCCCTCCCAGGGCTCCAGGAAGAACAAACTGTTGGTTCTCTGCTGTCCCCAACACCTTGCTCAGCAGGGCCCCTGCCCCTGTGCCCCCATGGAGGACAGAGCTTCCTGGGGGTGAAGGGCAGGGGGAGAGACTGACTCCCAGAGCTGCTCCAAGTCCACCTGTCTCTGGGGAAGGAGCTGCCCCAGCCCCAGCAGGACTCTGTCCCAGCTCAGCACCAAGTGCACCTTCCCCATCAGACTGGGGTGTCCATAGCCGGCACCACCTGGGTCCTCAGCTGGTCTGTGAGACACCCGGCCACCCTGCTGAGCCAGCCTGGCTGGTACTAGAGTCAGCCTCCTTCCCAATCCCCTTTATAGGGCCAGAAGGGCCCACGAGAGCTGGCACGGACATTAACCCTTTCTCTCCTGCACGGTCCCACCTGTACCGGCCAGCTCCCACTTGCTCTTGTGGCCCAGGGTGGGGGGTCATGGGAGCCGGTGGCTCCCACAGAACTCCAGGGACTCTAGTCCTCTCATCTGCCTTTCCTCCCCACCCGGCTCCAGCCTCCGCTGTGCACTGTAGCTTCTGGAGGGACTGGACCAAAACAAGAGGGTAAATATGAAGGAGGCGAGGCACAGACCCAGCTCAGGGAGAAAACCTTCCGAGTTAGGATAACAAACATTCAAACCTCAAGGGGTTTCAAAGGAGAGATGCAAGTTGCATGTTCTCTGACCTACATCCCAGTTTTGGATGTGGCATTTGGCAAAAATCAGATTGGACCAGAGGAGACGGAGGAGAGGGGGAGGCTTGTGGTCACGGGATGGTCACAGCGGCAGGACCGTCCGTCTCCAGGCTGCAGAAAAGAGGTGCCTGGACTCCAGGACAAAAGAGGGGGGTGTGGACTTTGGGTCACAGAATTCCTTTTCCCAAAGAGTCTGCAGGGGTCTCCCCCTCGTCTCTGCCCTTCTCTTTGAGCTCGTGGGAGGAGGGCTGCAGGACTCAGAGTCTCAAGGTGCCCTGCGGGGCCCGCGTGCCCGACCTCCACGCGGGGCGCCCTGCAGTCTGCCAGACCCCTGGTGAGCGGGAGCGATGGCGTCACTCTGGGCGTCGGGGAGGACAGTGATGCACGAGCCGGCACAACAGACGGAGGCAGATCTAGTTTGAGAGTCTCCGAAGATGATATTGTTCAGCAGCCTCACGCTTTTCATCTGGAACTTATTGGAAAACCTTGCTAAGGGGATCAGCTGCCTCCCAGGCTCCGACTCCCCGCTCCCATCCGATTGGCATTAAGGCCCTTTAAAGTATTACTTCTCGACACCATGAGCATTGTATGTTCCTGACAGGATAAGCCCGCCACAAATTAATACCTGGGGCAGATCCTAAAACACAATTCTTCCTGGCTGCAATAATTCCAGCCAACCCCTCTATCTGCAATGACAGATGCAGTAAATCTTTCATCGTTTCAATTCATATATTGTTTTTCTCCTCCGGTACCTGAAATGTCGCCAACTATAAACTTTACCTCCTTTTATGATTATCGATGTGCTTATGGGGCACCGGCGCTGCCTGTACCACCGGCGACCTGCCCGGGGCCCCACGGCACCCACCTGCAGGGAGGCCCTTGCACGGCTGTGGACGGCTCTTTTCATCCCACTGGGGCCCAAGGGGTCGCTGGGCTGGTGTCTGGAAGAGACGGAGGTGAGCGGGCTCCCCTGGCTGAGCAGAAGAGGATGGAGGTAAGGGAGCAGGGAGGGAGCTCAGCCCTGCAGATGCAATAGGGACAACGGGCACAACCCAGGACTCTCCCAGAGACTCCACGGTGCCTCCTGCCTGCCTGGGTGCCGGCTGCAGAGAGCCAATGAGGAGCTCTGCTGAGGTCCTGGCCCGGGGACTCCGGCAATTGCCACGTGTGTCCTGCCTTGTTGCCTAGTCTACTGTAAACAAGCATGTCACAGAAAGCCACACCTGGGTCCCAGCCCCACACTCAGCCCTCTGCTTCTCCATCTGCAAAATGGGGTCTGTGACACTGGCCCTGCCTGGCCACAGAGCTGTAAATGCAAAGAAGCCATATAGATGTCTGGGGTGGGGCCCAGGTGCCCAGAACGCCAGGTTAGTCTGGACAAAGCAAATCTGCACTCCGGTAGGCCAGCCCTCCAGGACCGGGGTGCGTGGAGGCTGGACCCCTTTCCCAGGGCGGCTGCAACAAATGATCACAAACCTGGCTG
>VBSM01003215.1:2929105-3003841 GCA_008086735.1 Cheirogaleus medius | reverse complement strand
CCAGGTGGCTTAAAACAACAGAAATGTGTTCCTTCCCAGTTCTCCCAGAGGCTGGAAGTCCGAAATCAAATTGCCAGCAAGGTTGTTTCCTTGCGGAGGGAGGATGTGTTCCACGCCCTCTCCTAGCGTTTGGCGGTTGCCAGCCGTCCTCCGTGTCCCTTGGCTTGTGGATGCATCGCGCTGATCTCTGCCGCCACCATCTCATGGCCTCCCTGCTGAGTGTGGCTCTGTCTCTCCTTTTCTCACAAGGACACTAGTCATTGCTTTTAGGGCTCACGCTGATCCAGTGTGATCTCATCTTAACTAATCACATCTGCACAGGTCTCGTTTCCACAGTGGTCACGGGTGAGCAAAACTCTTGGGTGGTCATGAACTTGGGGGGACAGCATTCCACGCACACAGGAGCAGTGGGGGTGACTCTGCCTGAGATGCTCCTAGCAGGGCCCACCCCGGGGCCCCTTCAGATGGCTGCAGAGAGCACTCCCTCCAGGGGACACCTTCTTGCTCTGTCCCACACTCAGAAGCAAGGACGTCACCTGGACCACCTGCTCCCTGGAGACCTGGGGTCTCCTAGGAAGTCCAGGAAGTCCAAGCAAAACTCTGCCCTGAAAACACTCCAGCCACTCGTCTGGCAGGGACACAGCTGGGCCTTCTCCACACACCTGGTCACCTGTTCTTAAGGAACTGGCACCTGCCTCCTCACCCCACCCCTCACCCCCAACGTGTCCCAGCACCTCTAGTCAATTCTGGAAGCACGACTTCCCTTCCACCGTTCCTCCAGGGCCTTTTTACCCACGGCGGAGAGTCTCAGCTGTCGCCCTGTAGAAGCCCATTCCCAAATTGCACAGTTTAAATTATACATTAGCTTTTTAAGTAGCACTTTACACTGGCAGGGAGACAGATTTTTATCAGTGGTGAATGCCCACCTCGGGCTGCTAGGTTTCATCTTGGGTTCATGTGACGGGTAATAACTCTCACCTCCCTCCCTTTATTAAGAGACATGGCCTTCGTCTCTCTGCGCATGCAGGTGCGATAACACACGCCATGCCCCAAGGTCCCAGAGCCTGCGGGCTCCTCGTCTCCTCGGGTCTCAAGCCCACCCACCTGTGCCTTTTCTGCCATGGCAACGGCCAGCGGGACCCAGGGGGACCCCATGATTATCCTCATTTGTGGTGCCCAGGCAGAAGCAGGTGACACGGCCACTCTGCCCAGGGACACGGGGATATTTGCTTTCCAACGGCCATCATCCCGCTTAATCACTGGAGAGAGGCGCTTTTGTCACCTGCTGTGTAAGTAAATGGTCTTGACATTTTTTGGCAACAACCCCTTCTCAAAGGGGCAGATGCTTCCCCCAGGGCTGGGCTTCCAAGAGAGGAGGCCTGGCTGTTTTGCAGAATTATCCTGGGCCTGTGTCCTTCCCTGTCCTCTCCCCCTGCCTCACGGAGAGGTGTCTGTTTCCCTGAGACTGTTCCAAGCCTCATCTGTCCTGGAAGCCTTCCACTCCCGCACGGCCAAGGCTGAGCCTTGTTCCATTCTACCTCCACTCTTCCCTTCCCTGAGACGCTGGGGGCGGGGTGGGGGGTGTAACAGCCCAGCTGAGGCTGGAGGCTCTGCCACTGGCCTGGACACACGGGAGACCTTCGAGGTCTGTGGCTATGCGCGCTCAAGCCCAGCCACCGCAGGCCGCCCACCACGTGGAAAGGCTTCCCAGAGACTTCTCTGTCCTAGATAAGTTGTTAAAAGCCAAAATCAATTTGGTTCTGAAAACTGGGTAGATCAATAATAGTCATGTCTGCTGAGGATGCGTGTCCGTGCTCGTGCACGCTACTGGGGGCGGCCCCTTCCTCGCTTTCCCCCTCCTTCTGCCTCTCTTACTCGTATCTGTCTGCACACCCTGACATACCCCATCTTGTCATGCCAGAAGGGACAAGACAGGGAACTTGAATCCTAGGGAAGTGGGTGTGTGCTCGCTTTGGGTGCAAAAAAACCCTGGGATGTGTGTTTTTAGGGGAGTCCCCTGCCCTGTGGCCCCTGAGCCCCACTCTTCCTCTGCCTCCCGAGCCGCAGGTCGAATTCACAGCCTGCGACTATGCTTGAGGGGGGTGGCAGGGGAAAGTCAACAGGGGCAGCCACCAGGAGGTCCCAGGACCCCTGGGCGGGTGGCACTGAAGCCCCACTGTCTGCCTCAAGTCACGTCTCTGCCCTCGACCAGGCGTGTGACCAGGGATGTGGGTGATTAACTCTACCGAGCTTTGGCGTCTTCATCTGCTCATCAGGGATGATGAGGTCCTCCATGGGTCCTGCTTGACACAGGGAGAGCGCCCAGTTAATAACAACAGCCAACAAATGAACAAGCACTTCCGAAATGCTCCAAATCCAAAACTTTTTGAGCACCGATGCTCTAAGGGAAATGCTCATTGGAGCATTTCTGATTTCAGATTTTTGGATTAGGGATGCTGAATGTAAGTATATAATGCAAATATTCTAAAACCTGAAAAAAATCCAAAATACTTCTGGTGTGCCAAGCATTTCAGATAAGGGATACGCAACCTGTCCATGTCAGATGCTTGCCTGAGCACTTTATCTATATCAACTCATTTAATTGTCACAACAGTCCCATGATTACCTATCATTATTATCTCCCCCATTCTAGAAGGAGGAAACGGAGGCCCAGAGAGGTCAATAACTTACCCAAGGTTGCACAGCTAGTAAGTGCAGAGCCAGGATTTAAACCCGGGTCATCTGGGTCTCATATCCACGGGCCTCACCCCACCGTTTTTACTGGGTTTTGTGTGTGTGTGTGTGTCAAGCTAGGGGCAGGCACACAATGCCCAAAGAGCACTGGGCCATCCTTTGTCCTCAAGCCTCTTCCCCTTCCTCTAGGTGGTCTCCAGGGTGAGGGGAAGACTTGTGTGGGCAGAAGCCCCAGTCCTGACAGTGATTTAACCACCTGCTATGCTCAGCAGCTTTGCTTGGAAAATGACGACGGAGTAAGATTTAAACACCTGGAGAGCGGACGATCATTCTTATCAGTGCTCATAGGGGTGAAATCATTTGTTTCCTGGTTGAGTGTGGCTCACTCCCCTTCCCCACAAACTCGTGTCGTCCTGCCGCTGGCACCTGCCCGTGCTCCTAGATCCTCAGCGCACCGTGAACCCTGCTGTCTGCAGAAGTAACTCCTACTACAGGGCAGAGTATGGACAAAGTGGGGCGCACGTGCTCCTGTTGGGGATTCATTCAGCAAACGTTCATCCCTGCACACTCTGCTCCAGATACTGTAGTGAACACCTCTGGAGGGGCTGGAGACCAAGGTCAACCATGCAGGCAGCCAACCATATCGATGTGACTGACCCCAGTAAAGTCTCTGGACACCCAGGCTGGGTGAGCATCCCTGATTGGCAGTACCTGAGTGGGTTGTCCCACCTCACTGCTGGGGAGTAAGTGCTGTCCCTAACTCCGTGGGGAGAGGACGGCTCAGCTCACGCCTGGCCTATCCTAGACCCTGCCCCATGCGCCTCTTCCCCTAGCTGATTTGCATCTGTAGCCTTTCACGGTGATAAACCGTAACTGTGAGTATAATGTCTTTGCTGAGTTCTGTGAGTCCTTCTAGTGAATTATTGAACCTGAGGGTGGTCTTGAGGACCCCCCCAAACTTTCCAGTTGGTGTCAGAAGGGAAGTGGCCTTGGGAACCCCTGAACTTTTCAGTATTAGTCACGACCATGGCCATCCTCCCAGGGCCTAGGGCCACACATGGTATGTGTAAGTACTCATGGAGTAAGTATTGACAGAGTGCTCTTGCTGGACAAAGACCCCCAGAATGCAGCCAGGATCCCAGGGACATGTTCTCAGCCACCTGCAGCACCCTCACCCTGCCTCACTGAGTGCCCCACCAGATGAATTCCAGTTCCCAAAAAGTGCCGTGCTCCCTCAAGCCTCTGGACCTTCGTATCTTTGGGGATCCCTGCATTGTCCTTCACCACCTCCCCGACTCCTCATTATCCTTCCAGAACCAGCTCAAACGTCACCTGCCCCAGGGGCAGATCCCCAAAGCCCTGCCTTTCCAAGCCTGTATGCCCCCACTCTGCCCTGCCTTCCCGCGGCATCCTGTACTGACCTCTACTGTCACATGCGTCATCTGGCTATCATTGAAAAGGCTCCTGAGCCTTCTCTCCCTAGAGCTATGTTGCATTTGAAAACAATCTTCTGCCCAGATGATAGCACTTGAGCTCTTTCAAAGCCAGGACCTGTGTGTTTTGTCTCTAGGTCTTTATCAGTGGGCACTGTGCTAACTGCATAGTAGATGCTCAGTAAACGTCTGCATTAGTAAACAGATCAACCCCTCACTCAGGAGAAGTAGAGGGAGGTTAGGGACATGCGGAGGGAAGTTGTATGGCGGAGCTCAGCACCATTGCAGAAACAAGACTGGGGGGACTCATTCCGATGTCCACCGAGAGGGGCAGGGGTAAAGCTGTCAGGGGGTCACCCTCTCTAGGAGCTGACTTGGAGAAGGATGAATCGCTCTGCACATAGTGAGGAAACGCGTGCCTCTAAGGTTTGCAGGATGATCACCTAATCTCAGATGTGGGTCACGGGTGGTGGAGCTGGCTGTGCTCTTCTCTCCTCCGTGGAAGCCCGATGCTAAGAACATCTAAGATGATGCCTCCCTCCTGGTGGTTACATCCTTGTGTGATCTCCTCTCCCTGGGTGTAAGCCGGCCTGGTGACTCGTTCTAACCAAAGGAATATGGCAAAGGTAATGAATGTCACTTCAGAGTTAATTTTAAAAGATCGTCTTGCTAGTGGACTTTCTCCCCTGCTGGCTTTCTTTGTGTGACAAGGAAGTGAAGGACACCTGCAGCCAACAGCTGGCTGGAAACGGAAGCCCTTGGCCCAACAAACGTCAAGGAACTGAATCTGGCCGACAACCACTGAAGCGAGCTTGGGAGTGAAGCCTTCCCCAGTCAGGCCTTCAGATGAGACCCCAGCCCTGGCTGGCACTTGGATGGCAGCCTGTGAGAAATCCCAAAGCAGAGGACCCGGCGAAGTCACACGCAGGCGCCTGACCCACGGAAACTGCGAGATAATGAACGTGTGTTGTCTTCAGTTGCAATGTTAACTAGATAGATAGATTAGCGATAGATAACTGATACAGTTTCCCAACCCCTGATCAACCCCAGATCATACTCAGCTCTTCAGTTAGCAGCATATTGTAGTAATTATCTCAGGTCTTCTGCTTTGTGTCTATGTGAACTTGGGCAAGTTCCTCAGCATCAGCTGTCTCATCATGGGCATAAGAATATTACCTACCTCGTCGGATTAGCATGAGGATTAGATTAGATCATACATATAAAATGCTCAGAGCAGTGATATTTATAACATTTGATACTATCCATAATATCACATAGGTATTAATGGAATGTATTCTTCCAAACCATCATGGCGTAAGTTCCCGCCCGCATTATCACTTACAGTTTATCACATAACACAGCCCACCACAAGCCATTAGAAGGAAGGCCCTGGGGCAGAGAGCAGCCTTTATATCACAGCCTGGAAGGTTGAGGGCTGGTCCCACATCCTCAGAGTCCACCTCCTCTGGCTGCCTGGCATCCTGGCCATCCCTGCTGTTGGCACACCAAGAGAGGGGCTGCACGCACACGTCTAATCATCCCATTATTTGAAAACACATTTACAAACAGTCAGGATCCATTTCCCCTGATTGTTAAGGGGAATTCAATATGAAATCATTACAATTAAATGCCATTACGGACAGTCAGAACATAAAACGGTCCTCAGCAGGAACACGCCAACGCCACAGAAAGCCATTGCTCTCGCTGCCATCGGGGTTCCAGGCTTGCTCCTGGTAGCAGAGCCCTCCCTGTGCAGGAAGAGGATCTTTCAGGGGTAATCACGGTGCTGGTCTAGGACAGACTCAGTCCCAAGAATGTGCTCTGGAGTCAGGATGGTTCCTCCGCAGCCCTGGGCCCATTGTGGCAAATCTCAAAGGTGCGCAGTTCCTATAGCACACGGGCCTCTGGAGGGGAGGGGTGCTGGGGAGGGGGAAGCAGGCAGGGCTCCATCCCTCCTCTGCCAGGGCCTGAGCACCTCTGCCTTGGCTTCCGTCCCTGGGGATTTTCCCAGTTTTCACTGGGAAGTTCGCTCTAGCCTGGGGCCAAGCTACTTGCCAAGTAAACACAACTTGTGAGAGTGTCAGCGGGCCCAGTGCTCGGACTGGAGAGCGGTGGAAATCCTGCATGGCAGGGTAAGAGGGAAGGAAGCATTCCAGAAGCGAGAGTCTGAGCACAATTTATGTCCCAGGCCATGGAGAGCCTGTCACTGGCTTGCCGGATAGAGCTTGACCCCCATTTACTTTTTAAAATTGCTTGTGGGCACACAGACGCCCCTGAGGATTGGCATCGCGGTGCTCGCGCCGGGACCTCCCCGGGGACGGGAGCCTGTGTGTCTTTCTTCTTTGGTCCCTCAAGGTGATGGTGCTGAGACGTTGGGAAATGCATGAAGCTGCAGGAGCCGCCTGCCGCCGTGAGACGGGCATGCGGGAGTGCGTGTGAATAGCCACGCGTGTTACAGCTAATGAGCAGCCACTGATACTCCCAGGAAGGCAGGCTCAGATAATTGCTGTCAGAACCAGGCTTCTGATTAGCTTTCTCTTCCCAAAGCTAATTGTCCAATTTAACAGGCATCTGCTATTTTTCATAAATGTGTTTGAATTTCACAAGCCAAGTGATTTTTTTTTTTAGCAGACAATCCAAAACTCAGAAAATAATACATTTTGTATCCTGTCTTATCCTCGTCAGCCGAACAACAAAGTTATAGGAAGGAAGCCGAACAGAAGTAGGGTGCACACACTTACCAATTAGCCCTCTCACGTGCAGTCGGGCTGTTTTCTGGATGAGTGTTTCAGGCAGAGAGCAGTGTGACGTGCACAGTACCGACTCTCTCCCCCTGCGATCCAGGCCTTGCTCGAGGAGAGCCGACATGCCGCAGCTGGAGAGACCTCGCGCCTGCTGGGGCCCGGGTCAGACCCGCAGTGCGTGTGCCGTCTCCAGGAGGTCGTGTTCTTTGCGGCGAGGCTCTCGGTAGGTTTCATGCATGTTCAGTGGGAAATGGGATTACGCAGGTCTGCAGCTTGTTACCTCTGGCTTCCCGCGGCCTTCACGCTGCGCCTCTGCAGCCCAGTAACTGCTGGTGGAGCAAACATCTGTAGCCTAGCAAGGAAGCATCTTGCTTTCCTAGTGTTCACCCAACTTCCAGAGCTGCTAAACTGAAGAGTGGTGCTGGGGTGCGGGTTGCATTAGGAAGGATGGGATAGCGTAGGCTCCTGCAGCCAGCAACTCCAAAGATGCTACACAAGCATCAAAAGTCTCTTTCTCGATCCTGCCATGTTTCCATGGCGGGGGCGGGTCTGCCCCTGCGTAGGCACCGTCCTTGCTCTGGAATCCAGGCTGAAGGAGCGGCCACCACCGGAAACGTTGCTTTTCATTACAGGAAAAGACAGCCGTAGTGGGTCTCACATCAGTGCTTACATGCCCAGCCCAGAAATGACACAGTTCATTGGTCAGGAGTGGTCACATGATCCCATCCAACCATGAGGGCCAGTCAGTGCAATTCTACCATGTGCACAGACTATGGAAGAAGCATATTGGACAAATGGCACTTGCGACTATCACAAGGGCAGTTAGAGTGGCCCAGAAACTCACTGGTAGAAGCAACAAGGACACAGGTTCAATTCTATTAAGGAAGAAACTTTCAAACTTCCAGAAACCGCTTCGAGTGGGGTGAACTACAGAGGAGGTGGCCCAGCCGTTTGCAGAGGTGGTTCCAGTCGTGGATGGGAGTGGAATTAAATCTTTACGATTCCTTCCAAATGAATGACATCAGCCTTCATCACTCACCTGGTTTTAAATAACCCTTGTGCTGTGGTTTGAATCCAATGCAACAGTGTTAAGAGGTGGGGCCTTTAGGAGGTGACTGGGCCATGCGGGCTCCACCCTAATGAATGGGATTAATGACCTTATAAAAGTGCTGGGGGGGACCAGCCAGGCCCTTCCATCCCTTCTGCTGTGTGAAGCCCAGTGGTTGTCCCCCGGGAGGACGCAGCAACAAGGTGCCGTCTTGGAGGCAGACAGCAGGCCCTCACCAGACACCGAACCTGCTGGTGCCTTGATCTTGGACTTCCCAGCCTCCAGAACTGGGAGAAATAAATTTCTGTTGTTTATAAATTACCCAGTCCCGGGTATTTTGTTAAAGCAGCACAAACAAAGATACCCTGCCACAAGAACTTGGTCATTTGGATTCATTCAGGACTAAGCAATCTGAAAGAAATGCTTCAATCAAGAGACGGTGTTTAACCACTTCGGTACCATGCTCACCAGCCGCGAAACCTTGCCCACAGCCGGCACTCGTATTCCACACGATAGTTTGTGCTGTGCATTGACCACGAATCCGTTTTGCTCTCGTGTGATGAGGAAAGCTTTAAAGCACTGAAAGCTTGTTTTACTTTACAGGCAGCTTTAGGAAAATAACTATAATAACTCCTACTAAGGACTTGTTAAAAGGTCACAGATTCGTAGTAACTTATTAGCTGAACGTACACACTGCAACTGCAGAGATAAAAGCTGTAAAAGTAAAAGCTTTTGGCTGTCGACTAAAGTCAACGCTCGGCTGTGCACCTTCATATCACGGCTGTCGGCTACAGTCAACTATAGCCAACGCTCGTACCGAAGTGGTTAAGGTGAGGTCGGGTGGAACATACGAACTCCTGTTGTGGACTCCGTTACCCCCTAGGTAGCTCCTTGTTCATACCTAGTGCTCCTGAGACTGAGGTTGTGGTTTTGGTTCCCCAGCTGTGGTCATGGGAGCCTGGACATAGGTCTTTCCCAGGCTGAGCCTTCGGATGAGACCCCAGCCCTGGCCGACACCTTGATTTTAGTTTGTGGGAGACCCTGAAGCAGAGAACCTAGGTAAAAGGCAAGCCACGCCACAGAGACTGTGAGATGATAAACGTGTCATTTTCAACCACTAAATTTTGTTAGGTAGCAATAGGTAACTAACGCAAGGAGGCCGACTGAAGGAGAGCCAGTGCGGGCATTAGTGTTTGAGATCCGGGCCTGGATCTAAGCCAGGGAGGAGAGCAGGAGCCAGCCCAAGACGCTTTGACACAGAGCTGCAAGTGGGGTCTCAGGCAACAGGGCTGGCCAGACCATCTGCTAAGCCCAGCTGGGGGCCCTCAGACCTGCCCTAGGTGTCACCAAGGTGGACAGGTCTGCAGCTGGGTGGAGCAGTAAGCCTGACCTTCAAGGAGCCCAGGCCAGCTGAGAGCCCCACCCCGCCCTACTCGCAGATGGTCAGTTGAACCATCTTCAAACATACATTCGGAACTGTCTGGAAGGGGCTGGCAGCGGCTACCACTTACTAAGCAGCTGCCACAGTCCAGGCTCATTTCTCTCACCAGCATAATCTCCGTTTATTTTCCAGATGAACCTGAGAAGCAGGTGCCATTATTCCTACTTGAGGATTAGGAAATGGAAATCCAGACAGACCAAGTCACTCGCTGAAGGTCATTCAGCTTGTAAGTGGCAGAGCTGGGTTCAAACCCACATGGAGCCCCAGAGCCGGCCCTCCCTCTGTGAAAATCCATTCTCCCACCCGCCCTCCAGGCAAGCAGAGGGGCCTTGGAAAAGCCCGCTCCTGCCTGCCTCCCTCCCTGCATCTCGAACCTGAGAAACTCCTACAAGCCAACCATCTCCCCAACAGAAGATGACTGACCCCTCCACCACCTTGTCACGACCAACCTGAATCATCTCCCAGCCATTATTCTGCACATAAAACCTCATCCCTATTAAAAAGTGTTTCCTCAACCCATCAGCACCCTGATCGCAAAATATAACAAAAAAGCCCCGTCTTTCGCTTAATTTAAAGATATTTATGTCACACTTGGAAATGTCAAATGGTTTCATTAAATCCTCTCACAGCTGGGCTGACAAAGGGACACTGGGATCTTTGGGAGACACTTTAATCTCAATCAATTAGGAATAAAGCAGTCCTAGCAGTGTGGCGATAAAGGGACACTTTAATTTTAGAGCTAATTAAATATCAACAATTGGAATGCAGCAACAGACACTTAACCTGCAGTAACCCATTATTTATTAGGAATATAATGCGTTGACTCTGGATATGAAGTGAGTTGTAGTATTTTAATATCAGCTGTCACAGTCCAGCGGGTCCCTTTTGTTTCACTCCAGCGCAATCATTTCCCAGGCTCTGCAGGGATCACTCCTGTGCCTCTCTCGACACAGATTAATTAAGCTGGAGACACACACACTCACACACACACACACACACACATACACACACACACACACACACACACACAGGCATGGAGCGTACCTTGGCCCCAGGCACACGACCCTAATCAGGGTTTGGGGGAAGATCTGGAAGCAAGGTTGATGAAGATGCTATTCCTTGAGTTATTGTGTTTAAAGCCCCAAGGCTATGGGCTTGTGGACCGGCTGCTCCAGGCCTCCTCTGGTCCCTAATTTACCATGCACAGGTGAGACACCCTCCCCTCCTGTGACAGCCCCAGGTCAGCCCTTGGATCTGTGGCCCTGACATCTCGTCACCTTTAGCATCTGCAATTCCTATTCCCTGGCCTGGGCTCCAGGCACCTCTGCAGGGAAGGTTTGTCAGTTCTTACCTCTCTCATCAACGCTGGTCAGGGAGCTAGGTGACCGTTCATTCCTAAAGTGGTCTATAGACTCCTATTCATTTCTAGAAATTCTAAAGCAGTGGAGGAGTAGAAAGAATTGAAACATACGCCTTACCTCTTACTAGACGTGGGACTTTGAATACATCCCTATCTTTTCAGTGAAGACGCAGTCACTACCCTCGCAAGAATTTTTGTGAGGGTTGCATGAAGTAATGGATGTAGACTATTTAAAAAACCTGGAGTGTGCTGACATTTTTGCATACCTGATGGATCTTATTAGCTAGGCCACACACAGGAGTAATGATGACTAAAATACCCAGTAAATCTCGTTCACACTTAAAAAGAATTAGCTGCATTTTTTCTTTCACTTTCTTCCATTGATTTTTTTTTACAAGGAAGTTCAACTGAAGTTACTGGTTGATATCATCTCAGAGTCTGCACCACCAGTTTGCTGGAAGCTGTCTGACCTTGATCTGCGATCTGCCATTGTAGAAATAGTTCCAGGGAAAAAGAAAAAGAGAGACGAGGTAGCAGTCTACTCAGAAAATTTCAGGAAGAAGAAAGCAGCCAGTCTGGGGTCAAAATGAAGGCTGTCGTGATGGCTGATTCTCACGGCAATTTACGTGCCTTTCTAAAGGGAGAGAAAAACGCGTTTCACCCGAGCCTATTCCCTCCGCCGTGTTCTCTGCTCTCACTGAAGGAAGAGCACGGGGGCACTGACTCTGGAATGGAAAGTACGAGCCCATGTGGATGAGGGGCACATAAAAATCCTAGGATCACACCGTTAGGAAATATTTTCTCCATCACTCTACTTAGGGGGAAACCATTGGCTAGATAAAATATGGCCAACAGGTACCTTTTCGAGACCAACCTTGACCCTCGAGGGTGATGGACAGAAGCACTGTGTTGAAAAGGATTCTGCAGCACATTCCCGGAGAGGCTGGAAAGAGGCCGCGAGAGATTAGTTATGTCCACTCTGCGCTCAGGAGAAGGGTCACGGCAGAACTTATGGATCTATGATCGGTTTTCCCTGGCCGTAGACCTTTCCTAGTTCACTTGGGATTTTGAAACATCATCAGAGCACATGGTCGCTGTCAGCTGGGTAGGAGGTAATAGCTGCAGGCATTGGATGAGACAGGCTGCAGCTGGGAATTTGGCAGTCCTGGAAGAGCTCTGAACCCATAGTCACCTCCCTATAACCAAATTGCGTGTTCTATTACTCTTTCTCCAGAAAGGCAGGCTGCCCTCATGCCAGGGATGATTCCAGGGGAGACTCTAATGCCCCTTCCCCAGGCCCCGCTCTTAGCCTGATCCTCTCATGTGACTAGAAGGATCCATTTCTGTTTCTTGGTGTTTGCCGTTGTGCTCAGAACCAAATTTTTACCCACAGGTGTCCAGGGTCAAGGACCTGGAGTCACACACCTGGTTTTTCGTACTGACTGTCCAGTCTTGGGCCTCTCACTTCACCTCCTGAGCCTCAGCGTGGTCATCCGTAAGGTGGGAATAAACACAGTAGCTGCTTCTAGGGGGTAGAATGACCACCTCATTTACAGTCATGAGAATTATTCATCATTGCGCCAGAAAATAGGCATAATTGGGATAATCCCACAAAAACCTGGAGGATGTGTGGTCAATCTCCAAATGGGGACGTTGTGAGGACACCAACAGGCAGCCCAGGTGCGTTCCTGGAACGGCGGTGGGAGCGTCTGGGCGGATCCTGACTCTTCAGTCCGTGCGGAGCTTGTCACTACAATTGGCCCTGTTCCAGCATCGCCATTGACTTCCTCTTCCTGGGCCGCTTCCTCCAGCACATAAGCACATGAACACGCACTGATAGCTCCATCTTTAGAAAGAAAAAGCAATACCTTCCCGACCTTACCCTCTGTGGCCGGGATCACATCTCTCACTCCTCTTTTTAGAAAAACGACTCCAGACCTGTCTACACTCTCGAGCTCCGTTTCTCTCCCCAGGGGCTTCCTCTTCACTCTGTGACAGCCAAAGGCCTCCCGCCCCGGCCTCTGCCCTATGTGGCCTGTTACCTGAGACCTCTGTACCTTGCTTCCTACTGCTCCCTAGACGGCCCACTCTGCTCCAGAACACAGGCCTCCTGCTGTTCCTCAGACACTCCAAGCTCCTCTCCACCTCGAGGCCTTTGCATTGGCTGTTCCCTCTGCCGGAACACTTTTCCCTGCATTTTCACATAACTCATTCTGTTCCTTCCTTCGGGTCTTGATACTAGCCCTGTCCCTGCCTGGTTCTTCATAATACTTCTGCATCCGAAAATTAGATGGTGCCTTAATTGGATCTGGTGGGATGTTTGGTCTCTCTCTCGAAGGTAGGTTTGAGAGACAAGGGCTTGTTTGCTCATGACTGTGCCCTCCAAGCCCAGAACAGTGGCTGGCACGTGGCAGGTGCCAGACTGCGTGTTTCAGGAGGGCAGATGCTCAGCCCACCGTTTCCCAGATGGACTTATGGTGTTTCCTGGGTTTCCAGCTCTTCTGATGTGATTAGCACCAGCAGGAGCAGGAACATGGACCGAGAGCCTTGTCTGTCCACGCATCAGGGCTGGGAGTGTCGTCGCTGTTGTCCTTGCTCGAACACTCGGCCGTCTCCAGCTTCCACTGCGCATTAATCACTCAGCAGGCTGGGCAGGTCAGAGGATGCCAACCAGTCTAAAGGGGGAGTGGACGAGAGTAAGGGAGGCCCGCCACCGCCACCTGCAGGCCCGCCAGGCTAGCCCAAGGCTTGCCGGACCCCACTCCAGGCTCCAGGGGTGGGTGTGGCAGAAGCTGGGATCTTAGTGGCCTTTCTCCAGCCAGGAAAGGCTGAGTCCTAGCAGGCGAGCCCGTGGCTGAACAGGGTGAGAAGAACCTAACTTCCCGGTAGACCCCGCCGTGGGCTGGGCCCCACCCCTGCCCCTCTCACCACCCAGTGTCGAGCTGCACCAGGCTGCCTGGTCCTACCTTCTCCCCTCCCCGCTGCACACTGTGCCCCCTGCCCTACCCCATTTGGGGCCTTTTAGGGCCGCCCTTTGCTGTAGAACTTCAGGAATGAAGCCGGACTGGACGCCAGCTCTCCTTCTGGTCCCGTAACTTCGAACAGGCCATTCAACCCAGGAGTCAGCCAACGTTTTCCATCAAAGCTGGACAGTCAACATTCTAGGCTTGGTGGGCCACACAGTCTCTGCCGCAGCCACTCAACTCTGTCTGCCCTTGGTGCTCGAAACCAGCCATACGCAATCTGTAACCGAATGGGCGTGGCCCTGTTCCAATAAAACTTTATGTATACAAACAGGAGGTAGGCCATCCTTTGCTGATCGTGATTTAATCTTTCTGAGACTCAGTTTTCTCTTCTACAAAACAGGGATAATTATACCTTGCTAGGATCACTGAGAGCTGATGGAGACAAAAGTCTTTAAAACTGCACAGTAGATGTTGGGGGTTTTTGGTTTGGTTTGGTTTTCCAGCAAACCCCCACCCTGCACCCCTGTCCAGAGGAGGCCCCTGGGCCGCAGGCAGGCCCCAGCTGCGCCTCCGTGGGCGCTGCGATGAAGCACATCATTTTGATCGTGCCTGCCTGCCTGCGTCCGTGTTTACTCTGGCGCAGCTATTGTGCATCTCCGTTCTGCAGAGTGTGGGACGCGGAGGCCTGAACCAGTGCCCGCCGCGCAAACGAACGGCCGTATCAGCTCCTGCAGCCGAGGCTGGGCAGACACAATAGAGATGGGGCCAGACGCAGCCGCCTCGCCTCCTGAGAGGGGCTGGTGCTCCGTTTCCTTCTCTGTGGCCCCATCGCCTTTTCTCTTTTCTTTATTTCTCTCCTTCTCCCCACTCCTAATCTGCTTAACAGCTGGCCTCGTCCACCCTCCCCCGCCCCCAGCCCCACTGGATCCCGCGCTTCCCTTTTCGTCCCTAATAGTGTGGCCTAATAGCGTGGCCACGCCAGCATTTAATAAAAGCTCCTGACCAGGAAATCTGCGTTACTTCCTCATTAGACAGCCTGGTCCTGGCCCCCGCCGGCTGCCATCAGGCGAGTGGGTCCCCCCTGCACTTCCTTCGCCCAGTACCTTCCCAGTTCCACAGCCAGGGAGCTCGGGGCCAGCTGGGAGAACAGAAGGGAGATGATTTGCCCGAGGTCATGCAAGCCTCCTCCTACCCTTACCCCAGTGAAGGCTGCACGCTTTGGCCTGGGCAGGTGAGCCAGCGGTTCCCAAGACCTGCCTCTGGCTTCAGAGAAGTCTGCTCCCTGGCAAGGCAGTGACTAGGGTCTCGCCAGCCGGCTGAATTCCCACCCCCCACACCCAGAACAGGAGAGAGGAGCTGGCCTCCAGGAACCCACCCCCCACCGCCTTGGGTCCATGGAGAGATCAGCGTCTGTGACTCCCGGTATTTCCTCCTGGGTCTCCTGCTGCTGTGTCAGGGGCCCCCTCCCTGGCCAGTACCCCAGGGCACCCACCGTCCAGGCCACAGTGATCGGTCACCTGTGGCAGCCCCACCCGCCTCTCTCACTGAGAGCCACCTGCGCCCAGGGCTGCTCAGAGCTAAGCACCTAGTAAGCTGTTACAGGTGTAGCTAGGAGGGAGACCAGAAACTGTTATTTTTAAAAGCTGGCTACATTCAGAGCCTTTTACTCTCCAGCAGTGGAAGATTTACTCATTCTTTTGTTTAAGAAAACACCTTAATGGGCCTGTTGGCCCCTGGGTATGTCTAGATGGGAGAAGATGGAGACAGAGAAACATTGGCTTGCTCTGCGTGCTGTAAAGAGGAAGTTTAGGTCCCCTAAGCGTGAAGGGCATCTTGCAGGAAGATGAGGGGGAAACAAAACAGGTTGGTTACAGCTCCGCGGGGCCTGGACGCTGAGGACTAACACAGCCTGGAAGAAATACCTTAGGCCACAAAACTGCCACCACCTCCACCGAGTCACAGGAGTGCTGGCCAGGGCTGGACATGCTGCGTAATTGTGACTCTAGTTTCTTGTCTTGGGACAAAGTTGCTGCAAGAAGTCCCTTCCTAGGGCTAGAGCATCCTAAGCAAATGCCACTTGGTAAGGAAACTTTCTGTCTTTGCTCTGCAGACAGGCCAGGAAAGTGATTCAGGCCTGTAGGCCTTGGCAATCTTGTTGCCTTATTTGATTATAATGCAGCGTTTGAATGCATGGACTAACAGTCTTTGCACTGTATCCTGTGGAAGGTTTTTAGCAATCTTGTTTAGGAAGGACTGGCGGGTCAATTTTGCATGCAGGACCCCAGGTCTGGGGTGTGGTCTGCCAGGCCCTGCTATTGTGGCTGCTCAGTTAATTGGGCTTCTCAGGAGGGGGCTGTCTCTCTCTGGGACACCTGTTGGGGCCTGTTGACCTAAGTGCCGTCCCTCCTCTGGCCAACTAAGAAAGGATCCAGCTTTCTGGGCGTCTATTTCTGCCAGCAGAATGCCTGGCACCCCCACCCCAACCTCTCCAGCTCACACCTCCTTCCCTGGCTCTGAGGTCCCTGTGCTCGAAGCCTGTCAGAGTTTGGGAAATTGTAGCCCTTAGCCGTTTGGCTGGGGCCCAGATCCTCTCTTCCTCACCATGTTGCAGATCAGAGAGTGAGGGCAAAGCATGCTGGCCGTGTCTGCGGGTGAAGACCCGCTCATCTAGAGGAAAAAGCCTGTGTCACCTCCCAATTCTGGGACTTGAGAAAAATCACCCTTTGTCAGAGGTATACAAAGGCACCATGAGGTCACATGAAATCCACAGATGGCTTTCCTCTCCTCCTGTCTGAGCATGGCTATTTCAAAAGGAGGCCCTGAGACAAGGACCTGGGTGCAGGGAGTTTATTTGGAGGGTGATACCAAAGAGTGTAAGGCACTGGGTGGCGAAGGCAAGACAGGGAGGAGAGAGAACTCAACAAAGGGGTGCACTGGGGACCTGCTACGAAATCATGGGGAGTGTGCTTAGAGATTATCCCCACAAAGGGGAGCTGAAGCATTCATCCTCTGACTCGGGTCCTGCCTTGGTTGAAGGTTACCTTTGAGGCATTAAATTCCCAGCACTTTAGGTTGCACTGTGTACAGGTTGCACAGGTTGTGCGAGCTCCAAAGGCACTGGGGAGGATCCGAAGCAGAAAAGCAGACAGCCGTGGGCAGTTGAGATTGGAGGCTGCCAGTATGAACAGGTGTAGGAGAACTTTGAGGTACAGCTGCAGGTGAACTTCAAGGTGGGCCAAGAGGTTATGGGATGCAAAAGCATTTGCTATAACCACCAACCCTAATATCCCCAAAGCTGATCACAGAGAGGACGTTAAGGCCTCCAGCACAGCTGGTAGGGGTGCAAATGAGTTGGGAGAGCAAGTTCTCATGTCCTGCTTCTCCACGCAATCCTCAGGTTTCCACCTTTTGACTACCGTGTTTCAACAAGGAGACAGTAAAACACCTGGAAAATGAATTAAGACCCTTAATTCCGGGTGCCTAAATTGGCTGTACCGGATCTTCCTAGAACAACTCCAGGCCCATTTCCTAAATGGCGAATTGGATGTCAGGGAGGTAGTGTGACTCCCCAGGCTGCACTTCTTGTAGGGCCCAGCCTGGCTTCCTTCAGGCTGGTCTCTGGAATGGCTTTTAATGTCCGGATGAGACAAATGCATCAGTTACTGCATGCCAAACACCCCAAGTCTTAGTGGCTTAAAACAACAACCATTTACTATTCCTCATGCGTCTACAGGTCAACTGGGCCGGGCCTGGCTGATCTCAAGTGGGCTTACAAATGCACCCACGATCAGCTAGTGAGCTGGCTGGTGGCTGGTCGAGAGTGACCTGGGCTTTGACCACCTGGCTCTCTTCCTGTGCCTCTCACATCTCTCCTGCAAGCATGTTCTCCCAGTGGAAGCACAGGTGCTTGATGGAAATGCACACGCACCTCTTCAAGCTCAAGGTCATTACCAAAGCCATTCACAGGGCCAGTAACACCATCGATGTGCCACACAAGACCAGCTCAGGACCTTGACTGGTCAGAGATGATTGCAGGTGCCCCCTCCCCAAGGCCTTGGAAGCCTGGCTGCTGGGACGCCAAGTTTCAAGTCGCCAAGTTTCAAGTCGTCTGCTGGTCACTGCAGCCTCCCCTGCAGTGAGCTCAGGCTGGGGAGGAAGCAATCTGGTCTTTCTACTGCAGGAATGGCAACCACAGAATAAAGCGGAAGAGGATAAAAGGGATCTAGCTGTGATGAGTTGGAGATTAGCAGTGGGAGATCACCTGGCCTTCTAAACCTCACTTGGGGCCCCAGGGGAACCCTGAGGATGAAAGGATGGGGGAGGGAGAGCAGAGAGAAGGGAGGAGTTAAAACACTGCAGCCCCCAAAGCTGGGTGTGGATTTGTCCTCGATGTTCATCACACAGCGGCTGTCTTCCCTACCCTCCTTTTCTCTTCCACATCCCCCACCCCTCCCCGTCCCTGCCTGGTGAGTGTGTTGAGCCAGGAATTGACTGTGCAGAAGCTTCCAATGTTCAGCTCTACCCCATGTGTCTGCGAGTCTACTTCCTACTTCTAGAGTGGGGACTGAGCTTGCCTCCCACCCTGCCGCTGTCCTGGTCCCCCGTGGCCACCCCCTCCCTGGCCCGGCCCTGGGCCCTGACCCACGCTCCTGTTCAGCACTCTCTCTCACGGACAGCTCCTTCGAAGTCCACGGGGACTCTGGTGTGGAGTGATAGATTCTGCCGCTTCCTGCTTTCAGGAAATATTGCCACTCACTCCGCATTTATCCTGCCTCTCATCACCACACGGAGGCCGAGGCTGGGGCGGGCTCACAGTCATCTATTATCTGCCTCTGTAGGAGGAGGAGGACAGGCTCGCGCCGGGAGTGCCAGGAGGTGGGCTGGGGCTGGGGAGATGGAGCTCTCATTCAATAAGCCACAAATATTTATTGGGAGTCGGCTGTGCTCGCAGAGCTGCAGGTACTGAGAGGAGAGCAGACAAGGTGCCACAAGGCCCGGGGGACACTCCACTCCCACCAATAGGGGCAAAAGAGGTGGGGCACAAGCTTATAGAGGCTGGAGCCTCACACGCTACTGGTGGCAGTGACAGTGGGCACAAGCGTGCCAGAGGGCAACTTGAAATCAGGTGTAAAAAGCTCCCATGTGCATGCCCTTTGATCCAGCAGTTCTGCTTCTAGAAATTTCCCTAAGTAAATAAGTGTGTAGAGAGGTAACATGTACAAGGAAGTTACCAGACATCATTTATAACAGAGGAATAACTGAAAAGCAACCTACTAGGAGACAAGTTCAGCAAATTATGGTACATCCATGTAATGAAATACCACGCCAACTTTCAAATGCATGTGGTAGAAAAGTATTATTTAATATACAAAAAAGCCCATGAACCATCGAGAGATAACTTCTATCATGTTGGTGTATATAATTCTGGCCATTTTTATGCATATGCTTTTTTTTTTTTGCACAAAAGGAATAGCAATATACTATCTAGACCAAAAGGTCCAGGGAGGTTTAGGTTGCAAAAGGACTAAATGGGGACTTTGTGAGTAGAGGCTGAGAGACCTGAGTCCCACTGGTCCCAGAGGACCTGCACTGTCACACAGGCCATTAACAAACGTTTATCATGAAGACCTTAAAGCTACATTGTTTAGGAAGGCAGCCAAATGCATAAAATGATTTAGAAAGATTTTCATGCAAAAGGACCAAAAATAAAAAGTTTTGCCATAAAGACAATGGGGACAGGTGTGACTGGAATTTTAAGTGCACGGCAGAGTCATGTCTGTTGCTCCAGATGAATGCCTGTGCCACCTGAGTATGATCAGAGTCTCTCACCGTCTTATGAAGAGCTGGGGTTTTTTTTCCATCCTCCCTGGCTGTGAACACCAAAGGCAAAATCTCCAAATATTATCTGCCTGCTGGGAATCCCAAACACTTTGGAAGGAAAGGATGCTGGTGGTAGCAACTTCTGGGGAAGGGTCTGTTTTGGCCATGGTGGGTTCAGTGCCAAATGAGGAGCTCGAGATGACTGGATGGGAGCAGGGCTCTGCATTGGGGTGTGGGCTGCAGTAATGCCTGGGGACTTTCTGGAAGACCAGGCTGCACCTTGAAGGTTGAGGGAGGTTTCCACAGGCAGGTAGGGAAGATCGGCAGGGCAAGCAACTGAGGCTTACGCCACATCACACAGCTGAACAGAGAGCCCCGAACTTGGGTGATGCTCTGGCTTCTGCAGGGCCAGGTGTGCCTCATAGGAGCCTAGGGAGGACAGGTGGGGGGCGGCCTCTTGGCTCCACTTTCTTGGAGTGCTGGAACATAGTTATCATGTGCAGAGTGCTGTGGAGAAAAGTCCTGCACTCCAGCGTGCTCATTTGCATGTGTAAATGCCTGTGTATATATATTGCTTATTAGTGTCAGTGGAATTTGCATTTTAAGTGGATTGGCTTGTTGGGCATGTTCTTTAGAGCCCTGGACTCGAAAGGAATTTTCCAACTTCAATGTTGCTGCTCCTTACGCAATAAGCGATCCGGCTCTTTCTGCAGGGCTGAGAAGAGGTGGATAGATGGGTGTGGCGTGGAGGAAGGAAAGGGACACCGAGTGGCATGTCCAGACAGCGGTGACCAGTGTCTTTGGGCAGGCAGCAGCTTCCCCAAGCCTGTCTCTTTATCTGCACCCTCTTCCCTGCTCACCTCACCAGCCTGATTTAGAATCACAGGAAGATCATTGTCACAGTGGGTAGAAAAGTGTAAGACTCTGCAGCTATTGGCACGATTGTCGTTCCCGCAGCCCAAACAGCAGCCGTTGGCGCCTCCTCTGCCACCAGCGTCCATATGCGCAGTTCGTCTCTGCACCTCCACCCGGACACAGAACGTGGTGCGTTTTCAAGCCCCCCCTGGTCCCCATGCAACTTTAACGGTTGGCACAGATGTCCCTAGAGAGGAGAGATGGGGGTTGCATTAAAACCCCACAAGAAGGAAAACATTCACCTTGGACATTTCTGTTCTCCAAATGCCACCCCTCAGGCCTGTCTCTCCATTCATTGGGCAACCCCACTGTCTCTGCTCTCGAGGTATCCACACTTTGATTTTCTTACCTCTTACGTGTTGGACAATTCAACTCTGCTCTGGCTTTTTCCCTACGTTTGCTTACACCGGCCCTTCGGGAAGCCCGGCCAAACCAAAGGCCTCTAGTTAACCAGACCACTCATCTGGGGAAGGAAGTCGGGACCGTGAGCCACAACCTGCCGCCACTTCAACACTATCGTGTCGCCTCGGCAAGGGAGCGTGGGCTTGTCTCCCACCTGTCCTCCGGCTCCCCCAGCACCTGCATTGCTCCTTGTCCATTTAATGACCAGAAATCCGGCTTCCCGAACCTCCTGAGGGGATGACACCCTTATAGCCCCAGGGAACCTCTTAGGGCTGATGGTGACTATGAGGTTGAGTCAACCAGTGTTCATCTGGGCTCAGCTACATCCTCGGGAAGAAAGGAATGGTGGCGTTAGGACTAACCAGGAGGCAGAAGAGGGCAGAGGGACAGGGGACGCTTAGCTGCTGATCTGTCTGACGAATGTAAATAAATGAGGAGAACAGACAAACCTCCCAAGCGGAAGGATTCTCGATAGTGTACGCAGCTACCCCACCTTAAAGAGTAGAGAGTAACTCCCACGCCTTATCTGAGAGCCGTGCATGGTGACTTTCTTCCAAAGATACTGTGTAGAAAGTGAGAAGGGAAGGGGCATCTTCCAGGGGAACAGCCCAGCACCTCTACCTGTCGTACCCTTGCTGGGATGTGACGAGAACAGCACTTGACCTCGGGGGTCGGTCTTCCTCCCCTAAACACGTCACCCCAGTCTAACCGTGGGCAAAAATCAGACAAACTCCTGTTGAGTGACATTCTACAAAATAACTGACCAGCATTCCTCCAAGCTGTCCAGGTCATCAAAAACAAGAAAAGTCTGGGGAGACGTGACTATAAAGTGTCAAGTGGGCTCCTGGAGGGATCCTGGGACAGAAAAAGTGACGTTAGGAGAAAGCCAAGGAAACCTGAATAGATCATGGCCCTCAGTTAGTAATAATGTATTAATACTGGCTCATTGCTTGCGACACATGCATCACGCTGAGTTAAGATGTTAATGATGGAAAATAACAGGGCAAACAGTGTGAGGAGTCAGGGAAGTCTCTGTACAATCCTTGGAATAATTCTGTAAACCTAAGACTGCTCTAAAAGAAAACATTTATGAAAAAAAATTAGCTCTTGGCAAATGATCAGCATGTGCTACTATCCTCATACCTGTCTTAAACCAGACAAAGTGGCTGTTCTGTTTTAGGTTCCGTTGTGCCATGGTGACTCATGGATGTTGGCATCACTAGAGTGTCCAGTGCTAACCAGCACCTTTGAGCAGCCTGGCAGCAAATCCCAGGCCAGTGGCATGCTGTTTGCAGGAGAAAATCGGTTTCAGTGTTACTCCCCTTTGAGTGTTCGATGGCGAATGAACACATACTTCCCGGAACATCTGGGCTCCTCCGATTGTGGTGTGATCCCGGGCATTTGTACTTCTCTCCACTGGGCTTTAGTATCCTCACCTATCAGACAAGCTTAAAATAGTACAGTCTTCACTGGATAGTGCAGCACATATTAAACACAGGATACATGTTACTACACATACAAAGCAATTGCCTCACTCAGGGCCACAGGAATAGAAGCTCCCATTAGCCCCAGTATGGATCTTGTTTGTTTCAAACCCCTAGTGTATCCTCAGGGACCAGAAGAATATTTGGTATGTAGTAGATGCTCAATAAATGAGTGGTTGTTCAGTCCTGGGTCGTATTCTTACCATTCTCATTGGATCCAGCTATTTTCAATAACCCCTGCTACTCGCCACCTTCCTCCATACGACATCAAAACTCATCTGTAATGCAAACATTAAATGTAGATGATCGAAACATCTTCTACCCATAAACATTCATGTCCCACCCCCACCTCTTTTATAGCAAATGAGAGTGGCCCCCTGCCCTGAGACTGCGCTCCATGCTCAGGACTGGGACGAGGCAGATGGATAACGTGTGTGGGCTCCACTCACCATGAAACACCAACATACAGGCTTCCCTTCCAGCAGCGCGGTGAATTAGATACTTCGAATGACCTTCCTTTTGAAACAACTGAAAGTATTGGAGGAGGGAATACAAAAAGTAAATAACCTCTTTTGAAATGCATGGATGGGAAGGAAGAAGGAATCCACAGAGCCCCAAACAAAGTAGAAGCAGGAACGAAACGAAAGCAGAAAGTGCCAAAGCCAACGTTTCTCCTGAGAGTTTCCGCTGAAACGTGGAGAACTTGGAGAGCTCTGTTTTGATGGTTGTCTGAGGCAGTGGGGGGAAAAGTCCTCGGTCTAATAGAATCTCACATCAGTCTGGGACCACAGAGAGTTCATCGTGTTAGAGTGAGTGTATAAAACACCTTTCTATATAGAAGGAGGCAGGGAGGAAACGTGCTTGTCTTGATCACCCTTGGCATTGGATGGAGAGAGAAAAATAAACTCACCTGAGACTTTGTATCCATGAGATAATCCTCACATGGGTCTATGGTCATAATTTTAGCTGCCTGTAGTCCAAAAGACCTCAAAAGGAAAGCTAAATTTGAAGCTGTCCCAGCTTGGTAGATCATGGCAGAAACTATGCTTCATAGAATTTTTATAAAATTCTAAGAAATGTGTCCAAAGACAAAGATCCCAGTGATTATCCTGTTAAGACTCTAGAAAGACAAATATTTTTTTTTAAATGAGAGAAAAAAAGAATGAGAAGGTCTAGCATATGCCTAATCAGAATCCCAGAAGGAGATGATAGAAAAAAAATAGGGAAAAGATAGTATTCAAAAAGATAATAGCTGAGAACTTTCAAAATATTTTTGTAAGGCACACATTTTCATATCCAGGAAGCTCTGCTTGAATTTGATGCTATTCCTGGATGGGAGGACTGGTGTCTTGAAAAAATGTTTGGCACTTCCACTTCTCCTTAGTTTGTAGAAAGTTGCCAAAAATAAAAAAGTTACTCTCATCCTAACAACAAGAAAAAGCTGGATAAATTATAGAATCACAACTTTTCTTGAACTCATCAGAGCTGAGGTCACAAGGTAACTAAGTAGCCTGAAATCCAGAAAGGAGCACAGCCCCTCCAAGGAGAGAAGAGGAGCATGAATGACATTCCTTATGGCAGAGCATGGAAGAGGTGTTGCAGCCCAAGGAGGAAGGTAGACAAAATTTTAAAGAACCACTGAAGGCCAGTTGTGAGCTAGTGTGTCAGTCCGAGATAGCTGGGAGCATCTGATAAAACAGACGTTCCTGTTTACTCACAAGCTATATCCCATGAGCCTCTACCAGGGGCTTCCAAGGAATATTTGGGGCAGGCAGGACACCATCACTGGTGCAGAAGGTGACCAGGTGCCACTGTGAGGGAGGTATACAACTCTGTCATTTCCCTAAATCCTTCTCTCCTACAAAGCAAAAGCCTTAAGCCACTAGAGCTGGAACTGCAAACCCTTTTATCCACTAGGATCCAAAGAAGTGACCAACAGCTGTAGGGGTGTCGGGGGGCGGGTACAGAGCCCTGTCCATTTTCCCTTAACCCTTCTCTCCTGCAAAGCAAAAGCCACAAATCACTTGGAGGAGGATAGAGCAAAGCCTCTTGTCCACAGACAAAGACACAGTATGGCTGGGGAAAAGATGAAACAAAAGCTCTCCAGTGCTAGGAGAGGAGCTGGCAGCTGTCTTGTGCTCAAGAGCCCATTCTGATATCGAGTAGAGGTCTCCTAGGAGCAGGAACCTCCTATTCAAGACCAACCTCGTATACAAGGCAGTTTAGCTACCAAAGGAAGACAACAAATGGAGCAATGGTGCTGAACAGACTTTGCCCCCAAAGTTCAGGTGGACAGGGGCTCCCTAAGACTAAAGCTGGACAAGGCAGCAGAGAACCTTCCTGCCCCCTCCACAAGCCTGCCAGGGAGTCCCAAGAAACAGCAGTCTACTGCTGGGGAGGGGCAAAGCATGGAGAGAGATCTGCTTTGTGGCGCAGACACTGTGAAAACCCCCCAGCACCCCAGTGCGCACCCCAAATATAGGCAACAGGAGTACACCCACTAGGAGACTTTGAAGCCTATGGTGCATTGAAGGTAACCATAGCAACAACAAAACCCCAACCCAGCTCAACTTGCAACTGGAATAACTCACCCTTCCACCTTAGTGCCCTGAAATGAGCATGCCCATTTCCAGGTATGAATGTTATTTACCTCATGCACACCTGTTTTAACACAATGCCTGACATTCAATCCAAAATGATGAGACACACAAAAAAGGCAAGAAAATACAAATTATTGAAAAGAGATAAAACAACCAAAGAAATAAGACTCACATATGACCTAGATATTAGAACTATCAGACAGGTACTTTAAAATAACTGTGACTAAAATGCTAAAGAATCCAGAAGGTGGACAGCATGCATGAATAGATGGGGACTTTCAGCTGAGAGGCAGGAACTATAAGAAAGAGTCAATTGGGAATGCAAGAAATAAAAATGACAACATCTGAGATAAAGGTTTCCTTCTATAGGCTCATCAGCAGCAAAATACAGGTCAATAGAAATTATGCAAACTGAAACATAAAAAGATAAAAAGGGAAGGGGAAGAGAATCAGATTAGAATATACATGAGTTGAAGGACACATCAAATGGCCTAATTTATATATAATTGGAGTTCAAGTGAAAATAATTTCAAAAGTCAAGGAGAAATAAACACTTTTTTAGGCAAAAGCCAAAAGAACTTATTGCTGACAGATCTGTATTGAAAGAGTGTTAAAGGAAGTTCTTGAAGCAGAGGAAACATAATACCAGACAGAAACTTGAATCTACACAAATAAATAAAAAGTCCAAAAATGGCAAAAATGAAGGTAAATATTAAAAACTTTGTCCAGGTGCATTGGCTCACGCCTGTAATCTCAGCACTTTGGGAAGCCGAGGAGAGAAGATTGCTTGAGGCCAGGAGTTCAAGATCAGCCTGGGCAACATAGTGAGACCCTGTCTCTACAAAAATTTTAAAACGTATTAGCCAGGCATGGTGGCACGTGCCTGTAGTCCCAGTTACTCGGGAGGCTATGGCTGGAGGATCGCTTGAGCCCTGGGATTCAAGGTTACAATGAGCTATGATTGGGCCATTGCACTCTAGCCTCAGTGCCAGAGCAAGACTCTGTTTCTAAAAATAAATAAATAAATATATTATTTTCTCATTTTTAGTCATTCTAAAAAGAATTGCTTAAGCAAAAAATAGTAGCAACACTTTGGGATTTATACCATATATAAAAGTAAAATGTGGGTCATCAATAGCGTAAAGCATGAGAGGAAGAAATTGAAAGTATAATGTAAAGTATTTTAGTTTAATATTATTTGAAGATAGACTGCAATATATTAAAGATGCATGTTAAAAATCTGGAGCAACCCGTAAGGCTTTTTATAAAGTATAACTAATAAGCCAATAATGATGACAAAATGGAATCATAGAAAAATTAATCACAGATCAGGCAAAAAGAAAAGAGAAAAAGAAACAAAGAAGAGACGAGAACTAATAGAAAATATTTAGCAATACAGGGGATTTAAATCAAACCATATCAATTAAAACATTTAATTAAAAAATTGAAACACCCCAATTAAAAGGCAGAGATTGTCAGACTGAGTGAAAAAGCAAAACTTGATGATGTGCTATCTACAAGACACATGATTTAAATATAGACATAAATAGATTAAAAGTAAAAGGGTGGAAAAAGATACACTCACGCCAACCATAAAAACAATTTATTAAAAAAACTAGAGTGGCTATATTGAAAGTAGTAAAAGTAGACTTCAGAGCAGGGAATATTACCAAAGATAATGATTATTAAGGATCAATTCATCAAGAAGATATAATAATCTTAAAGGTGTATGCACCTAACAGACAGATACTTTAAAATAACTATGATTAAAATGCTTCAGATACATAAAGCAGTAACTATCAGAGCTGAAAATAAGTAAATAAATCCACAAATATAGTTAGAATTTAAACAGTCCTCTCTCAGTAATTGATTGAACTAGTAAGCTGAAAATCAGTAAGGACATAGAAGACCTGGACAACATTATCAACCAACTAGCTCTAACTGACATTTATAGAACAATCCAACCAAATTGCCCATGACATATTCTTTTCAAGTGTGAGTGAGACCATATTCTGGGCAATACAACACATTTGAAAATTTGAAGCTATATAACATATGTTTTCTAACTGCAATTAAATTAAAGCATAAATCAGTAACAGAAAGATGTCTGGACTATCAACAAATATTTGAAATTAAGCAACACACTTCTAATGAGTCAAAGAGGAAGTCACAAGGGATATTAGAAAATATTTTTAATTATATAAAAATAAAAACACAACATATTAAAATTTGTGGGATGCAGCTAATGCAGTGATTTGAGGAAAATTTATAACATTGTATACTTGTGTTAGAAAATAAGAAATGTCTCTGGCCAATTATCTAAGTTTTGACTTTAAGAAACTATAAAAAGAAAAGCAATTTAAATCCTAAGAAAGCAGAAGGAAAGAAATAATAAAGATAAAAGCAGAAATCAATAAATTGGAAGAAAAAATAGATAAAAATTAATGAATGAAATTCTGGCTTTCTGTGAAGAGCAATAAAATTGATAGGCCTCTAGTCAGAATAATAAGGGGAAAAAAGGAAAAGACAGAAATTACCAATAATGGGAATAAAAAAGGAGACATCATTCCAGGTCCTATAGACACTGAAAAGATAAGGAAATATTATGGACAACCTCACGCCAATATAGTTAGTAACTTAGATTAAATGTACACTCCCCTTGAAAGACACAAACTACCAAAACTTATTCAAAAAAGCAACAGATAAGCTGAATAGTCCTATAAATATGATAAAGAAATTAAGTTCATACTTAAAAACTACACACTATAGTCAGTTCCCCACATAGGAAACTGCATGCACAGATGATTATATGCACCCCATGGCAAGTTCTTCAAATATTTAGTGAAGGAATAATGTAATTCTACATAAACACTGCCAGAAAATCGAAAAGCAGTGAACACCTCCCAACTCATTAAATGAGACTGGCATCATGCTGATACTAAGAACAAACATATTACAAGTGAAAAGAAAAACACAAAAAAATATAAACATAAATTTAATATCCATTGTGATTAAAAAAACACCTCTGGACAAACTAGGAAAAAAAGGAACTTCTTTAACATGATAGGATTCATTTATGAAAAACTTACACCTAACATTATATATAATCCTGAAAGGAGAAATGCTTTTCCCTTAAGATCAGAAGCAGAGAGATGAGGTCCATTCTCACTACTCCTCTACAACTTTATGCCAGAAGTTCTAGCTAGTGCAAGAAAGTAAATAAAATGCATAAATAAATAAAATAAAATACCACTAATTCTAACGTTAGTTTAGAAAGGATACAAGGCCATTAAGTAAAAATCAATTGTATTTTTATGTACTAACAATGAACAATTAGAAATTGAATTTTAAAAAGTTTTTTAAAGAACCGTTTACAATATTACCAAAAATGATAAAAGATGTGTGCAAGATGTCAATTTTCCTGAAATTGACCTATAGGTTCACCACAATGACAGTCAAAATCCTAGGAGACTTCTTTACAGAAATCAACAAGCTTATGCTTAAAATTCATTTGAAAAACTGAAGGAACTAGAATAGCCAAAACAATTTTGAAAAAAAATGAATTTGGAGGTTTATGCTATTTAATTTGAAAATATGCTATACTGCTACATCAGTAAAGACAGTTCAGTAATAATGAAAAGACATCCAGAAAGAGGCCCATAAAAATACGGTTAAAGTGATTTTCAAAAAAATGCCTAGCTGATTGAATGGAGAATGTATGGTCTTTCCTCAAATAGTACCAGAAAAATTTGATATCTACATACCATAACAACAACAGCAAAAATTCTTGACACATACCCCACAACATATACAAAAATTAATTTGAAATGGATCCTAGACAATGTAAACTCTAAAACTGTAAACTTATAGAACACATAGGGGAACTTTTTGTGACCTTGGATTCATCCTGGAAAGGAAAAGCATGAACCACAAAGAAAAAATGAACTAATTAGGTTTCATTGAAATTTTAAAATTCTGTGTTTTGAAAGGCAGATTAAGAAAATGAAAATACAAGCCACACACTAAGAGAAAATATTTTAAAAACGCATATCTGATAAAGGACTGTAACCAGGATATATTCTGATCTCTCGGAAGTCAGTAATTAAGAAACAACCTAATTTTGTAAGTGGACAAAAGATTTGAACACACACTTCATGAAAAAAGATATATATACGGCAAATAAAGCATTAGTTATTGGGGAAATGCAAATTAAAACTCAAGGAGATACCCCTGCATTCCCCCAATAACTAATGACATTGAGCATACTTATTGGAATGGCTAAGAAACAAAATAAAAATGGAACTTTGGCAATGCCAAATGCTGACAAGGATGTGAAGCACCTGGAATTCTTCTACACTGCTAGTGGGAATGAAAAATGGTATAGCCACTTAGGCAAATGGTTTGGCATTTTCTTATGAAGTTAAACATATACTGACCTTATGTGGTAGGCTGAAAAAGGCCCCCCAAAAGGATATGTCCACATGCTAATCCCCAGAACTTGTGATAGTACCTTATATGGCAAAAGAGCGAATATTACTTTATATGGCAAGAGATGTGATTAAGCTAAAGACCTGGAAAGAAGGCGTTTATTCTGGGTTATCTCCGTGGGCTCTTAACGCAGTCACGTGTGTTCTTACGAGAGAGAGGCAGCGGGAACTGGGGACAGACCCACAGAGGACAAGGCCACGTGAAGATGGAGGCAGAGTTTGAAGTGATGAGGCTACAAGCCAAGGAACATCAAGGTGTGACCACAGCCACCAAAAGGCAGGAGAGAGTCATGGAGCAGATTCTCCTCCCAGAGTCTCTGGAGCCATTGCAGCCCTGCCGACACCTTGACCTTGGACTTCAGCCTCTAGAACTGTGACAGAATAAATTTCAGTTGTTTGAAGCCACCAAATTTGTAGCAATTTGTCATAGCAACCTTTGGAAACTAATATACCAGATAACCAGGAAATGTCCCTGATACATATTTACCCAAGAGAAATAAAGTCATATATCCAAACACAACCTTTACCTGAATGTTTATAGTGACTTTATTCATAATTTTCCCGAACTGGAAACAACAAATATGTCCATCAACTGATGAATGGATAAACAAGTTATGGCACCCCTATCCAAAGGAATACTACTCAATAGTTTTGTTTTTTAAAAAAAAACCCAAGAATGTTGACCAGCCTGAGCAAGAGCGAGACCCTGCCTCTACCAAAAATAGAAAAAATTAGCTGGGCATGGTGGCGCATGCCTGTAGTCCCAGCTACTCGGGAGGCTGAGGCAGGAGGATCACTTTAGCCCAGGAGTTTGAGGTTGCAGTGAGCTGTGATGATGCCACTGCACTCTAGCCAGGGTGACAAAGCGAGACTCTGTCTGAAAGAAAGAAAGAAAGAAAGAAAGACAGGAAGAAAAACCTAAGAACAAATGATACACACAACAGCATGAAGAACTCTAAAAAGCATTACAGTAAGTAAAATAAGGCAGGATCGAAAGGCTATCTGCCACATGATTCTATTCATGTGACGTTTTGGAAAAGGCAAAAGTGTAGGAACAGAAAACAGATCTGCGGTTACCAGGAGGTAGGGACGTGGGGAGGGAATTGACTACAAAGGAGCGTGAGGAAACGCTTTAGGCTTTTGGCAACATTCTAAATCTCAATGGTGGTAGTGTAGTGACCATATCAGTTTATCAAAATTAATAGAACTGTCCACCTACAAGGAGTAAATTTTACTGCATATAAATTATACTGCAATAAACTTGAAAAAAAAATTATGAAATGCCAAAGAAAAAGAAACTATCCTAAAAGCCTCAAGAGTGAGAAGACAGAAAACCGACAGAGCAGCAGCAATTAGGCTAGTGGCTCACTTCTCCACGGCAACATCGGAAGCCAGAAGACCACAGGATAATTTAGCTTCAATATCCTGAGAGAAAATCACTGCCAACCTAGCATTCAACATTCTGTGTAATCAGTCAGAGTCTGTCAGCAACACAAAGAGGAGTCTAAATATTTTAAGCAGAAAAGGAATTAACATCGGAAATTAGGTGCTTGCAAAATCGTTGGAAGGGCTGGAGGAGTGAAAGTCAGATGTTGCAGGTGGTAAACTCGGAAATTGGAAACAAGAAGCTACAAATGAAGCCTGAAGTTGGAGGCAGAGTGGACTGTGAAGTCTGCAGATGCTGTAGGAAGCTGTCACCACCACTGAAGAATCACACACTAGTGTCCACCACCGCTGCCAGAGGAAGGCTTAAATGCCAACTGCTTCGTGCCTTCCAAATCTCCAGCAACGGGAGTGCTGATGGCAAGAGATTCTGAAAAGAACGGGGGTGCAACTATAGCAGTATCTAGAAAAAATGATGGCAAGTAATGTGGGAGAGGAGTCTAGAATTAATAATATATCCTTATATGAGTCAAGAGGAACAGAAAGGTGTTGGTTAACTTTAAACCTTATGAAGCCAAGTCTGCATATAAAATAGCTAGAGTAACTCCTAAATAAGACAGGTAGAGAACACGTAATCCCCAAGTAGATGGGAAAAATGGACTAGTAATGTTTTTTAAAAAAGAAGTTAAAAAGTCATTCTAGAAGAAAGAGAGAAAAAAAAAGAGAAACACACAAAAATCCAGGCAAAAAGTATGTAAAAGGTGGTAGATATTAATCTAAATACAGGTTGAGCATCCGTTCTCCAAATATTTAAAATCTGAACTTCTCTAAAATTTGAAATTTTTTGAGTACGGACATGATGCTTCAAGAGGAAAATTCTACATCTGACCTCATGTAATGGGTTGCAGTCAAAATATAGTCAAAACTTTGTTTCATGCATAAAATTGTTAAAAAATATTGTATAAAACTACCTTCAGCTATGTGTATAAGGTGCGTATGAAACATAAATACATTCCTCATTTAGACTTGGGTCCCATCCCCATGGTATCTCATTATCTGCAAATATTCCAAAATCTGAAAATATTCAAAATCGGAAACACTTCTGATTCTAAGCATTTTGCATAAACGATACTCAGCCTACATGCCAGTAATCATGAGAATGAATGAGATTTTTTATTTAAAAGACCAAGGTCATCAGACTATTTTTTTAAAAGTCTAGCTACATGTGGTTTAGAGAAGTCAGAAAAAAACATGAAGTATGAAGGTCAAACATAAAAGTTGAAGTTAAAAAAAAAAGGAGAAAGATATAACAAGAAAATACTGCACACAAAAAAAATTTTGGTGAAGCTATATTGACATAAGATAAAATAAACTTTTAGACAAAAAGCATTATTAAAAATAATGGGACTTTCTACATAATGATAAAATGTTCAGTTATTCTAAACTTTCATGCACAAAAATAAAACACAAAACATATAAAGTAAAAATTGACAAAACTGCAAGAAGAAATAGAAAAATTCACAATCATAGTGAGAGATTTTTAATATATCCATCTCAGTTTTTGATCAAGTAGACAAAAAATGACAAAGAATATAAAAATTTTAACAGTGCAAATGAGAAAGTTCTCATGGTCACACAAAGAATATTGCACCCAACAATAGGAGGATATGCATTTATTTCAAAGCATATATGAAATAGTTACAAAAATTGACTCGCACAGCTAGCCTCGATAAATAATAAGACCATCTTCTCTGGTGCTAATGCATTAAAGTAAGAAACTTAGTAACAAAATGTACCTATTAAAATTCATATATCTGGAAATTTTAAAAGATCTAAATATTCATGGCTCAAAGAAGGAATTATAACAAAAATTAGAAAAGAGAATTATAAATAAGTGATAAAATTATTCCATATAAAATTGCAACTAAAGCAGTATTTAGAGGAAAATTTATACCTTTAGTTGCTTATATTAGAACTGAAGAAAGACTCAAAATTAAAGATTTGAGCACTAAATTTAAGAAATCAATAAAACAGGAGAATAAACCCAATGAAAACAGAAAGAAAAAATCATTAAAGTTAGAAATAAACTAAAGGCACAAAACAAAGTGCAATAGAAAGAAATATCAAAGCCAAAAGTTGGGTCTTTAAAAAGAAGCTTTTTAAAAAGATCATTCCCTAGGTAGCTTACTCAGAAGACAATAAAAAGGTGTGGAGGGTAGAGAATGAAAAAGATAAACAATATCAAGAATTAAAAAGAGGTTACAACTACAAAAGCCACAATGATTAAACAGATGAAAAGAGGTTATTGTGAAAAACTTCACGATAAGTTTTGAAACTTATACAAAAGTGGATAAATCTAGAAAAATACAGTTTATCAAAGAAGCAGCAGAAAACCTGGAGAGTCCAATGACCTTTAAAGAAATTGAATTATTAGCTAAAAATCTTCTAGAAAGAAGAAAACTAGGTCCAAATGATTTATCAGCAATTCCTACCAAATGTTTTAGGAATAGGAAAAGAAGAAAGTTGCCCTAGATACTATTGTAAAAGGCTAGCATAATCTTAATTCTAAAACTAGACAGGATAATATTGGAAAGAAAAATCAGACTGACCTCATGCAAAAACTGCATTAGTCAGGATGGAATAGATCATTTTGCAGTAAAAAATTCTAAAACCTCAGTGGTCTTGCACAGTGAAAGTTAGGTTCTCTCCCATGTCATAGAGCATTGCAGGGCAGGCAGCTCCGTTCCAGGCAGTAACACAGGGATCCAGGGTACTTCCCTTTTATGGCTATAACCACCTAAAACATATGGCTTCCAAAGTCACCACAAAAGGGGAAGTAGAGGCTGGAAAATTGTATGAGATGACTCTAAGGCCCAGGCATAGAAATGACTACACTATTGTTGTGGGCCAACTTGTGTCCCCCCGTCAGCAAAAATGTTGAAATCCTAACCCCAGAACCTCAGAATGTACCTGAATTTGGAGATAGGGTCTTTAAAGTAGTAATTAAGTAAAATGAGGTCAGATGGATGCGCTCTAACCCAATACGACTGGTGTCTTTATAGCAAGAGGAGATCAGGACACAGACACGTGCATGCACAGAGGCAAGACCGTGTGAGGGCACAGCAGGAAGATGGAGCAGAGCCTCAGGAGAAACTTATCTGCTGACACCATGATGTAACTGCAAAGGAGGCTGGGAAATTTGCTCATCTTTATGCCAGGGGAAAAGGAAACAGAGGGCTGAACACATTGAATGGTCTCTGCCACATGAGCAGTGATGTCGAAGCCCTAAACAAAATATCTCCTATGAATCAGCTAGAAAAAGACAACCAACCCAATAGATGAATGAGCAAAACCGCAAATAGGCATTGGCTAAGAGAGAAAGTAAGATGGTCCGGAAACATTCGGAAAGTCATGACGTCTGGCTGCTACTCTCAGTGTGGTCCTTTAAACAATAGCATGGGGATCCCCTGAGAGATGCTGGTAGTCAGGAAAATGAAAAGGAAAATGCTACAGAGATATCATTTCATACCTACCAGATCGGCGAAAATGAAAAAGTTCGTCAATATCAAAAGATGAAGATGTGGACCAATAGGAACACTCGGTTCCCACTGGGGTAGAGTGGGAATTGGTGTAACCATGCTGGAAAAGAATTTGCCAGTTCATTGTAAATTGAATACGTGCTTACCCTAGGACCCGACAATTCCACCTCTAGGTATACACTTAGGTATACACAGTGGTGCTTCTCACTCTCTAATGTGCATGCAATTTTGTTAAAACACAGATTCTAATTCAGTAGATCTGGGATAGGACCCCGAAATTCTACATTTGATGTTAATGCTGCTGCCCTGAGGGCCACACTTAGAGAAGCAAACAGGAGTCATGTGAATCATTATTTACAGCAACACACATAATAGCTAAAACCCCAAGTTCCCACCAGCAGTAGACTAGGTGAACAAATTGCAGCATACTCATACACTGGAATATTATTTAGAAGTGAAAGTGAATGAATCACAACTATTCACATTAAAAATAGACGAATCCAACAAATATATTATTAAGCAGAAGAAGCAAGGCGCAGAAGAAAATACACAGTATGACTCCATTACATAAAGTTCAAAACTCAGGCAGAGCTAAATAATGTACGGGCAGACCTCATTTTATTATGATTCACAGATACTGTGCTTTTTACAAATTGAAGGTTTGTGGCAACCCTGTGTCGAGCAAGTCTACTGGTGCCATTTTTCCAACAGCATGTGCTCACTTCATGTCTCTGTGTCACAGTTTGGTAATTCTCACAGTATTTCAAACATTCTCGTTATTATTATATCTGTCGTGGTGATCTGTGATGAGTGATTGTCAATGTTACTATTGTCATTCTTTTGGGGTCCCACAAACCGCGCCCAGGTACGACAGCTAACTTCATTGACAAATGCGGTATTCTAACTGCTCGTTAACCGGCTGTCCCCTCTTCTTTCTCCCTCTCCTTGGGCCTCCCTGTTCCCTGACACACAACAACATTGAAATCAGGCCAACTAATAACCCTACAATGGCCTCTAAGTGTTCAAGTGAAAGGAAGAGTCATGTCTCCCACTTTAAATCGAGAGCTACTAATGATTAAGCTGAGTGAAGAAGGCATGTTGAAAGCCAGGGTTCTTGTGCCAAATAGTTAGCCAAGTTGTGAATGTGAAGGAAAAGTTCTTAAAGGAAACTAAAAATGCTACTCCAGGGAACACACGAACAATGAGAAATGAAACAGCCTTATTGCCGATATGGAGAAAGTTTGCGTGGTCTGGATAGAAGATCAAACCAGCCACAACCTTCCCTTAAGCCAAAGCCTAATCCAGGGCAAACCCTAACTCTCTCCAACTCTACGAAGGCCAAGAGAGGTGAGGAAGTTGAAGAAGAAAAGTTTGAAGTTAGCGGAGGTTTGTTCACGAGGTTTAAGGAAAGAAGCCACCTCCGTAACATAAAAGTGCAAAGTTAAACAGCAAGTGCTGATAGAGAAACTGCAACGAGTTATACAAAAGATCTAGTTAAGATAACTGATGGAAGTGGCTACATTGAACAACAGTTTTTCGGTGTAGAATGAACAGCCTTCTATTGGAAGAAGATGCCATCTAGGGATTTCATAGCTACAGAGGAGAAGTCAATGCCTGGCTTCAAAGCTTCAAAGAACAAACTGACTCTCTTGTCGGGGGCTAATGCAGCTGGTGCTTTTAAGCTGAAGGCAATGCTCGTTTACCATTCCAAAAATCCTGGGCCGCTTAAGAATTATGCTAAATCTACTCAGCCTGTGCTTCCTAAACGGAGCAACAAAGCCCGGATGACGGCACATCTGTTTACAGCATGGCTTACTGAATATTTTAAGCCCACTGTTGGGAACCACTGCTCAGAAAAAAAGATTCCTTTCAAAATACTACTGCTCACTGACAGTGCACCTGCTCCCCCAAGAGCTCTGATGGAGATTAAGGCTGTCCTCCTGCCGCCTAGCACAGCGTCCATCCTGCTGGCCGTGGATCAAGGAGTAATTTTGACTTTCAAGTTTTATTATTTAAGAAATACATTTCATAGAGCTGTAGCTGCCATAGATAGTAATTCCTCTGATGGATCTGGGCAAAGTAAATTGAAAACCTTCTGGAAATGATTTATTAATACCATTCTAGATGCCACTAAGAACGTTTGTGATTCATGGAAGAAGTTAAAACATCAACATTCACAGGAGTTTGGAAGGAGTTGATTCCAACCCTCAAGGATAACTTTGAAGGGTTCAAGACTTCATTGGAGGAAGTCACTGGGATAGCAAAAGAACTAAAATGGGAAGTGGAGCCTGAGGATGTGACTGAATTGCTGCAACCTCATGATCAAACTTGAACAGAGGAGAAGTTGCTTCCTATGGATGAACCAAGAAAGTGATTACTTGACACGGAATCTGCTCCTGGTGAAGATGCTGGGAACATTGCTGCAACAATAGCAGAGGATGTAGAATATTCCATAAACTTAGTTGATAAAGCAGTATAAGAGTTTGAGAGGACTGACTTCAATTTTGAAAGAAGTTCTACTGCGGGTAAAATGCTATCAAACAGCATCGCATGCTACAGAGAAATCTTGCCTGAAAGGAAGAGTCAATTGATGCAGCAAACTTCATTGCTGTCTTATTTTAAGAAATTGCCAAAGCCACCCCAGCCTTCGGCAACCACCACCCTAAAAATCAGTCAGCAGTCGTCAACACCGAGGCAAGACCCTCCACCAGCAAAAAGATTACAACTCACGAAAGAGGTTCCAATAACTGTTAGCATTTTGTAGCCATAAAGTATTTTTTCATTACGTACATTGGTTTTTAGACAAAATGCGACTTCTCATTTAATAGACGACAGTATAGTGTAAACATTACTTTCCTATGCACTAGGAAACCAAAAAATTCATGTGATTCACTTTAATGCAATATTCACTTTATTGCGGTGGTCTGGAACTAAACTTACAACATCTCTGAGGTATGCCTGTATTGTTTAGAAATACTTATGTATCTGCTAAAACTCTGTAAAAAAGAGAGAAGTAAAGAAATGATTAGTAGAAACTCGGCATAGCGGTTCCCTCTGGGAGAGAGGAGGAGGAAGCTGATGGAGAATAAATCGGGGGGGGGGGGCTCCCCAGGTACAGGTGATGCTCTGTTTCTCAAGCTGGATGGTGGATACATGGGCATTTTATTATTATTCTTTACACAGTGTGTACACATCTTATGTATTCTTTTGAATACAAATGCAACAGGAAGCCTTTTTGTATTTAAGTCTCAAGCGGCTAGTAAAATAAATCTAGCAAATTATAAAAAAAAAGTCTAAATGTTGAGAATCAAGGTTTGCTTGCACCTCTGAAACAAAACACACATCCGCCTCAACTTGCAAGTCATACAGTGTCGGCCACCGAAAGGAAGACCTCGGGGACACGCTCCCTCTTTCGACGCAAGGCTTTCGGCCGTAGACGAGGAGAGAGGGCTAGCAGAACTGCAGAGTGTGCGCAGAACCGTAACTGCCCGGCGCAGAGTGGTCAGCGAGGGTGTGGGGCTGACTCCCTGGAGCAGCAGTGAAGAGGCAAGGAATAGGAGGGAGGGCTGAGGACCCCTCATCTTTCACTTCACCAGTTTGGGATGCTCTCTGGGGAAGTCCACCTTCCTTTTCTGAATACTGCATCAAACCTTCCCTCTCCCACCTTCCAAGGAGTACCCCACCTGCTGGCTGTGGGAGCCACAGCCCGGCGACTGTAACTCTGGAGCCGGGGGTCCTTTGGTCTGGTGAGCAGAGCCTCTGGCTCCAAACCCTCTGCCTTCCAGACAGGTGTGGTACCTGGGCCTGGCTCCTCCCACCTCCCTGCAGGGAACTCCTCTGTGCCACAGCTCTGTTCGCCACTTACCACCAGCGCAAGAGTGATGATGAGATTGAATTTTAGCTTAGGGAAAAGCAAGTTATAAATACATCCTGGTGTACTATTAATGTCAATAATATTAGTGCAATTATTTCCAGACTAGTCAGATGCAATAAAAGCGACAGTAAACAAGCCTGGAGCAGCCACCAGGTGAGCGCTGTGGGGGCCGCGCAGCTGGCTGGCTGGCTGGCTGCTGGGAGCGCGTTGCCTTTGCTGCTGCCATGTGTGCAGGGGGGAGCCGTGCTGTGGGGCTGCAGCTCTGGTGCCTGCCTTCACCTCCCCCAGGTCCTGCCGCCTTCAGATAACCGAGCGAGGCAGCCGTCTCCACTCCTAGCAACAATCGTGCCATAGATGAAAGCGAGAAAGAGATCGAGCCCCACGTGCTACTTGCAGGTGAGACGCCTGCAAACCCAGAGCAGAGAGGACGGCCCAGCTCTGCAGACTCGCCTTCCCGAAGTCCCCAGAACCCTGCGTCCCCCATGGCACTTCTCCCTGTTTCGTAATTATCCGTTTACATGTCTGTCATCCCACTAGACTCTGGATTCCCCTGGGACACGGGCCAGGAACCCCTGGCGTCTGTGACGGCGTGCAGTGCAGAGCAAGGCTCCGCAGACGTTGAGCTGTGAAACCTGCAAGGCCTCGCCTGGCTGGTGGGGAAGTAGACACTCTGGGGGCTAAGAATGCGGGTCTGGGGTCAGGCGGGCATGGAAATAGCAGTCTTTTCTTCCACTTACTGGCCACGTAACTGGGGGTAGTTTACTCAGCATTCTGTGCCTCACTTGCCTCACCTGTAAAGTAGAGATTATGATGATACTCGCCTTAGAGGGTCGTGAGGATTAGCAGAGAGGATACATATAAAGTGCATGCCGCCGGCCTCATAGGCATGCTTAACAAGCAGACTGTGATCTGGGATTATGAGAGGGGCAGCACAGTGAAGTGCATGAGCCAGGCTCCCTGGGTGGGATTCCTGGTTCAGCCCCTATCTAGTTGTGTGACCTTGGGTGACCTCTGGTGACTGGGCCGGGACCAGGGCGAGACAAGCGAGGCACCTGGGTGTAAAATGTAGTGAGGGGCCTCACTCGCCACCCTGCTCCTATCCCTATCGGACAAGCTGTTTGCCTCTCTGTGCCACGTAGTAAGTGATAAATGAATGTGAGCTGCTCTTGTGGATAAAATTAATTTCCCTGGAACAACTGTCTGTGTAGCAGATCGTTCCGATGTTGTACGAAAGCAGTAAAGCCGAGCCCACCAGCACGCCGGGAGGGAGGGGGCAGTTGGAGTGAGCAAAAATGTCTTCCTCCAAGTCCCCCTGCCTGCTTTCAACCAACTGCGTTTTCCTGGGGCTTGAGTGGCTTGCCGTACCATGCAAATGAAAAACTGTTTGGCTAAGCAGTGATAAAGGGCCCAGAAAGAAAGCGGGGTGTCAAATCCAGGAGGCCTCGGAGGCCACGGTAAGGAGTTTGGTCTTGGTTCGCGCAGGCCGATCCATTGCTGACCAGGTGGTTCCCGATTAGGACGTCACGCGCATGGCAACCCCTTTGCTCCCCCACCACCTGGGCAACCTGCTCCGCCGTCTGCCCACCCAGCTTCCTCTATCAGCAGAAGCAAAAGAGAGAAGAGGGTCACCCGGGGTGCTCCAGTGCAGAGTGTAAGACATTCGGTGGCTGGCTTCTCTGCAATCAGAAAGAGCTGGCATCCGCTTTATCCTTAAAAAGGCTAAAGCAGTCTTCCCAGCAGCGACCGACCTGGGACTTTAAACAAATTTGCATGGAACACTCCCTCTGGCACGTCCTGGCGAATGTCTCCGGCTCTCCTGCTCTCCACAAAGGCCCGTATATCTTCTCCCCAGGCCTTTCCAGCTGAATTTTAAAGAGGGTTTTAGAGAGCGCGTCATGACAAGCGTCTTCAGAGGGGTCTAAATCACAGCACGCAGAAGGGAAAGAGGCTATTTCTTTCCCTGAGAATGATCTGTCCACTCTGATTCGGTGATTTGCCCACCCCAGCCACGAGCTAAGAAACTTTGCAAAAAATGTGAAACTTCCCATCCTCCATTTTCCCTCTCCCCCAAATCGCTCTCAATCTCTTTTTTCCTTTCCCTTGTTCTCCCCATCCCTCCTCCCTCTTCCCCTTCTCTCCATCATAAAATAATAAAGCGAATCCAAGTGCATCTAAATCCCTCCGCGAGATTGCTGGAGAGCGGGCCAGCCAGACGTGTTTACTACTAAGTGGATGCAAATTCACTTACCGCTGATTTCCAAAGGAATGAGCCGTCCCTGCCACAATATTGCTTTTCTCATCACCAAATGGGGCCTTGGCTTTGTAATTTGGCAAAGCTGTCAAAACAATCAGATCTGGGAGGTGGGATGGTGTCTGCGTCCTGTCCCGCCATCCCGAGAGAGAGATCTCGACAGCAGCCTCAGGCAACTCCGCTCAGAAGTGTGCTCCGTGGGGGAGCCCGTGGGGGGGTGTCATGGAAAGAGACCAGTCAGCTGGGCATGGGACGCAGGTCAGAGCCAAGGTCAGGAAGGGCTGGCCCATCCCGCAAAGGCAGCCCCATGGCGATGCGGTTCCACACCATCCAAGATGCCGAGGAAGAAAGCTATCAACACACATCCTGGTACAGTCCCGTGCTCCGTGCAGGGATGTCACAGGCCTACCGGCCACTGCAGCTGGCCCAGGGACACCAGGTGTAGAACTCGTGATGGGTGGAAAACCCATCTACTGCCCAGGCACGTCCCGGGCTCTATCGGGGCCTGCCTGGATTCTTCATTAGCAGAAGAGGAAAGTTGATGAACCTGCCCCAACTTTCCAGTCTCTAGTTACAGGACTTCCCAGGTAATGGCTGTGAAAGCCAATTATGAGAGTTTCACGGTGAAAAGAAACGTCAGTCCTCCTGGGGCTGGCTGCTAGCCGGGGTTCTTCGGGTTTCACACAGTAGAAAATCGAATTGAACTCAAGATAGTTTGGTTCAAGCCACCAGGAAGCTGGGGGTATTTGTTTTCTAATGGCAGCTGTAGTAAATCACCACCAAGGCAGTGGCTTCAAACAAGGTGAATGTGATCTCGCGGTTCTGGAGGTCAGAAGTCCAAAAATGGGTTTACGTGGCTAGAATCAAGGTGTCGGCAAGGCTGCATTCCTTCTGGAAGATGTAAGGAAGAATCTGTTCCTTTCCTATCCTAGCTTCTGGGAATGCCTAAAATTCCTTAGCTCACAGCCCCTTCCAGCAAACTTCGCCCTCTGTCTCCATTGTCACACCTCCCTCCCCGTCTCTGAGCCTCCTGCTTCCCCTGTGATTATGTCAAGCCCACTTGGATAATCCAAGATAATCTCCCCATCTCAAGATTCTTAACTTAGTCATATCTGCAATGCCCCTCTTGTCATGTAAGTTTCTAGGGATGAGGACGTGAATGTCATTGGGGGGGGGCCCATTATCTTTGTTACCACATTGGGGGTGAGCTTCAGGTAGGGATGGATCTAGTGGCTCAAACAGTATCATCTGGGTCTTTCTGTCATCTCTACCTCCACATTCTGCTTCCTTTGTGTTAGTCTTATCCTCTGTGCCTTTTCATATAGCCTTCTTCCTCGTAGCCAAGGAACAAGCTGCCCTAAATCTTGACATTTCAGATTAGTAGAAAAAAAATAATCTTTCCCTTCTCCTCTCTTTCTCTCTCCCCTGGTCCAATCACCAGTCTCTATGCAGACTCCTTGAATCAAATAAGGCTCCTTGTGGTGCTTGGGAAGAAGGGTGTTGGAAAGGAAATGAAAATCTCGAGATAGCCATGTTGGGGGTTAGTCAATCTAACTTGCATATTAATAAGCATGAACTCATTCTGTAATCCAAGCTGGTGATGCCAGACACATCAGCTACCAAATGCCCCAGCAGCAGAGCCTCGTTATTATTCAGTCTCTTAAAGGCCAGGCCAACCACAAAGAGGCATGGGCAGAAATCCCAGACCTGCTCAGCGGGGGACATTGACACCTGCAGTTAAATAAGGCCATGGGAGCTGCATGTGCACCCCCCTCCGTTTCACCAGGTGTCTCCATGACCTTGAAGGAAAAGACCCCTCCCTCCTGGGGTGGGATGCTAATTAAGAGTAATTGCAGTCCGGCTGGGCTCCAGTTACAGCAATTACAGAGTTCTGGATATGTTAATGCTCACATTGGCATGGAGAAGATGGTGGAATTTGGAACATAGACCCCATTTAGGAGCTATGGCTAGGATGACCCTACATCCAAGTCTGCCAGGGACAGTCCTAGTTTGCACCTGCTGGGGTGGTGGATTATTACTAGTTCTCCCCTTCTCTCTCAGAGGGGTCTATGTTTAAATGACAAATATGTGGCGACCCTCATATTAGCAGAAGTAGAAAGGAATTTATTTCCCTTTCTGTGGTTCAGCTTACCTCTCAACCAGGTGGGGCTGCAAGGCAGCCTTGGAGGAAGACCCCTAAGTCACACAGGTTCCCCTCTCCTGTGCCAGCTTTAAAGCCAAGAAACAAACACACCTTCCTGTTGTAGGAAATGGGGAGCCTGTGACGTGACTTCTTTCAGCTGTCCCCAGCCCCGTGCACAGGACCCGCTGCCAGACCTGTCCTCTCTGGGTCCTTCGCCACATCTCCAAGGAAGCAGCTCCGCTGCTCCAGGAAAAGAACTTTTACAACTTTTCCTTGAATTTATTTATATGAATACCTATACCTTTATATAAGCGCATAAAGATGGTCATATGCAGGATTCATGTGTGCGTGGGTGTGTGTGTGTATATACTCTTATTTTTCTTTTTTCTTGTTAGTTTGACTTTCCTTGCCACTCCTTCTCCATCCTCCACTCATAACCACTGGAGATCTGTGTTAACACCCTAGTTGGGGTGTGTATTTTTCGTAGTCACACCATCCTATATAAATATAGACATACATACACACATACATGTATATGTACATATGTAACTTTTATACACACCCACATACGTTCACTTACGTACGCACGTGCCCTTATTATACATTCTCAGCCAGACTTTTGCCATTGTTTGTTTTGCTGAATTATATGATATTCAGTTTCTTGCTTTCCTCACTCAACAATACCTTGGGGAAATCTCTCCAAGTCCTCTGGTATTGCTCTAATTAATTGTTTTCAATAGTGTATAACTTCACATGGTGTGAGTGTACTATAATTTATGCACCCAGACCCCTGTGTGAATATTCATTTTGTTTACATGGGAGAAATTTCCCACATTTGCCAACATATAAATGTCTTTCACTTTTGCCCTAATGTTCTGGACTCATATATGATACAAAAATCTTTTCAAAAGTGTGTCAATTTGAAGAATGTAATCAGCGGCTGTTTTTTCCTGAGATGTCACTGTGACCCACCAATCAGACCGTAGGCACGGCTTGGCACCGTTACACAGTCAGTCACAATTAGCCCTTTGTGTTCTCTCGTGTCTGTTGTTTGAATGCAATTCTAAATTGGGGTGACCAGTCGAAGACTGGGTCCCTACACAGGAGGACTTCAATGCTTTAGAAAGGGATTGGTCTTTGGAACAGACAGCCCTGGGTTCAGATTCCAAACTCTACCACTTTTAACTCAGGAGATTTGGAAAAATACTCACCTTTTCCCAGCCCCAGTTGTCTCGCCTTTAGAATAGAAGTCATGATACCAACCACATAAAGTGTTCAGTGAGATGATGGGGACACGGGCCCCGGAGGCCACAGCCCAGCTGGCCCTCCCCTAACCCAAATCACGAATCATGTCGGGGCTTGAAGGAGAAAAGTTCAAATCAATCAATAGTGATGTTTGGGGCAAACAGTCCAAGCCAGATAAGCAAACAGAAACGGGCTGTTTTTGGAATAATTGGATGCCCTGCCTTTGTTTGCAGAGCAGTGTATGCACCAAGGATGTTTAAGGCGGCTTGTGGCCAGCAAGGTCCAGAGTGCTGGTGAGCCGCAGGAGGAGGGCGGCCAGGCCGGGGGAGCCCAGGTGTGTGCTTGTGAGGAGGGGTCGGGGAGGCAGGGACATTGGAGGAGGAGGGATGGACATTGGAGGACCTGAGGGTCCTGGGGCAGGTATGCAGGGGTAGCAGTGGCCGAAACCCTCCTACATGCTGGCCACAGGCTTTATGTGTCAGGAGCAAGTAGGTAGGCATTTCCCCACCTGGTAGCTGAGGTCACTTCCTGTCCTTGTCCCATGCCATACATCACACTTTCCAGAATTTACCCCAATCAACCCGCCCAAGGAGACAACAGAAACAGGCTCCACACCACTGATCTGTTACGGACTGAAGGTTTGCGTCCCCTCCCGACATTTATATGTTGAAGTCCTAACCCCCAATGGGATGATGTTTAAAGACAGAGCCTCTGGCAGGTGATTAGGGTTAGATGAGGTCACGAGAAAGGGGCCCCAGGATGGGATTAGTGGCCTTATAAAAAGAGGAAGAGAGAGACCAGAGAGCCTGCACAGACAGGCACTCTCTCCCCCTCCCGCCATGTGAGTACACAGCAAGAAGGTGGCCGTCTGCAAGCCGTGAAGAGAGCCCACACTAGAACCGGATCAGCCAGCATCTCAATCTTGGACTTCCAGCTTCCAGAACTGTGAGAAATAAATGCCTGTTGTTTGAGGCCCCCAGTCTGTGGCATTTTGTTATGGCAGCCTGAGCTCACTGAGACAGCAGCCCTGCCTTTCCTTGTTAGGGTTTAGGGGACAAAGGCCAACAGAGTGTTGTCAACATATCTGGTTCCCAAAACTGAGTCCCATGGCCAACACAAGCCACAGGTCTCATCTATTGCCAAGCTGCAGCGGGGAGGAGAGTGGCTGTGGCCAAGACAAGTGGAGAGGCACCCAGGCTGCAGGACCCAAAGAGGAGCCTTTCTTGTGGACAACTTACCCAGGACTCTGAGATATTCCTTTGCATCCCCCTTGGTGCTAACCCTGGTGTCTTGCACACAGTGGGTGCTTTATACATATCTGGGGAGACAATGATTAAAAATAATGATGAATACAAGCAAATGGGCAGAGAGGTTGGGACCAGCAGTTGCCTGGATTGGAGCGAAAAGTGAAGTTCCCCCCAAAACCCCAAGGCTGAGCCTGGCACCCAGAGTCCCACCAGAGAGGCGGGAGCCACCGCTATTAATTACTGGGGGAGGGGCCTCATTCATTAAAATCTCCAAAAAAGGAGTCATATTAGTGGCCAGGCACTCTGTTCTCTTCCCTCAAGGTGGGGAGATTTATTGCCCAAACTTATATTTTATCGCGCACAACTGAATAAAAATGATCGATTCCCCTGCCCGCCTTACAGCATCCTTCCACAGTTATTAAAGTCTCTAAAAATGTTTTCTTTAAAAAAAAAAAGGTTAAAAGAAAGAGAGGTGGAGAGAGAGCAAAGCGAGACAAGGCAGGGAACGCCGCTTGCTGGGGCTATCCATCTTGTCAGCTGTGGGCCACGTAACCTTGATGTCACTATATTTCCTGCTCCTATCCAAATTTACAGTGTGCCAGCCAAGGAGATGGAAATGCAAGACCTCCCCCTTGGAGGTGGATGCTAGAAGGTTCTTAGAGAGCCTGAGAGAGAGGAGCACCCCGGCGCGGAAAACTCTGAAAAGGCACCGAGCTCTTTGCAATTGTCCCTGAGTTGGGAAAACCCGGCCTCCAAGGCCAGGGAGATGGATTTAAACTCCGGGGCCCCAGACACATTTGGCAAGAACCTCTTTTGTCTCTGGTCACTGAAGAACAAGCAGGTTTCCACTTTGGAGGGCCAGAAATTTACCTGTGCAAGTTAGGAATGAGGGCGTTGGACGATGAGACAGACAAGGCGTGAACAGAACATAAGGGAGGTGCCCGGCCCGAAGCAGAGTGCAGACCGCGCAGGCCCTGTGCACACGCCGCCGCACGGACGGGCAATTGCACATCACCCATCTGTCCGTCCTAGCAGGTCCCCAAGCACCTTCAGTGCACCATTTTGGTAATTCAATTTTACTAAATGTCAAGTAATACAATTACATATCACCCATTTCCCTGGTATATTGTGAATTCCTACAGGACAAGGATAATAAGGCTCTCTCTCTCACACACACACACACACACACACTCATACACACACACAGAGGCACTGGGTGCTTTCTGTGGGGCTCTACTGAAGCCTATTTACTCGACAGTGGGAAAACTGTGTTCTAAAATTCCGTAATTCAAAATTTGTTATTGTGTCAGTCTGTTCTCTTTCCAAACTAGGTCTCGTCGGTTAGTCTTCCTGGACTTGTTTCTGATCAAGACATCTGTCCTGTGCTCACAGCCCAGTTCATGCTCAGGCCATTCTGTTCTGACTTCTGGGGCTCCCCACATTGCAGGGGGCCCCAGGCTCTGCAGTACTGCTGGGGCTGCAGCCTCCCCGGAAGGCTCTCTCCAGCGCTCCAGGTTTTCTGAGTGTGTGAGAGCCGTGCGTCCTTCTGGGAGTGTTTTCCTGGCGCAGCCTGGAAGGCAGCCACGAATCTGTCTCGGACCATTTGCCTCGGGCTCCCAATGCCAACCCTAACAGACACTTCCATCAGCCCGACGCACCAACGATCCATAAGCCATTAACCAGGCAATATCAGACCTCCCGACTCGGCCTCCTTTGTAGGAAGGAGTGCAGAGGAGGAGGAGGAAGGAGAGAAGAGGCAGAGAATACCAAGTCCTCGTTTCCTGTAAGAATATGATGATTGTGATGATGATGATGACAACAGCTAACAATGACAGAGCTCATTGTGCAGCCAGTACTTTTCTAAATGCACCCCATGGAGTAGCTCATCTAATCCTCACAACCACCCAATGAGACAGACATAATTATTATACTCACTTTACAGATAGGGAAACTGAGGCGTGGAGCTGTTACGAGACTTCCCCAGGTCACAGAGCCGGTGAGTGGCAAGGCTGGGATTTTGGCCAGATTGCTTGGCTCCAGGGTCTGTTCTCTCAGCTGCTGCGTTCATTGCCTCTCACCGTGGCCAGGAAGCCACAGTCGAAACAGCCTGGAGAGCGTCCAGCTCCACGTGGGCAGAGGAGTCCTGCTTCCCCACTGGCTGCTGCTGCACTACTGGGACTGGCTCCCCGCTCAGCAGGCAAAGGAGAGTCCTTGCTCAGGCCACAGAGAACAAAAACAACATCTTCTATTCCTTCTAGAAATAACAGTGTCTAAGCTACTTCCTTAGAGCCCCTCGGATCACCTGTCATTTCAGGCCCCAAACCTTCCACCTCTGAGGTTCTCAGTGGCCTGAGCTCTGGCTGCAGCTCCCCAGCCTATGCCAGACAGCTGTGCCCGGGGCTGGTCTCAGAGTCCCCTCATGTGCCAACAGCCCCTTCTTACACAGGAGGGATGGAACAGGGCAGAATGAGACTGTGGGGAAGGGAGGGAGGGACGGTGTCTTTCTAAACTCCACAGACACTCCCAGCGCCCTTCTTTCTAGGAAATTACACATAGTCACTAAAACAGAAGCTCCCCTACAATCCTAACACCTGCCTAGTGGCAGTACATGTAGTAGCTGGTGACCCAGTGCCACTGAGCCGGGACTGAAAGGGCTTCGTTCTGGGCGCCTGAGCGCCCGCACCCTCAGAGCCTGGCCCCAGAGGCCTCTCCCCACGCTCTGTCCCCAGCTCTGGGCCCCCACCCAGCTGGACTCACTTATCCTTTAGTCTAGCTCAAGCCTCCCTCTTCCAAGAAGCCTTCTCTGACTACATCCTTCCTTTCCCTCCTTCCCAGCGCTGATCAGAGTTTGTCGCCCAATTTAACACCGGCGGCTGTACAGTGCTGTATTGATCTTTAATCTTGTAATCCAGATCTATAGCACACAGCCTGTGTTTTTGCCCTGTGGCAACCCTGAATGAATTTAATGTTTTCAGCAGTTAAGAAACAGACTCATAGAACTGTGGAGCATTAACCCTCATTTTAAAAATTTGGGAGCAGAGGCTCAGAGAAGTTAAGTGACAGGCCTGGCACCACGTGGCTGCCAGAGTTGGGGTGTACTGAGCTTGGCACCCCCTGTTCTCTCCCCTGCAACGCAGGGAGCTTCGTGTCCTAAGAGCAGCCCCTGGGCAAGGACGGGTGCCACGCTTTATTTGGGAGGTGCTGGCAGGAGGCAGTGTGAAAGAGGCAAGAAGCACCAAAAGAAACGAGGGAAGCCCATTAAAGACTCAGTAATGACAGGTTACTATTGTGGGCAACGGGGCCCAACCCTTGGGGCCTCCGAGAGGCCGCAGAGCTCACCAGGCAGCTGGGGCGTTTCCCCGGGAAGCCCCCATTACTCCACGCTTCTAGCTGCCCTGTGGGGCTGAGCCCCTCCCATGGCCCAAGAACCCCCAGAGGCAAAGAACGGCAGTCGTTGGAGCGCAGAGTTTCCCGCATGTGTGTGAACTGTCCACCACTGAGGCTGGGGTGACCTCCAGGCGGGTCCAGGAGGGCAGGAGGGCCACACACAGGGTCTGCCACACTCGGGAGACACTTGCCATCAGTGGGAGTAGACTAGGGAGCCCCAACTTCCCTTCTTATCTGTGTCCGGTTCTCTTTTTCGTAGGAGCAAACCTCCGCTCCAAGATGTCAGATGAAAAAGAAGGGAGGCCCCCACCCACTGCCCGCCCCAGGGACGTATGTCATCACTGGGAGCTTTGAGGGAGCACAGGGAAAGGTGCACTGTCCCATGACATGTGGGGGTGATATTTGGGGGTGCTGCACACCCCAGATGCTCTTCCTGTGAGTGTGAGGACAGGGCTCCCCCGCCAGGCCCTTTCTCGCTGGGCACGGCCGTGTGCAGGGCTCGGAGAGACATTGTGCAGGGGAGGGGGGACATGAGGGTGAGGCAGACCCCTCCCAGCCTCCTGCACCCCCGGAGGAAGGCAGGTCGGGGCCTGGGCTCTGCGCACAGGTGTCTCTCCGGAGCCAGGCAGGAGACAGGATTGCCCAGTGCAGGTGTCCATAAAGAGGAAATGGAAGCAACAATGTCCTCCGGTGTTTGACACAGTCCCGACACGGTGGTCTTCAGCGGGGTGTGTTCGGAGTTTATGAGGAAATGTGCCTGTCACTTTCGCCTGCCGTCCTAAGGGACAAGCTCACCCCTCGGCCTGGAAATACGGCCTTGTCCATGTGGCTCACTTCCCTGCGAGGTATCCTGAGCATAGTCACACTAAACACACGCACACACACAAACACACGTACGCAGGCACGAGCACGCCCGTGCGCACGTGTGCACACACGCACACACGGAAAGCGCCTGAGTAGGAGTCAGCCAACCCAGATCCCAGCCTCCCCTGCCTCTAACTGGCTGCAAGCCCTGGGACTACACATGTCCCTCACTGGGACTTATTTTTCTAAAGAACCCCCAAGGCTGCTCAGCCCTGCCGCCCACCACCCCATCCAGAGCAGTTACAGCCCCAGGATGGACAAGAGGGTGTGGAGCCCCTCTCCCCACTGCACCCTTCTCCCCAAAAGAGGCAGAGTCCTGCACCCCAGGGCACTCATGCACCAGGCCCGCCAGGGTACAGAAGCAGGGGTATTGGTGGTTGGTGACATCCTGCTTCGCCCTTTTGGTGACGGGGATGAAAGTCTTTAAGCAGATCCACCGAAATGCCCCTGCAGGGAAAGAGCCTCACCACCCCTCTCTGGAGTGACGCCACAGCCAGAGTGCCACCCCCACTCCCACCGCTGACGCTGCTTCTGTCAGCAGAGAGGGTGGTGCTGCCAGAGGCTTCCGGATGTCACTGGGAAGCTGGGACGGGGGGGGGCGGGTGTCCCCAGCTCCCCCTCTGCCTATGACACTGTGGGGACAGCGTCTCAGGATCCTGGAGGCCAGTTCTTTGCAGAAGGGCTTTGCAACAGGACTCCCCCAAAATCCCCCAGATGGCAGGCCTAAACCAAAGGGCTTTTACGAGACAGAACCCCACAGCCAGCCACCCACCTTGGAAGACAGTGCCCAGATGTGCGGCTGGGTGGAGCAAGCCCCCGAGAGCCCACCCAGGCTGGCCCATTGTAAGCCACTCCCTCCAATAAAGGGCCTTGGCTTTGCGTTTGTAGTCTTTGGTTTCTGTTTGCTGAGATTAGGAGACCTGCCTACAGTGCTTGGCTTTTGCAAAGCACGTGTGAAACATCTCATCTGTTAGTGCTCTCCATACCATGGCCAGGTGATCGTCACCATACCCCAGGTGGGAAAACTGAGGCTTTGGGAGCACGAGAGACTGCATTAAGGTCACGCGGCGAGTCATCAGCTGACTTGCGCCCTGATACTCACTCCTCACCAAGCCCGCCGACTCCTGACTCAGGAACAACTTGGGGGTGGGGACGGCAGGGAGGCAGAGGGGCCACGCTCCTCTTGGAGGCCTGGGGCATAGCCGTTTCTTTTGCCAAGGCCAGGTGTGAGCAGCAGGTCGCTGGGAATAGGAGACAGGTTTTCAAAGAATACATAAAGAAAGGAAAAGAATAAAGGGGTGCAGGGGGCCCACGTGGCTCAGGATACCCTTCGCAGCAATCTCTCGTAGCGGCACGGCCAGCCCCCCCGCCTGGCGCCTTCCTTTTCTACATCAACATTCAATCATCTTTCCCATTCACTTCGTCTCTTCCATTTTTATCTTACTCTGCCCGTGAAAATTGGTGTGAAATAAAAAGGCAACCCTGCCTACAGATGTAATCAATTGATTTGGCAGGTAGCCCACGGACACCCGGGAAGGGGACAGCCAATTTTCAGTGGACATCCCCCACTTCATTTTCTTTCTCTCCTCCCTCCCTTCCGGGCTCTCCGTCCCCTTCCTTTTATTTTTCTGTCTCCTTCATTTGTGGCCTTGCTTTGATCTTCTTGTTATTTTCTGCTTTGTATGTAATGGAAATAAACCAGCCTATGAGTGTCCCCACCTTTCCTTATTTTTATTATTCTGTATGCGAGGCAGGGGAGGAGAAGATGTGTGTCCTTCCCCACTGTCTCTGCAGGACGCTGGAGTCACTCAGCACTCCCAGGGGGCTCCTCAATCTTTCCGGGGAGACGGGGCCAGGTTCAAGATCTTGAAGGATCCCACCCTGCCACCCCAGACAGGAGACAAGTCTATAAAATGAATCCCGGAGTGGAATGCCTCTCTATCATCCAAGATGGAGCAAACGTCCTGTGTAGCAGAATTGTGCATTTTCGTTCATTAATCCATTTATTTAAAAACATTTATTAAGCATCACTATGGGCCAGGCACTGGGGATACAGAAATGAACAAAACACTCACAGATCCTGCCCAAGTACACTGCCCGGCACGTAGTAAGTGTTCAATAAACGGTGGTTGCTGTTGGTTATTATTATTCTGGAAGTCTCTATTATAGCAGAAGATATTTATTCATGTTCAATGAATGTCAGTTTCCTCCCTTCCAGAGGCGAGAGGCATTATCTTTGCCTGGTATCTATGTATTGGTCTCTGTTATTGTTTTAATACAAGGAAGAATGGAGGAGTGAAACAAAATCGTTCGCTCGGGCCTAGTCTAGATTAGAAGATAGTCATTAAACACAAACAAGCCTGTAATTAAAAATTGTGATAAGTGGTATGAAGCAAAGGCACACGGTGATACGAAAGGACTTAATTTAGAAAATGGTGGGAGGAGGATTCCGTGGAGCCGGCATCTCAGAGAAGCGTCACTTAACCCAGTGGCTCCGAAGTGGGGTTCCCGCAGCAGCAGCAGCAGGAACGTGATAGAAATGGAAGTTCTCGGGCCACCCCAGGACGACTGAATCAGAAACTCTGGGGACCAGGCCCTGCTATCTGGGTTTCAACAAGCTCGCAGGTGACTGTGACATTCCCTCAAGTGTGAGAACAGGAGCTGAGACTGGAAGGAGGAATCGGAGTTGCCAAATGATGGGGAGAGGGAAGGCTCTGGGGCAGAGAGACCCGCAGGGCTGGGACATAGCAAGGGAGGGTGACAATCAGATCTTGCAGCACCTTAGAATGACCATGGAGAGTGTGGCTTTTCTTCTAAGTCACTGGGATCCCCTAAAGGGTTCTGAGTCGAGGAATGACAGCACCCGATGTCCATGTCGTAGAATCCTGTCACCCCCCAAGCTGCTTCCAGCTGCTCCAAGTCCTTACCTGGCCACACCTGCCCGCCCATGGACGGGCCCCTTCTCAGCCCTCCCGGCTTGCCCAAGCTGGTGCAGGTCATGGTGGAAGCTCTTTCTTTTTGTTCCATGCCTTTGGATACCTGATGGGATTTTCTGTCTTCATACATTATTTTTACCTTTTTTTCAAATTTCAATACAGGGCATCAAAACAGTAGGATTATAGGTTATTTTCGTTTCTGTCCCACAAGTTCCTGAATTTTATGAAATAAGGCCAAATAAAATTTGATGAAGCCAATATTTATCAAATACTGTTATGTATTGATTGATGACTTCACTCTCCTCTCAACACACATTTCCTGAGCACCTGATATGCTCCGGGTACTCCGCAGGCCCGGGACAGACAGGGAGACCCAGATCCTGCTTCCGTGGAGCCTCTATGCTCATGGCAGGAGTCAGACCAACGGACCCATCTTGAAAGCCAAGTATATGCCAGAGTTTGCCCAGGAAGGGGAGCAAGGCATGCCGGGGCAGGCTGGTCGGAGGGGCCTGAGACGGTGGCAGCTGGGCCAAGACTGGTGGGGACATGAGGGAATCAGGGGGTTAGCAGGTTGGCCAGAGGTGGGGGGATTATAAGAGGGGACACAGCAAGTCTCAAGGAGGTGCTGGCCCAGGGAAGAGCAGCAGAGGGGACATGTGGCTTCACAGAGGGAGGAGGAGAGGACAGAGAGGGGTGGGGAGGGACCTCGCGAGCCACCAGGTGGATTTTTACACAGAGTGACAGGGGAGCTAGTGTGATCTGACATTCTGAAAGGGACCCTGGCTGCTTGCTGAGAACAGCCCCGAGAGGGACAGGCAGGACAGGAGGCAGGAGTCCGTAGGAGGATCTGCCGCAACGCAGGGGGGACGCAAGGAGGGTGGGTGGGTGCGGCCAGACCCTGGACCCACTGAACTGGGCGCCCACGGGGTCTGCCGCTGGGTTGGGGAAGGGAGCCTCCAGTTTCTGGAGCAACTGGAAAGCCACCACCGCCGTTTATGGAGACGGGAAGACAGAGGAGTAGGGCCTTTGAGGGGGACAAGTTGCTGGTTAATTCGGTTTTGAGCATGTGAGGTTTGAGACGCCATCGTGTGAGTTTGGGTCCTCCCAGGGGCAATGCCAAGACAGGACTGGACTTGGGAGAGACTTATTGGGGGGAAGCCGGGGCAGGGCAGAGGGGAAGGAGCAGGAGTGAGCAGACTGGCCTGCAGACCTGGCACCCACGAAAGGGGACGGGGAGGGGGAGGCCGGGGAGCAGGTCAGACCAATGGGAGGTCCTTGGCCAGAATCTCCGCTCAGGGAGTCCCACATCCCGCAGGGGTGGCCTGCACTGGCACCTGCCCCTCCCCTGACCCCCGCTCTCAGGCACCTGCTGGGAAGCTCCCTTGGCTGGCGGCATGCCCAGCTTCAGTGTGCCCCAGGGGTGGCCCTGCAGGGCGGCAGTGGGGTGTTGGTCTCCACGGTCCCCTCAACAGGAGGAGCGAGAGCGGCATTTCCCGGCTGCCACAGCCGATTAGACACATAAGTGGAAACACGGAGCAGGCAGTTAGATATATGAGCCTGGAGTTCAACGCAAGGTTCAAGGTAGAGATAAAAATTTAAGAGTGTTCAGCTTATAAATGGTATTTAAAGGCGCGAGAATGGATGAGCATGTGCGCGGTTGGCAGAGGCGAGCAGTCCACGGACCAAGCCCCGAGGCTCAGCGGCATTTACAGGCTGGGAGACGGGGCCAGCAGTGTGACCAGGGGAGCGGGAGGGAACCCGGGAGTCTGGGGGACCCAGAAGTCAAGTAAAGAAAGCTTTTCTTTTGGAGGGGCACGCCTTCCAGAGTACCACCAACGATCACCGATCTGCAGCTTCTGCTGCGTCCCCACACTCAGGTGTGTTTGCACCTGTCGTGCACACTGTCACGCGCCCGGTGCTGCCCGATCCCCGCTCAGGGCCAGCGCAGCCCTGCCCCTGCTGCTGACACCCAAGGTTACAGCCCCGGGCAGGGACAGCCTGTGCCCAGCAATGGGGTGAGGCGGCCTCCCCGCTGCTTTGGGGGTGCCTCAAAAGGGCCGTCCCTACTTCTGAGCTCCTGGCGGGAGCCGAGGCGTCCGCTGCGGTTGCAGGGTGGGGAGCTTCCTCCGTCAGAGTGAAGGGCCACTGACCGCACGGGGCTGGGTAGCACGGGTGCTACCTGCTGCCTCTTCAGGAATCTACTGGATGCTTCTGTGGGAAATAGGAAAAGCACAGGCTCGCTGGCCACTCTGTTCTAAGCTGTGACCCTCTTCACTGCCTCGGGACATTCCTGTCCCCCTTTCCCACTGCCTTTCCTCTTTTCCGTGGCACTTACCACCTGCAACCTACTGTTGACTTCCCTTATTTATCTGTCTGCTACTCATTGTCCGTCTCTCTTTTTTCCTAGAATGTCAGCTCCAGGATGGCAGGGAGAGTTCTCTGTTTCCCAAGTGCTTAGAAGAGGGCCGACTACACAGGAGGTGTCAGCATATATTCGTTAAATGAATTTAAGGATGAATTGACCGTCGAGGTCGTGCGGCCAAACCCTCCCACTCCTTGCTGCAGTCCCGTGCCCCATGTGAACAGAGTGAACCCGACCTCCACACTCAGAGGCAGCACGGCGGTGGGGGGGGGGGGGACGGGGCAGTGGCTTTGCCATGGCGATGATTCAGTCTGGGAGCTCCCTGGCCGCGGGGCCTCAGTCTCCTCACCTGCCAGGTGGGCTGCCAGCGACGCTGGTTCACAAGATGGTCACAGGGAGTCACCGCAAAGCCTTCCTGTAATGCCGTCCACGAGGCCAACCCTACTGACAGAACCCACAGTCCAATCCAGGTCTGAGGCCCTGTTTGAGGGGTGTCAGTAGCCCCTGAGGGGTGCTGGGAGGGGGGCCTTTGAAAACAGCACATGAAGCCCCCATAGGAGGAAGACGGGACAGACCCCCGGTAGACAGAGCGCTGCTCTGATATGGGGAGCACACTGAGATTCTGCACAGACGGCTGCTTGGGTGAGGATCGGCCAGGCAGGTCCCCAGGGAAGGTCGGCAGTCCCAGCCCTGGGCCGGCTTGCCTTCCAGAGAGGGAGAAAGCCGAGCAGCTTGGGAACCGTTACATTACGGAGCGGCACTTGTCAGCTATTCCGTGCAGGCAGAGGCCGTAAGAGGGATGCACGTGGAGAAAGGTGGGGTGGCCTCAGCGAGGACAGAGTCCTGGAGGAAGCTGCAGTGAAAGGCTGCCAAGGGCCAGACGGACAGAAGAAAGGGACGCAGTCGTTCCTCGAGGCACAGTGGCACCGGCTTCCCAGGGGAAGGCCCGATTCCACCGCTGGCCGAGTTGCAAAACCTCCCAGGACCTCAGTGTCATTATCTGTAAAATGGGAAACTGGACTGAGATTATGTGTCTGAAAACATTTTGTAAACTCCAAGACAGGGATTCCTAGACTTGGAGATTTCACAGATGAGGGAAGTTTCCAAAAACCTGGGGCTGACATAAGCATTCTAACTTTCTATTTTGCTGCCTAAGGACATTAAAACACAAACAAGCAAATAAGCAATGGCTTGTCCACTGTCACCGTTAGATCATCAAAGACGGAACACGCTTTATGCTAAAACTGGAGGAAGGCCAAAAACTCTGAACGAGGGACAGCCCTTTCAATTAAATAAAGAAAACTTATAGGGGATAAAAATGAACTTACAGGAAAAACTGACTGGTTTGTCCTTGTTTTTCTCATTTTGCCACAGACAAGGGACATTTTTCGAAGAGAACATTGTGAAATGAGAATGCTGGGATGGCAGGGCTGGATAAATAAAGGGAGCTGCCCACCGTGGGGGTGGGGCCCAGAGCTGCAGGGGGTGGTTGGGGAGTTGGGGGTGTCAAAGTCTCCACCCACCTGACACCCACTGGAGGGTACTGCAGGTACTGCAGGTGGGTGGCTTTCTACAAAGTTCCCTGCGCGAGGACAAAACAAGGTGCATCTCTCGGTGGAAGGAGTGGGCTGGGAAGAGTCAGGACCTGGTTAGCAGTAATAGTAACCACAGCAACGTTCATGCGGTAATTAGCGACAGACGCTGTTCTAAGGCCTCCTGAAGGTTAACCTATTTGTTGCTCACAACAGGAGCACGAGGAAGGAGCTATTATCATCTCTGTTTTGCAGCTCGGGAAACTAGGGTACAGAGAGGTTCTGCCACTTCCCCAAATCTCACAGCTCGTAAGTGGCAGAGCCTGGGTGCTAAATCGGCCAGCCTGGTTGCAGAGTGTGTGCTCTTAACTGCTCCGTGGCACGGCCCTGGGAGACAGAAACAAGGAAATTTCTTGCAGAACCATCCCCAATCCTGATGCTCAGAGGCTCATGGGAGGCAGCAAAGCTTCCTTCCCACAGGAGTGGGCTGAATAGTGACCGCCAAAAAGATATGTCCAGGTCCCAACCCCCTGGAACCTGTGAAGGGGACCTCATTGGGAAAAAGGGCCTTTGCAGATATCATTAAGGATAGTGGGATGAGAGCACCCTAGATTTAGGGCAAGCTGTCTACTGAAGGGCGACCTTATAAGGGACAGAACGGAGCAGACATACAGAGACACAGCGGAGGTGGCCACGTGACAACAAGGCAGAGGTGGGAGTGATGCGTCTACAGGCCCAGGAACGCCAAGCACCGCCGGGCGCAGACGCAGGGAGCGCGGCAGGAAGACAGCCTCCAGAAGGAAGGATGCCCACACCTGAGTTTGGACTTATGGCCTCCTGAACCGTGGGGGAAGAAATTTCTGTTGTTTTAAGCCACCAATTTGCAGTACTTTGTCAGGGGGCCTAGGAAACTCATTTGCTGCCTTTCCCCTTCCTCTGGCCACCTTCCAAGCAGCTCTCCCAGGGAGGGCCAGAGAGCTCCCCCAGCCCTCCCCTCCCTCCATCCCCACTGAACCCGTCATCAAAATGCCGGATGGGCGGGTGAGATGCCCATAGCAACGCTGTGCTGCCAGAACCAGGATTAGGAACCGGATCAGGCCGAGACGGGAGGAGGGGCGCGGGGCTGCTGGGGACACGCAGTGGCCGGAAGCCCCCGGGGCAGCGAGCTGCTCTCTAAGGAACAGTGCTGGGCAGGGGCCACGGTGGAAAGGCAAAGAAACAGCTGCCCGGAGCTGCTTCGTCCTGCCCAGTGTGGGGACAAAGGCGCACCCAGCACGCCGCGCTCCCCAGCTGGCCCGGCCGCCCCTCCCGCGGTGCCCCGCCCCGTGCTCCGTCCGTCCCGCCGCGAGCGGCGCCCCCTGCCGGCCCGCCCGGGAAGCTCCGCTCCTGCCCGAGTCCGCCGTCTGAGCGCTCTTGCCCTGTCCCCGCGGCCTCCGGCTGCTCCCACGGCGCCGCCACGGGGCAGTGTTGCTCCCCACCACGGTGTCGAACCCTCCCGTGTGTCTGGGAGCCTCTCCTGCTCCACCACCGCCTGCACGGAGCCCCAGCCTGGCTTCCCCGAGGAAGGCCCTCCCCATGCACACCCACAGACACACACAGACTCACACACACAGACACACACAGACTCACACACACTCACACACAGACACACACAGACTCACACACACAGACATACACAGACTCACACACAGACACACACAGACTCACACACACACAGACAGACACAGACACACACAGACTCACACACACACTCACACAGACACACACACAGACACACACTCACACAGACACACACACTCACACACACACAGACAGACACAGACACACACAGACTCACACACACACTCACACAGACTCACACACAGACACACACTCACACAGACACACACAGACTCACAGACACACACAGACTCACACACAGACACACACAGACTCACACACAGACACACACACACTCACACAGACACACACAGACTCACACACACAGATATTTTCTCACAGACACACACTCATACACACACAGAGATTCACTCTCACACCACAGACACACCCACACATCAACATACCAACAAACACACACGAGACTCACACTCACACGGGCACACTCACACTCATTCCCACACTCACTCACTCCCTCTCGTGCACACTCTAACCACCCCCCACACATATCCTGTCCTGAAGCCCAGGCATCCCAGCCACACAGGCAGTGTAGACGGCACGTGTGGCGAGAGTTGCAGAAGTGATGGGGTCAGGCACGTGGGACTGGAGCAGGATCACCGATACAGCTCGGGGGCTCCTCGGTGGCCAGGGTTGTCACGTCCTGTTTCTCTGTCTCTTCCTCTCCCCCACAACTGCCCAACTCACCTTGCACAGTGCAGGACACGTAGTAGGTTTTTCATCAGTATTTCTTAAATGAGCAGACACGACAGACCAAGCTTAGACCTTCATAAGAGTGTGTAGTGGCCACCATTGCACACTTTGAACCCAGAGCTTCAAAGCAGCCTTGGATAAACCCTCTGGGCCATTCTCCAACAAGAAGAGTGGAGAAGGAATGTCAACCTCCTTAGGTGTCTGCCTATATTCCATGTACCTCCTGACTTGGAGCCATGGCTGACAAAATCCCCCACCCATCCTGGAAAATCTCCCTACAGTTGCTGCAAGCACCGTGTGTTTGGCACAAGTAGATCCTCAACTTTTGGTTGTGGCATGAATAAATAAATGAACAAATCAGCAAACAAGCCTCCCTGGATCTTAGCACAGGTCTGGGCACAATGAAGGCATCAGTCACGATGGAGGGGGAGTTAGGTGGGTGGGTGGATGAATGGATGGAAGAATGGATCGATGGATGGATAGATGGATGGATGGAAGTGTCCTTTAAAATCTGGCTCAAAACTTACGTCTAAAACACTTTCTGGAATATTTCCACTCCACTCTGATCTCCCTCTTTACCGGGCCTCTTCTTCATATGCCATGGATTCGGCTTGAGCAACCTTCCTTCGTGGTGTGAGCCATTTCACACGCATTCGAGGTGTGGTCATGGGATTATAGGCGTGAGCCACAGCACCTGGCCTTCATTTCTTAATTTGTATACATATTTTAAAGTTTTTCATACATTCTTAACTTTTTGTATTTTCCAAATTAACAGAAAAACAAGCACATTTCCTGGGGAGGTGGAGAATGCATATTGAAAGGCCTGAATCCCATCTTGCTGCAGGCTGAGGTGCAGGTGGAGAAGCAAGGAAGGCTGCTGAGCCCCAGACAGGTGTGGGATTCAGTGGGGGCCGGGAGGGATGTGTAGGGAGGACAGGAAGGACAAGCCCTTGGAGGAATGAGATGATAACCCACAGCTCCCAGCATCACTTATGACGTAATATTTGATAACTTTGCAGGATTATATAAAGAACATATCTCACCAGCGTCCTACATCTGTTTTGCTGTTTACTTTACGTGCATCGCCGGATTGTTTCCCTGGAAGGGTTTACAGCCTCTGCACCTTACTCAGTGCGCACGGATTTGATCTCGCAAATGGAGGCTGCAGCCCGGGGAAGGCATTGCTGCTGCCGTCGCGGGCCCCTCTGCCTTTTTTTCCTCCTGCAGGAATTGAGGGATTCCCTTGTTTGGGGGTTCTGCTCTGGGGGTGGCGGGAGGGGAGATTGTAAAACTGTCCAATAGTGGCTCTTGAGTGAACCAAAATTGACATCGATGACAAATGGCGCCCCAAAAACATTCCGAGTCGAGGAGCTGGTGTAACCCTGTGTCACAGAAATGGAGGAAACTGCTTCTAACGTCACCCACTCCCGTTGGCTCTTGGGAGAAAGTGCTGGGACCCTTGGCTCTGCAGCCCGACCCGGAAGACCAGCTCCCGCCCCAGCTGCTGGGCTGCGGACAGAGGACGGATCCGGCTCTACTGAAGACGGGTCACCTTGAGGAAGTATCAGTTTAAAAACTCTGTCAGAAGCAGCCTGGAAAAACTGTCAGGGGCTCTCACAGCCCCAGCACCGGCGGATCTTGACTCCTCGCATGACAGCAAAGCCCAGGGGTGTGTCGTTCTCAGACAGTTCTTGGCAAGATGCCTCCGGATGTTACAGGCCTTGCCGGAGCGTAGGAGCGGCCAAGAGGGCAGGGACGGCGGCAGCGTCCGGCCCTCGCTCGGGAAGACGTTTCTCTGATCACTTCCTGCAAGGCCCTGAGCCAAAGTCTGTGAAGTCCCCATGCATTTTTTTTTCTTTCACTTTTTTATTATAGGAAATGACAAATGTGTACAAATAAACAGAACAGTGTGATGAACCCCCATGAACTCGTCACGAAGCTTCAACAATTATCAACATTCGGCTGTTCTCGTTTCATCTCTTTCTCCTCCCACTCAACACCTCCCCACTTTATTATTATTTTTTTTTGCAGTTGTTTAGATATGATTTATATACATCAAAATGCACAAATATTCACTCTATAATTCTGACAAATAGACACGTTCGTGTAACCCAACCCCTCATTACACTATAGAACATTTTCATCTCACTAGAATGATCTGTGGTGTCTCTTCCCAGTCAATAACCTCCATTCCTGCCAGGCAACTGCTCTTCTGAATTTTTTCACTGTAGATTCATTTTGCCTGTTCTAGAAATTCATATAAATAAATGGTACGGTATGTACTCTTTTATGTCTGGATTCTTTCTATCCGCATAGCTACAGCGAGATTATTCCATGTTGTTATTAATCCATGCACCACTAGTTAGTTCCTTTGTCATAACTCAGTAGTTTTCCACACTTGCATATCCACTCTGCTGTTGAAGGGCACCCGCATTCTCCCCAGTCTGGGCTGTAATCAAATGAATGGCAGGCAATACATAATTACATGCAAGACTTTTTTGGACGGTATTTTTCATTTCTCTTGGATCAACACCTAGAAGCGGACTTACTGGGTCAAGGGATAGGTATGTGGTTAACTTTTTGAGAAATCGCCAAAACTTTCTCGAAAGTGGCCGTAACATTTCACACTCCCACAAGCCATATGCGAGACTTCTGGCTGCTCCGAATCCTTGCCAACATTTGTTGTTGATAGTCTTTCAGTTTTGTGAATATCTTCTCCCCAGTTTGTGACTTGCTGTTTCTTTTTCTTAACTGTATCTTTTGATGAGGAGTTTTTAATTTTGAGAAAGTCAATTTATCCATTTTTTCTTTCATTATTTTCAGTGTCCTGTAAAAAAAAAAATCTTTACTTAACCTAGAGTGCAAAGATATTCTCTCTCTCTCTTTTTCCCTAAAAGCTTTTTAATGTTAGTTTTTATGTTTGGGTCTATGGTGCATCTCATATTAGTTTTTGTATATTGCGTGAGGCAGTGGTTGAAGTTCTTTTTTTCCCCCATGTGGACACCTAGTTCTAACAGCATTTGTTAAAAAGATTTTTCTTTACCCATTAAAATGTTTTGGTGCCATTGTCAAAAATCAGTTGATCATGTAAGTCTATCTCTGGCCTCACTATTCTGTTTTACTAACAAATTAGTCTATTATTTTATTTTTGTAAAAGATAGGGTTTTATTATGTTGCCTAGTCTGAACTTGAACTCCTGGGCTCAAGTGATCCTCCTGCCTCAGCCTCCCATGTCGCAAGGACTATAGGTGTGTGCCAACAGACCTGGCTCCAATTAGTCTATTATTAAGGCAGTATTACACTGTTTTGATTGCTTTTTAGCGAGCCTTAAGTTTAGGAGTGTACATTTTCCAGCTTTGTTCTTTTTCAAGATTGGTTGGTTATTCTAGGTCCTTTGTTTTTCCATATGAATTTTAGAAGCATATCATCAATTTCCATTTTCAAAAAGTCTGGGGGAATTTTGATCAGGATTAAACTGAAATATAATTAGGGGAGAATTTACATCTTAAGAATATCAAATCACCTAACACTTAAACATTGTATATATCTCCATTATTTATTATGGAAATAATTATTATTATAGAAATTACAAAAACACATTACAGAAATTATTATTATACAATTTGTCATTTGTCCCAACAGTATTTTTCAGTTTTACATGTAGAGGCCTTGCAGATCTTTTGGTAAATTTATTCTTGCTGTGGGCTGAATTGTGTCTCCCCAAATTTCACATGTTGAGGCCCTAACTCCCACTGTGATCCTATTTGGAGATAGGGCCCATAGGAGGTAATTAAGGTTAAACGAGACCATAAGGGTGAGGTCCTAGTCGGGACTTATCAGAAGAGCAAGAGAGAGAGAGAGAGATCTTGATAGAATGTGTTGTTTTTCTCAGACGGCTTTCAAGAGTTTATCTTTGGATTTTAGCTGTTTGACTATGATGGGCTTGGGTGTGTTTCTCTTTGTATTTATTTTTGGGGGCTTCTTGCATCTGTAAATTGATCACTAAATTTTGGGATTTTCACTAATTATTTCTACAAATATTTTTCTGCCTTGATTTTCTGTCTCCTCCCCTTCCAGTTCTCCAATGACACACATTTTAGCCGGGTGTTGTTCACAGATTTATGAGGCCCTGTTTATTTTTTTCCATGTTTTCTCTCTATTCTTCTCACTGAATATTTATATTGATAGATATTCAAAGTCACTGACTCTCTTTTCTTCCATCTCCAACCTACTACTAAATGATCCAAGGAATTCTTTCATTTCAGTTACATACATTTTGGGTGTAGAACTGCACTTCTAAATGTAGTAGTCAGTATCTATCTATTTAAATGCAAATAAATTCAAATTAAATAAAATTAATTTGTGGCTCACTCACAGTAGCCGCATTTCTGGTGCTCAGCAGGCACATGCGGCTAGTGGCTATCGCATTGCACAAGGCGGATACAGAACATTTCCATCACTGCAGAAAGTTCTTTGGACAGCATTGCTCTAGAATTTCCACTCAGCTATTTTTAATAGTTTCTGTTTCTTTACTGAGATTTCCCATTTTGTATACGTTTCCCATATGTATATATTTTCTTTAAATCTTTGAGCATATTTATAATAGATGCTTTAAATTACTTATCTACAAATTACAATATCTGGATCATCTTGGGATTGGTTTCTACCGATGGGTTTTTTTTTTCCCTGACTATAAACAACATTTCCCTGTTTCTTCATCTGTCTAGTGATTTATTTGAACACTTTCAATACCACATTGTAAAGCTTCTGAAATCTGTCTTGCTCTTCTGTCAATTTATTCAATCAGGCAATTACGTCGATGGTCTCGATCTCCAAGTTCATGGCCCCTTTGACCAGCAGCAACTGAAATCCACACTCAGTTCCTTCAGCCTCTAGTCGCTGCTCTTTTTCTCCTGGGTCCTGTAGACCAGCATCAATACCACGTCCATCCCCCAAAATCCTACATAGAGTCTGCCCCGAACATACACGTCTTAGATGTGCCAAAAATTTAGGTGAAACTCACACGTAGATTTTGGGGCTATCCTTCCCTTGGGCACTCTTCCTTCAAGGATTCCTCCCGTAGCTTCCTGGCTTCCTCCCAGCCCTGAGTGCTGTCCTCTGACACTCAAGCCAGTACAGCTGTGGCTTTCTACCACCTCAACTCACGCACAGATTTGGGAGTTCCAGGCAAAAAGCCCCACACTTGCAAGCATCCCTCACGCAGATCGTCTCTCAAGAGTAGACTCTCCAGTTTCTGCTACTTTTGATTACTCCTCTGTGCCTTTTTGTATTTTTCTGTGGGTTTGTAATTGTCATCTGTGGAGGAGTTACCGTGACCCAATTACTACACCATTACCGGAAGCCAGGAGCTCCCACCATGCATTTTTTTTCACACTATGATGTCCACTCGGTGTGTGTTTCTGAAGACCGTTAACACTGGGGCATGTGACTTTAGGACGAGATGCTTCCATTCTTCGTTGCATGGAGGAAACACAAAGCCTGGCCTCGTTCCAGCAGCCACCAGAGTCTCAAGTCATTGGTGCCTCTGGGTTAGAGTGGTCAGAGATCTCTAAGAAACATAGACTATGGAAGAGGAAAACCGTCCCAACTGGACCCAAACTTTCCATCATTCCCTTGGAAAACTAGGAACAAACTTTATTTTTTCCTTTAAGGAAAAAAAAATGCTAGAGCTTGAGCATCTAATCAGGGTCATTATCACATCCATCAGAAAACACATTCTCCTTAAACCACCTACATACACCTGTAGATCACACTCAAACAGAAGCTTCTCAGCTCAGTAGTCACCAGGATGTGCTTGTGGGTGCTCAGAAGTGATTTTGCATAATGGGGGGAACAAGAACTCAAAGCCCAGTCTTGTCATTTTTTGATCGTGTGGTCTCTAGACACTTGTCACTCATCCAGAGTGACCCTGAGCCTGGCATTGTCAGTGCAGAATTTCTGAGGGCTCCTTCCATTTCCTACAGGTTCATGGAAAATGGGGTAAGAGCACATTTCAGCGAGGTCCTCCAATTTATGGGATCATCCAAGGAATGAGTTCCTTTGAATCACTTGGTATCCAGGTGAGAGAGGAAAACTATGATGTCATAACTTCCAATGTCACCTTCTGAGGCTATAGCATCACGGCTGCTGGTAGTCACCCTTCCTAAGATGAAATTTATTCCAACCTGACTGCATTGTCCCCCAAAACTAGACACAAGCTACCAGCTTGCCTGGGGCTTTTCATTCTTTTTAAGCATATCTTCCATAAAAGGCAACCGTTGTTGAACCACTCTGGTGCCCACCGGGGAAAGGCCTTCCAAGGCGTTGGATCCACCGTGAGCATCTGCTTCTCAGAATGTCAAGCAGTTATTGACTTCTTGCTTTGTGCGAGCGCATCGCAATGTTCTGTTTCTTATCGTCGGCGCTTCACCTAAAGTGTTGGAGCCGTGCTTACCCACAGACGACAGGTGGCCCTGGGGCTCCAATTACTTACCACTCAAGAACAATGTCATTGCAGGAAGGAACAATGCACAAACTGACAAAGAGTCCTCGGTCTGTCTTCACAGGGGCCAAGTTGCTCCCCAGCTATCTGTGCAAGGCTGTCTGTACAAACTGTACCCAGCACGGAACTCTGGGGCATTGATTTCTAACGACGAGCCACCCCCTACCCACGGAGAAGACTTGTGTTCAGTGCTGAGAACTAAAAATAAAATGTTTGCTGCTGAATGTAGGTATATGCAGGGCCGAATCATGCCTGAAACGTCTCCCTGCTCGTTGCAGATTAGGTTAAGCCACCTCCCCAGTAAGTGGTTGCTGCTCAGATTCATTCATTCCTTCAATGACTACTCCAGTGTCTAGCTCCAGGAAGACAGCAGAGAAGGAAATAGACACTGGCCCTGTGTTGAGTAGCTTATATTATCATGGGGTGAGACAGATGACAGACAAATGGATAAATGTAATATCGTGTAGTAATAAGTGCTAAGGAAGAAAAGAATAGAGTAGGCTCAGAGGCTGGAGAACGACAAGGTCAGGGAATCATTTGTGGCAGAGTGCTCAAGACCCTTCCCAGTGGGATGGTAGTTGAGCAGAGACCTGAAGGCCACACAGATGCCTGGGAAGGTGTCGGGTGGAGGCAGCAGCAAGGGCAAGCATCTGGAGCAGGGCATCCTGGCTGAGTCTGAGGAATGCCCAGGGGACAGTGAGGCAGAGAAGAGCGAGAAGGAAGCAGGGAGATGGGAGATGAGCCAGGGGGTGACACGAGGCCAGATCCTGCAGGGCCCCTGCTGAGGCTCACGCCAGGGCTGCAGCAACAGCTTCCTGACAGGTGTTCTGGCTCCCAGTCTTGCTGCCAGTCCATTCCCCACACAGGTCCTGGCAGGCATGCCCTTGTGTGACCAGGTGGCCTTCCTACGTGACACCCTCAAAGGCTTCCCTCCCCTGCAGGATCAGGCTCAAGCTCCTTAAGGAGGACCACAAGGGTGTCCTTGAATCTGGACACAAGCCCCTGTCTACCTTCCCTGCTCTGCAATTTATGCCCCAGCAACACCAAGCTGCTGAGATGTGCCCTGCCCGCAGGGAGCTGCTTCCTCCCTGAGCCACTTCCCGCAGGGCTCCTCTGCCTGGAAGGCAGACACCAAATGGCTCCAGCCAGTGACTCCAGAGTCAGGACCGTGGTGGCCATTCAAGGTCCATCACAGGACTGTGAGATGAGGAATCTGTCCCCGCTTTAATAAGAGGCTTGGCCAGGAAGGACCTCCTAGCACTAGCTCAGGACCTGAAACCAAGGCAACAGGAAGGGACACGCCCACTACGGAACCGGTTAATTCTATCAGAGCACATTTCCCAGGACAGGAACAGGCATCATCCGAGTGAAGTTTCTCATAGAAGATCTACCACATGTCACACAAAATACAAAACATTCCACGCATGCGTTTTCTCTAATCCTCACAACCCAAATTATACAGATGAGCAGACCGAGGTCGCACAAATCCTTCTAAAAAGCAGAACTGGAGGCTGGGTGTGGTGACTCATGCCTGTAATCCTAGCACTCTGGGAGGCCGAGGCAGGAGGATCGCTCAAGGTTAAGAGTTCGAAACCAGCCTGAGCAAGAGCGAGACCCCGTCTCTACTAAAAATAGAAAGAAATTAATTGGCCAAGTAAAAATATATAGAAAAAAAATTAGCCGGGCATGGTGGCGCATGCCTGTAGTCCCAGCTGCTCGGGAGGCTGAGGCAGGAGGATCGCTTGAGCCCAGGAGTTTGAGGTTGCTGTGAGCTAGGCTGACGCCACGACACTCTAGCCCGGGCAACAGAGTGAGACTCTGTCTCAAAAAAATAAATTAATTAATTTAAAAAAATTAAAATTAAAATTAAAAGCAGAGCTGGGATCCGAACCCCAGCACGTGTGATTCCACAGCCCACACTCCCACGCCTTCCAGAGCCAGGCGGGGAGGCCTCCGCAGCGCCACAGCGGGAGGGACCTATGGCCTGCTCAGCGACCGAACCGGAGCTGCCAGCGCACACGCACGCACGCTTGAGGGGGCAGGGAGGGGCCTAGAGAATGACCTCTGGGCCCGTCTGCCCGTGTTCGGTTCCCAGACCTCCGTGTTTGGCTCGTGGCCCCGCCGTGCCTCGGTGGCCTCATCTGGAAAAAGAGGCTGTTACTGCTAGCACCTGCGCCTTAGGCTCCTAAGGATCAGAAGAGGCAATTCCCGCGAAGCGCTTACGCAGTCGCTGGGGCATAGTAAGAGCTCAATAAACGTCAGCTGTCCTAGCAAGACATGTTGAGGTCACACCAAAGCCCCCTCCAGCCCACCCTGCTGGTCCGAGGCCCGTGAGCCAGAGGCCACGGGGGTTGCTATTCGTCAGGACCTGCCTTAATTTTGCATTTGCACGGAGAGGTGTTTTCTGGGGAGCAAGCCCACCACCCCCTGCCTCCCTAGACGACGCCTGTGCTAAAAGCCTGCTTCCTCCTTCCCGCTTCCTTCCCGCTGCACATCTTACATTCAGGGGTGATGCTGAGCCGCTGAGGTCCTCTCCGGCATGGCTCGTTTCCTCTTCGCCGCTCGCTCTGAGTCCCAGACCGGAGAGCCCTCACCCTCCCGCGCCGCCCGCCCGGCAGCTTCATCGCAGCCATAACTCTCCCCAATAGCTGTGTCTCGCGGCAGCCACTAGTCCGAAACCCGTGCGACTGTGTCTTCCGAGAGGCATTCATAAATTTCCCCAGGCATTTATTTAGTGCCTACTGTGTGTGTCCCACAGGTGCCTACTGAGCGGTCTCCCTCCGCCACGCACCCCTGTCACCCCGCACCGCCTGCCTCGGGCTGTTCTCTGGCCCGGCCCCTGCAGGCGTCCCTTGTGCCTGGGGATGAGACGTCCTCTCCCTCCTGATCCCGCTCTGTGGTCCCTCCCGAAGTCTGCCCGCACTGGCACAGTGTCTTTGCTCTCCAGGGTACACAGCAGGTGCTCAGGCGTGCTCCCGCGTACGTGGGTGCCTGCAACCTCCCCGTCATTTTCCTAGGCTGATTTTTCTGCAACTTGTTCTGTTGCCTCTCCAGTCCCAGAGATTTATTTTCCAGAATTTTCATTTGTTGTCACTGTGTTGAAAGAACTCTAGAAAGTCTAATTGCTTGCCCTTATGTTTTAGCAGAGCAGAAAGTGGGATACCAGGGTGAACCTGGGTGACTCACACCTGGGTGGTGGTTTTGTGTCCCCACCTGGAGGGGACTGTTGGCTCTCTCAGGTCTTTGCATTTGTTTTTGGAAAACTGCAAGCTTCACCCCCAGCATGGATGCCCGAGGTGGCAACCAAGACCCTAATCTCTAGCACTGGCGTCTGTCCGGGTGATGACCTGCGGGACATCCTGTCACATTCCCAACTCGGTGCAGGGGTCTGCGTGACACCCACTCTCTGCTCAACGTGAGTCCTTCTGCCCCAGGACTGCGGCGTGAGAACCAGTGAGCAGCAGCCCAGAAGAGCAGCATCCCAGGCCCCAACCCCACTTCCCAGTTCCAGTGCTCTCCTCTGTCCCTGTCCTTCTCAAGAGCTCTGCTGTGAGCCCACCCCAAACAGTGGTGGCTCCCCGCCCACCCCGAGGCCAGCTCTCCCACACGGCACAACTACAGATCACAAGGCATGTTCACAGAAGCTCAGGCCCTTAGCTTTCCAGTGCCCAAGATGAGCCCAAGACCCCCATGGAAGGATTTCCTAGCAAGATGAGTCCTTAAAGGTCAAGTCTGGAAAAGAAAATTCTTTGATGGAAGCTCAGAGAATTCTTGGAGCTGCAGCAGTTGCCCTAATTGCAGACGGTTGGATCGTACCGGGGCCCTAGAAGCGCGCAGAGAGAGGGGCAGCGCCCCCACCCTCCCGGAGCCCGCGCCAGGCTTCAAGCCGCCCGGAGCTAAGCATGGGACAAACCGGGGCTGGTGGCCTGGAGTCAGGAGCCCTTGCGTCCCGATGCCAGCTCTTCCACGAGACAACTGTGCACGTAGGGTTGACGCGTCACCTCTCTGAGCCTCGGTGTTTGCATCTGCAAAAGGAGGGGGTTGCACTAGGTGCTCCCTGGGGTCTCTTCCGGCTGTATGATTTCTAGAAAGAAAAACAAATCCTTCCTTTGGAAGAGATCTGAGACATGACAAAAAGCATTTCTAAAAGAGACAGCCGAGTCTCCTCCAGGAATTTTTCAGAAACAGGGAAAATATCAGTGAGTATTGAAAGAAACATGTGGGTGGTATCCCAGGGAGACGGGGCTGAAAGGACGTGCCCTGGGGTGGAGATGGGACTGTGTCTCCCCCAAATTCTGCCCCCTGAGTCTGTGAATGAAGATCAGACATTTTCTATGAAACAGGCCACCGGCCAGCATGTGCAGCTCCAGAAACTTGGTTCGCTGCCTTCGCTAATGTCCCATGATGGGGACACAAGGACAGTTTCCCAGTTCATGCTTCACTGCCCTCGGGGTGGGAGGCCTCCCGTCCGCCCGTCCCAGAGGAGCTGAAATAACCACAGGCCGAAGGGAAGAGGTGACAGAACAGGAGATGGAACACCCGGATAATCTGAAAAGAACGAATAGATTACAAACCACAAGCTACTTCATCGAGGCAAGTTAAGCCCACAAACATCGATGCTGAGATGTGTTGAGAAGTCCATCCGGGAAGGCCAGGAAACCAGGAAGCTCGCAAAGACCCACTCAGAGCCGCGGCCACGGGCGGCCACCTCCGCTGCTGCGGCTTTTTCTGATGAATGCAGCCTTCACATCCCTCTCTCCGGGCGCTGGGAGGGCTGTTCGCACCATTCGCCACACGAGAGCTCAGGCAGGCACCTGAAGTTTTTAAACCAGCTCGTCCATGGCTTTCCTGCCCAGGAGGACCTCGGTAACAGGAGGGAGAGAGGAGAGGCAGCTGCCTCACACCCTTCTCCTCTCTGCTTGGGCTCCCAGCGGGAGAAATGCCCACCTGCCTGCCCGCACCTGCCAGTGCCCGCACGGGAGCCAGGAGGCAGCTGGCGGTCAGAGCCCTAGCCGGAAACTGTTAGGTGTTGGAAACGCTCTCTGTCTGAGCTCATCCTCCTTGGCGATCTTAGGGACCGAAAGCTGGAAAAGTCTTGGAGATCAATCCAACTCATCTACGTTATGGTGGGCAAATAGGTTCAAAAATGGCAAGAGATTTGCCCAAAGTCATGCTGCGGGGACAATAATGAGAATGAGAAGCGGGGTCTGGCCCAGGCTAAAACCCACCTGCAGCTACGTAGAATCAGCAGACTCTGTAAGCGCCGTGTGACGCATTTCAGACATGCCGATGCAGGACAGAGAAGACACGGTGGGAATTCTTGTATGAACCCCTGGATGTTCATCTGCTAAGTGGAAGGCACTAGCGGATGGGCGGAGGGGGCAGAGGGGGATCCCAGCCAAGGGGACGAGAGAGAGGAGCCTGATTGAGTGGCGTGGCCACGGGGAGAGCCCATCACAAAAGGGCAGTGGGCTTTATCTCTTTATGGTCTTGCACGCACTGATTCAAGGCGTGGTGGTCGGTATCCCTCGATGTCTCCGGCTGAGTGATGCGGCCCCAGAAGAGTCTTGTATCCCTCTTCCCAACAGCCCTCCCTGGATGCCAGCAGATCACTTACAGCCGCAGGCCCACAGGAAAATGTGGGATGGAGGGCAGAAGACATCAGATTTGAGGAAAGTTATAACCAGGGTGTAAACACAGACAGCGGACAAACTAACTCTATCCCATCTGCCTCCAGGCTGTGGGTGTGGTGTAGTCTTAAAGAATCAGGACACTTAGTTTATTAGCTAGGATTAGGCTCAACTGCATATAACACAAAATCCAAACTAACGGTGGCTTATGCAAGATGGCAGCTTGTTTCTTCCTTTATAAAAAAGAAGTGCAGAGGTAAGTGGTCCAGGGCTGGTAACACATCTCTGAGATTATCAGAACTCAGACTCCCTCTGTCTTTCTGCTTCCACCATCCTAGCACAGAGCTTCCATTTCAAGGCTCTGATTTGATCCAAAATGGCTGCAGGAGCTCCGGCCATCGCCTCCCGGGCAGCAGGGAGGGAGACAGTGGGAAGAGCATCTCAGGGCAGTTCTCCCTCCTAGCTGAGCCAGCTTCCCTTGAGCCACCTGTCCATAGCACATGGCCTTTCTCTTCCCATGGATGGAATTGTTCCCGTGGCCATGCCTAGCTGCTGTGAAAGCCAAAAAGTCTGGTTTTTAGCTGGTTGCATTACCTGCCCAAATACAACAGGGACTCTCTCACTAAGGAAGAAAAGGATGACAGCAATTGGGTGGAATTAGCATTTCCGCCCCTCCTTAGGTCTTGCTTTCCCCTGTGCTTCTGGCTGTGCGATGGTAGCCTCAGTTTCTACATCCGTGAAACGAGGACAGTCAACCCATGCTCCTCCCCTCCCCCGAAGAGAAGCCATGATGATGCGGAAGGTAATTAAAACAAAAAGAGGAAAGACACTAAACTGGCGGGGCCAGGCAAACACGAGCGCGGCGCGGGCTGGCTGTCCCACGCCGACGTCCATGCTCCAGGAGAGCAGCTCATGACGGCCCCCGCGGCGGAGCCTTTTAGAAACATGAGCACTCTTTTGAAATGTGACTAATTACCCCCTACCTGACTTTAAGACCAGATTTTTACGTACAAGTCTTTTCCAGGACGAGCCTGTACTGCTGCCTTTCCCGAGCGGACCCACGGTGTAGAACGGTTGGGGGAGGGGAGGCGGGAGGGAGAGGGGTCCAATCGGCAAACGAGAAGCAGAACATCCACGTGCCCAGCAGGACCAGCCTCCTCCTGTCCAAACCTTCAGCCTGAATTGCCACCCAGGCATGAGTGAGGCCGTCCCTCTTCCCTCCCCGGCCCTGCTCTGGGGAGGCGTTACCCAGTGGGGACCAGGGCCCGGGAGAACCACGCGGTGCTGATGCGCTCAGCTGACGGAGAGCAGTTCTGCAATCGCAGGCCGCTGCTCCTTCTACCGGGCACAGGATCTGCTGACCCCGGGGGTGAGAAGGAGATGCTGCTGTCTCTGGGAGGAGGAGGAGGAGGACAAGGACCATATGAGGCTCTGGTTTAGAAAGGCAAAGCCGGACTCCAAGACCAGTGCTCTAAACAGAGCATCATTCTCCTCAGAGGAAAGATGCAATAAAGAGGAAGAAGGCGGGAGGGAGGCAGGGGGAAGAGAATGAAGACAGCCGCCCTCTGACTTTGGGCAGCTAGGAGCCTGGCTGTGCCTGCAAAGCCTGGGAGCATAGCAGACCCCTGATTGAAACTGTGGAATGTTACTCTTGCATTTCAGAGTGGAAAATACCCAGGGAACATCTTTCCTAAGCTCATATTTCCATAGAGCCTCAGTGTAGACAACAGTGAGATGCAGGGGAAATCAGGTGGTGACGTGCAGGGATTCGTGAAGAACCTCTTAACTGGATATATTTGAAGAGGTCTTGCAGGATGAATAGGAGTTCACTGATGGACAAGGAGTGGAGAGCGTTCCACGCAGAGGCAATAGCATGTACAAAGCCCAGCTATGTGAAATGACAAGGGACGTTCAGGGAAGTGCAGTTGGTTGGTCCTGGATGAATACGGGTTTGTAGGGGGATAAGGTGGGACAAATGAGTGTGTCTCGCTCCTGAGAAACGTCCGAGTTGTCCTAGGGATGTGGGCTTCGGGCGAAGTAGCCCAGGGCCCTTGAAAGGTGCCGGCAAGGAACCAGCCCGACCGGCGGCACATTTCAGACAAGCAGTCTGGCTGAGGAAGAGAAAGGGGACGTGGGATGGAGATTTTCGGCAGAAAGACGAGTTGTGGCACTATCGTGCTGCTCTGAGAGGAGGCAGTGAGTCTGGAGTTGCTGCAGGGACACTGGGGACAGAGGAGTGTTGACAGGACCCGGGGGCATGTAGAGGTGTCCGGGTTGACTCCCGGATGGATGGTGACACTATTAGAGGGGCAGGAAACACATCGGGAGGGAGTTTGACAGGGAAGGGATGAGTTTGCTTTCTTTAGAGACAGAGTCTCCCTCTGTCACCCAGGCTGGAGTGCAGTGGCTTCGTTGTAGCTCAACGCAGCCTCCAACTCCTGGGCTCCAAGGATCCTCCCGCCTTGGCCTCGCAAAGTGCTGGAATTACAGGTGTGAGCCACCTCGCCTGGCCAAGTTTGCTTTCTGACATTTCAATTTGGGAGCGTCAGGGCCTTCGGGTGGGGATAGGCAGGCGGCAACTGGGCGGTCAGCGCAGGAGCTGGAGAGCTGGACAGTCCCCCGTGCACGTCCGACTCTATGATCTTCTACATCAGTCGCTTAGATTGTGGGCTGTTGTCTCTTCTCAGGCCTCCAGCAATCCGGCCGCACCTAGAGGAGAACAGGGGAGCCGCTTGGGGAGGGCAGACTCTTTCTTTGCAGGGGTGGCAAGGGAGGTGGAGCGGGAATCCCAGGGAGGAGCCCCCCAGCCCCACCCCTGTGCCCCCCTTGTGAGATGGAGCTCTTTGGGACCAGGCAGTGCGCCCACGCACAAGACAGAAACTTCATCATCACAACTGCTCAGATGGGTGGGGGGGAGGGAGGAGGCACAGCAGGATGGCAGAGGCCATCAGAGGCGAGGATGCAGGGGAAGGGGTGCCAGGAAAGGAGGGGGCCACCAACAGGCTGCACCAACGAACAAAGGATTCAAACTTTGACTCACGTCCTTCAGGACCAGCCCCACCATTTCCTCCCGTGACGCGGGATCCGACGCCAGGCAGCTCACGCCCGTCCACGCAGGCGCCCGCGCCCAGCTGCAGCCCCCTCCCAGGGTCTGGTCGACTCACCGCCCCCCCAGAGGCCCATCTCTGCCGTGCCTGGGACAGACACTGCTGGCAGGTGACCTGGCCAGGCGGATCACGTCTGCCTCTCCACTGGGAAGTGGAAATTGGATTGTGCTCATCAGACTGGCTGCCGGCACTGCTCGGAAGTTGCAAGGCTGTTTATTCCCCTCCCCGGCCTGAGCCCAGTGCAGCACGGTGAGTCCACTTGAAGGGACACCGCCAAAGTCAAGAGGCCTCCTCTGGGACCCCGGTCTCGTGGCCCGAGGACCAGACAGTGCTTCCAGGAGGGGCGGTGGCTAAGTGTCAGTCTCGAGTCACCCATTCAGAGTGGGCGGCTTTCCAGATAGGACCAGGGACCGAGCGTCGGCCACTTAGACCCTTCTGGAATGAGGGTGTGCGGAGGGGGTGCTCTCTGGAGGAGAAGCGGGGAGACAGGAACAAAGGATGTGTGGGATGAGAAGGAGAAGACCACTCCCCTGCCTGGCGGCTTCTCTCGCCATCGCAGAGACCACGGACCAATTATTCCATCAAGTCAGATGTTAGAGGATCCAACTTCATTAGAGCTTCAAGGCGCATGAAACGTTAATCATGGAAACCTTGATATTCTGCAGGAGAGACTTACTCTGGGAAGGAAAAAAACACACTTTCATTTTCCTTTGAGGTTAATAGAAGGCTAATTTGAAAGCACTCAGTTAATGAGAAAGCTAAAAATACCTCTAGTACCATCACATGCCTCAGTCCCAGCCCCGTGGCCCCAGCCTCTTCCGAGCACGAAGCCGGTTTTGGGAGGGAGAAGCGGTTCCCATCCCAGGTGGGGCCGGGGACACATGTGTCCCGAGGCTTCCCTATTGACAGAGGGAAGGAAACACCTCCCACCCTCCTCACCTCCACCCTCCTCCCTCCCACCCTCCTCGCC
>VBSM01003215.1:2915997-2929005 GCA_008086735.1 Cheirogaleus medius | reverse complement strand
CCTCACCTCCCATCCTCCTCACCTCCACCCTCCTCACCTGCACCCTTCTCACCTGCACCCTCCTCATCTCCCTCTTCATCACCTCCCACCCTTCTTACCTCTCTCCCTTCTCACCTCCACCCTCCTCACCTCCACCCTTCTCACCTTCCCCTCCATCCTGGAACCAGCAAGTGAAAGGGCATCACCACCAGCAGGTAGAAGGCCAAGAGGACCCCATTCAGGGAGCCTGGGAACTCCAGGGAATACCTCTTACCTGGGCTCCAAGGTCAGAAGAGCAAAGCCCATTCCCTAATCCATCCAGCCAGCATTTATTAAAGGCCTACTGTGTGCCCAATGTGGGATGCCACCCCCCCCAGGGGAAGCACAGATGTGGCTCACATAGGAGATAGATATTAGAGAAATAAATTGAGGCATCTCGACTTGTTAGAGTGTAAATATGAAGTGGTTTTATGTGGCCCTATAACTCCCCCTAACCACAGCCTCCCTTGCCTACTCCTTAAAGACATTTGGCCAAATTATAGACATTTTCAGTCATGCCCAGTCATTAGAGCCGCCTCACTCCAGTATTTAGTCTCATTCATTTTACAACTTCTGCCTCCGCAAAACTGAAAGCTCTGCTCCGCCCTCCCCATCACCACCCTCAGCAGGCCAGACCTGGCCGTGACTGTTCGGGTTTTGCATGGGGTGGGGGTCCTGCTCTTCGTACCCTCCACCCATTGCCTCCCCACCTCTGCTGGCTCCCCCAGAGATGAGGGCCTGTCCTCTGCCTGGCAGCCTCTCTAAGTCTAACTGGCAGTCACTGGCCCCAACATTAGGGTAGGGGTCACGTGGACCCTGCAGGGGCTCCCCATGGCACCATGCCTTGATCTGGGAGGTCCAGCTCCTCTCACTTGGTCCCCTCCCCCAACACTTCCAGCCTCTTGCCCCTCACCCAACCAGAGCCCTACTTGGGTGGATACCCGCAAATGGCTGAAGCCCAGCTCCCTTTCTTGGGGTTCACTGAATTCAAGGCAGGGGAGCACAGCCCTGACCACCATTGCTGGGCAAGCAGGTGACAACCTGGCCACCCTTCCCTGGACCCAGCTTCTTTAGCCAACTCTCTCCCCAACCTGCGTGGGGAGCAAGAGGCGGTCAGAAAGTCTGGTGCTACCCTGCTGGCCAATGGGGGAGTCACCAGGACGTGGGGGGAGAAAATCCCCCTCCCTTCTTCCATAGGAGAGGAGAGAACAGCCTTCCTTCACAAAGTGCTCTTCCGCCAGGCCAGCTGCTTCCATCGTTCCATTGACTTGGGGCACGGGAGACAATGATGATGATGATAATAATGGGCTTAACATTTCTGAACCGGTACCTGTTTTCAGGCTCATTTACTACTCATTTAATCCTCACCACAACCTAGGATGTCAGTATTATTGGTATCTTCATTGTAGAGACAGGGAAACTGAGGCATGAGGAGGGAATGCGGCTTGCCCAAGATCTCACAGGACATGCCAGAGGCTGGCTCTACAGCCCACAGCCTTGGCCACTTCTGAAGCACCTCCCTGAGCCCTGTGGGGCAGGGGTGGGGACAGTTCTCCAAACACAAAACCGGGTGTGCTGAGCCCTTTCCTCCCCTTCCAGGACAGGTACAGCGCCTGCTGTCGGGGCCGGGATGGAGAGGATGAGCACTGAGAGCATGTGACAGGAGCACCATCTATTCCAGGGATGGGGCTGAGGGCACTTTACAGAAAAGACCAAGAAGGGCAAAAGCCTGTAGCAGGAGGCACTAGGCCTGGGGGAGGAAGGGAAGCCTCTGCTGAAGAAACAAGGTTTGTCCCAAGAACGATGGGAAGCTGGAAGGTTTTTAAGCAGAGCTAGGACCGATTCTAAAGACTGGGCCAAAGAGAAAAAGTAGTGAGCCCAGGGTGCTTGGCTGCTCCAATGCTAATGGGGCCGCCTTTGAGCCCTAACCCCTGCAGGGGTTTCCTGCAGCCCCAGACAACCTGATGTCTTGTGGGTGGTAGAGGGGAGGTCTTGGGGGAGGACTGGGGCCACTGGGCTTGCCCCATGCTTTGGAGGCCTCCTACAGCGACTCAGAGCTTCTGTGCAGCAGCCTAAGGCCCAGCAATGGGAAAGGCAGCTGAGGCTTCCTGCCTTGCCCTTCCCCCAGGGCCTGCATGCAGCTCTCCGGAATCCCACCCATCTGGGGAATACATCGCGCCACGGAACATAACCCTGTAATGTGCAGCTAATGTTCTGTGGACAGTTACACAGCAGCGCCGCTGCGGACTCGGCAACAGAGAATGGAAAGCCGCTCCTCTCCCAGACAGGGCCTGCCCTGCCGGCTGCTCTGTGTCGGGGCCTCCCGGGAATCGAGAAAGGGGCCCAGGCACCAGCCTTGGAGCAGCCTGGAGCATAAGGACGGGGGCCAGGAAACCCCAGGCGCTCAGATGGGGACCCCGGGAGCCCGTGAACCCAGTGCCTATGGCTCCAGCAGAATTCAGTGCTGACTCTGCCCCTAACAGCTTCCATGCACCAAATGCTTTGCCAACTTCACCCCGTTTAATCTTCAAAACAACCCCGTGGGGAAGGTGTTTTCCCTACTACGTGATTGAAGGAACGGGCCCACAGCGGTGGCCACACATCGGAACTGGGAACTCGAACTCTGCTCTGATTAATTCCAAAGCTCGCACCCCTCGGCCAGGACGGAGGGCGAGTCCCAGTCCCTCCAGCTTGCTGAGCTCCTGCTCCGCATCTGGAAAAGACGGATGGCAGCTCCCGCTCCCCGGAGCTTCGTGGGGGTTCTGTGTCTGCGGAAGGCCGGGCACAGGGCAGCAACGTGGCACATCAGACTGGGGCTCTCCAGGGAAACAGAACCAACAGGATGTGCACATGGAAAGATTTGCTTTAAGGAATTAGCTCACGTGATTGTGGAGACCAGGAAGCCCAAAATCTGCAGGGTGGGCTGGCAGGCTGGAGCCCGGGGAGGAGACGCAGGCCCGTTGCTGGCGGAATTCCTCCCTGCTTGGGGGAGGTCAGCCTTTGCTCTATGCAGACTTCACCTGATTGGACGAGGCCACCACACTCCGGAGGGCCATCTGCTTTACTCAGTGTCCACCCGTGGAAATGTCGATCTGATCCAAAATACAAGAAACATCCAGAATAATGTCTGACCAAACATTAGGCCCTGTGGCCCGGTCAAGTTGACTCACGAAACTAACCATCACAATGGTGGACACGGCTGGTGTTTGTGCGTGCGTGGTATGTCCGCAGGAAGGTGGGGTTCAGGACTGAACACGTGGCATGTACACAGCTGTACAGAGGACCAAGGGCACAGGATACTGCCATGGGGTGAGCTGAGCTGTGCCCAGACCCTGGGACCAGAAGGGCCACTTCGCTGACCCTTGAGGACCCAATGTGCGTTGGGGGGTGGGGGGGCGGCAGAAGGAGGCAGCCAGACTGGGTTCGAATCCTGGCTCCTGGCCACGACTGGCGCTAGAGCAGCCGACCTCCCCGAGCCTCCGTCCAGCCTCAGTGACACGGGAGTGACCACCGCGCTGCCCGGAGCTGCCGAGAGCATCACACACACGCACCGGCTGATAAAGCACCCTGCTGGCCCAGCCCGGCACAGCTACCTTCCCTTCCCAGACCCGCCGGGGAGGAGAGCACGTCCAGAGCAGAAGAGAAACTTAATTAGGATTGGAAAAATGTGAATTCCAAGGCTTATTAAATTCATGATATTTTTACTTACCATGTACGCAGAAATATATTTAGCAAAGCAATTTACACCATCACTGGCTGATGGATTGCGGTTTTCTAAGTTGGGTTTTAAGATGTAAATGGGCTCCAATCAGAGCTTTGCTGGGAGGGAGAAAAAACATTCCTCTCCACACCGCCCTGGTCCTCGGGCCTCCGGCCTTACCTGGGCCGTCTCCCAGGAGGGACAGGTGGCTCTGGGCTCCCACCCTCCACGGAGGCTCTGCTGGGGCCTGCCATTCTCAGGGTGTCTCTGCCTGGCTGGGACAGGCATGGGGCAGGGAGCGGAGAGGCAATGTAACCACAGTGATAACAGCCATTTATCAAGCACTTACTATGTGCCAGCTGCCGGAACTCTGGCTCTATTAGCACACTTGACCTTCCCAGCAATGCAGCAAGGTGAGGGGCCCGGGGACAGTTCACCAGCTGTGCGACCCGGGGCAAACTGCCTAGCACTTCTCTCTCTCTCTGCCTCAGTTTTCTCATCTGCAAAGTGGAGATAATAACACCTTATATTGGCGAAGTGCTAGCACAGTGCCTGGAACTTAGTAAACACTCAAACTTAGATACAAGTGAGGCTATGAAAAGGTAAATTACCTGCCCATGGCCAAATAGCGAGTGAGTAGTAGAATCAGCCTTCAAAAGCAGGTGTAGGTGCTAAAGCTCTTAACTGCAGGTGGGGATAGACAGGTACATCCGCACACAGACCAGGCCTCTCTCATGTCCACGTGTAAGCATGGCGGGGAGTCAGTGGGGTTGGCTAGACCTGCCCCCACCAAGTCCCCCACATGCCCAGGAGCCCCCCAGGCAGGGGCTGTGCTTCTAAGACCTGCTGACTCCTTCCAGGTGAGCTGGAAGCAGGCTCCGCAGGGTCCCGGCTGCGCCGGGGCAGGCCAGGTGCAAGACGCCCAGAGCGCCTTCCCTCGAGGTTGTCACTGTCCCCCCTTCTTGAGTGCCCTTGCCTGAAACAAGGGCTCGCTGGAGCCGCATAAGCAGCTGGCCTTGAAATTTTATTTACTGAGATGATTTGCTTATGAACTAGATTTTTAATGCAAAGCTGAACATCGTCCTCGCGCAGATGAAATCGTCACAAATTCCGAATTCATGGATTTGACTGTACACTAGACTCCCCACTGACTAAAGATGGTGAACTCGGTGTCAGTAACCATTTCCCAGAAGAGCAGCAGGCTGGAGGCACTGCAGGGGACCAGGATAGCTGGGCGGGAGGGACACTGGCTGTGGTGTCCCAAACCCTCTGGGAGGAGCTGGGACCGGCCCTAGAGAACCCTCCAAGCTCTCTCCTTCCACCCACACTGGTCAACAGGCCGAGCTTCCCGTCACTGGGGCTGTGCATGCAGTGCAACCAGCCTTCTTTCTTGCTTGTTCTATGCTGACCCCCCGGGACCTATGGAAACCTTACTTGTATTTCAACAATGACACTTCTACCAGGAAGCCCCCCTGGATTTTCCCAGGTGGAATTTCTCCCCCATTCCTGTAACCTCTGTTCATGCCCCTCCTCATTTATGGTTTTATTCTAATCGTGGACACATCTATAGCTCCTTGGGCCTGAAAACTGGAAGTTCCGGGAGACCAGAGACTTTTGGCTTTTACCATCTCAGACCTTGCTTCTATTTCCACCCGGGGCTTAGCACGGTTATTGCATGTGGTGTCTACTCTGGAAATATTTGTTGACTTGAATTGAGACATATTCTAGAAGGGTGCTTTTAAAATTATTTTGAGTAGAAAAAAATCTAATGATCTAAGTAGAGTTAGAAAATACGTGGGTGGGAGGAATGTTGGTTCAAGGAGGTGGCACCAAGGGCAAAGAGCCCCCAGCTGGGTCGACCCTTGACCACGCCCCACACCTGCCACTTGGTGCTCCGAGTAGCCCCATCACCTGCCATGTATGCTCAGAACCAGAGACCACCAGGACGGTGGGAGCAGAGGAGCCATCCTTTGGGGGAGGGCAACCTGCAGCCCTGGAAGGTTCTCAGAGACCCCAGAAGAGGCCGCCCAAGGCCTGAGAAGGACCCAAGAGCACTACACAGAGCCAGAGTTAGCAACCCAAGCAGAACATGAAGATGGAGACTATTCTGGTGTCTCATAATAGTTTCCAGTGGGGGCCCTGCAGCCAGGGGGCAGACAGGGGGCCCACCCCATCCCACCCCACATCTGACTCCCTGGGACATTACCCACGAGGCTTTGTGCAATGGTCAGGAGCAGCGATCCCCCCTCCCTCCTTCCCAGGCGGCCCACTGCCGACCGCTGGGTGGAGAAGCGCCCAACCCCTCTCTCTCTTCACTGGCCCCTCCAAGATCACCTGGCAGTGACCTTCTTCCAAGGCTTCTGGCAGGCAGTGGGGGACATACTTTAGAAGCCAAAGAACCCAGAGGTGCCCTAAAGAGTCTGACTTGCATGCAGATTGATCTCCAGTGTTTCCAGGCCACGCCATGCCACGCATCAAGACTGCATTTCCACAAAATAATCGGGCTGTTCCCCTCCCTCGATCCTGCGGGTTTATCTGTAATGTGTGTGGGGCTTCTCCTCCCAGCAGTTGGCCACGGGGGAGTGGCAGAGACCCTGGTGGGACCAGGACAGTCAGGCTTGCCTTTGCCCCAACCCGACCCTGAGCCAGCTGTCCTGGTGTGTTACTCCGCTCCAGGAGAGACATGAGCTGCTCCTCGCAACCTCTGCAGGCATTAAATAATAATAATAACAATACAAAATAGAGAACATTTAATATGGTTTTTATTTTCAAGTTATAAAAGTAATGCATTCCGGTTGTCGAAAAGCTGAAACATGCAGAGAAGCATAAGGAACAAAACTAAAATCAGTTGATCTCCGCCAGTAGAGGTAAATACTGTTAACATTTCAGTACGCTCGCATTGCGATTTTCCCTTGTGTGTGTCTGCGCGCATGTGTTTGCGCGTGTGAGCACACACATTATGAAGCACAGTTGGATAATACCGTCCATGCACACTTTTGAGTCCTCCCTTCAATTAACATGATATCATAAGCCTTCTCCCGCCTGGCTACGGTTTCCTCGCCACTTGCGTTTCGGTCCTTCGGGGGGCAGCGGTCTGCTGTCCACACCCCTGGCGTCCAGGAGAGAGCGCCCAGCCCAGGGAGGAGGCGGCGCCCACGGCATGCATTAACCCAGAGTCAACAACTTATAAAGTCAAACATTTAAAAGGCAAAGAGACTCACAGTTAATCAAATAGTCGATTTGTCAGAAGGTTGAAGGAGATAAAGCCACGGCTCCAATTTTAAGTTCTAAATGTTTAACGAGCGAAGTCACCTCCTGTGTCCTACTCAGAAACCCCACCTCTCTCAGGATGAGGACGTCCTGCGGTTTGGGCCGTCTGGGCCCCCAGTGCTGGCTCACTCCGCCCGGCGCCTCTTCCCTTCGCCACGTGGATTCTGTCACTAGCCATTGGGGCGTTCCCCGACGTGCTCCAGAGCTGACACCAAGGGCGGTGCCTGCGGGATTTGGGGAGATGGGGCCTTGGGGCCTGCTGGGGTAGGGGGCTGTGTAGGGCGTGGGTGGTTGGGGTGGGCAAGGCAGGGGTGGGGCTGAGAGGCTAGTGTAGAACGGAGCAGCCAAGGTCAAGGGCTGGGGGCCAGCGGGAAGTTTGTGTGGCACAGTCATGAGTTCAAAACAAATGAAACCCTCTAACCACTTCTGTTTCCACTTTCTCAGTGGTTCTCAACCAGGAGTCACCTTGTCCCCCAGCGGACACTGCGCAGTGTCTGGAGACCTTTTTGGTTGTCACAGCTGGGGGCGGATGCTACTGGCATCTGGCGGGTGGGGTGGAGCTGGTGTCCCACAGTGCACCGGAAGGTCCCCACCACGGAGAAGCAGCAGTCCCGCATGCCCGCGGTGCCGAGGCTGAGGCACCCAGCGTCCTTCCCTCTTCTTCGGGTTCCGGTGACACACACTTAGACCCTCCCAGATGCACAGACGCAGATTCTCACGAATCGCAAAGACCAGTGGAGGATGACTTAGTCTGGACCACTGGGGTCAAGAAAAATAAGTGGACGGAGCACGAAAGGGACGGGCACAAGGGGTGTGGGCAGAGCTGTGCAAACTCAGTGTCGATGATCTCACTGTTCCCTCCCGATGTTCTTAAGAGCCTCTGGGGTGTAGTCAGGAGCACAAACACCTTCCCCCCTGCTCAGGCTCAGCAAGGCGTATCCTCCCTGCAAATAGCAGGACGGTGTCTGGGGAGCAAGTTGCACTTTGACAATCTTGTGGGCTGGAAGGAGGAGGGGACATAGATGCCTTGGAGACCCGAGGTGGCGGGGAACATTCTGTGAACATTCAAGAGATGCGTCCTCCTTGGGGCTCTGTCCACCGCCCCACGCTCTTGAGATGAGTAATGGCTGCAAAAAGGCCACTTGCCGTTGTGCACAACGATTGGATGGGGGTTCTGAGAGGCCATCCTGTTGAGGTCACAGGTTCGAAGCCACACTTCTGCATGGAAGGGCAAGGCCACCCCTTGTCAATCACCCAAGGAGCAGTGCGTCTGCAGACTAGAAATTAGGACTCAGAGATGAGCCTCTGGCCGTCACCTCCTGGGGCTTCCCTGGAAGAACCCGTTGTCCAGGTGATGGTTCCTGATGCTTCTGATGACAGATGTCAAGAGGCTGCCACTCCCTGGTGCATCCTGGGAGGAAGATGGAAGAAGGCCTGAGAGCTGCAGACAGCAAGCCATGGCTTGTTAGCCAAGTTGCCTAGCTCTGCTCACCCATTTTTATTTCCTTTTGTTGACCTGTCACTCAGTTCTGCCTTGACCAAATGTCCAGCCTTCAAGTGTCCACACAGGACCTAGAGCGTTCGGGGCATGGGGGTAGCCAGCCTGGAGACTCCAATGGCAGGCCCAGCATGGCAGGTGGGTCCCACAGGCTGGAGGGAAGGAAGCCTGTTTTCTCTGGATATGTGATGTGTTCCTCTACTGCCAACACCTAAGGATCAGGGTCTCCCGATTGCGTGAAGGGAAATGGCGATTCCTCTCTTAATAATACTTGGAGGCTTTCCTACTTGGGATCATTTGATTTTTAACTGAGAATACGAGTCCACGGGGACTGAATATGGTAACAGGGTTAGAGCAAAAGAGAGATTCCAAGACAGGGTACATAAGGGTCAAGAGAAAGAGATTGGAGTAGAAATTTCCCCTGCTTCAAGGATTATCAGAACTGCCTAGAGAAGACATGGCCACGCTGAAATCCACCTGCTGACCCACTTAGTGATGGAGAGAACACCCCTCTCAGAGCAGAGATGCAGGAAGGAGCAGGCGAAGGGAGAAGTACAGTTACCCTGAATATCTGCGTCTTCCTCCCTCCTTTTTCAAGGACTGTGGAATCTCCTGGAAGCTCCTAGAAATGCCTGACACTGGCGTGAACTTAATAGGCAGAGACTTATTTACATAATGAGCATTTCCTGAACACGAACCATATACAGAGCGCTGTGTTCTGCAGCTTGCATATTGCCAGCACACAGTAGGTACTTAATATTTGTCTGTTTGGGAAATCTAAGGGTGACGGAGAGATTGTCCCTGCGGCCAAGGAGTTTATAATCCAGTGAGGAAGACAGACACGTCAGTGATAAGGCCCTCGCCTTATCAATTTGCCCACATCTCCTTGGCGGACAGGGCAGCATTTGCCCGTAGTAGGTGCTCAATAAATGTCTGCTAATTGGATATTTAATATCGCATACATCTTGTTATGATGATCATCCCTTCAGCTCAAGGCAGAATGGAACAAGTATGTTCCTTCACCCTTCCTTGGGTTCCACCTGCTCAGCTCAAAGAGAAGCGGAGCTCCCTGGGGCCCGGAGGGCTTAGGAAATTTCTGCCTCGAGTGGCCCCTAAGAATTAACGGGGAGGCTTTTCCCCAAAATAAACCAGCTCACCCTTCCCTTCTCCCTTCCCCCGAGCAGAGCCTCCCGAGCAATGGCAGCGCCATCTTTTTCTGCTCTTTTCCCTTTCCCGGCGGCAGAAGCTGTGTTCTCTGCTAGCAGTGGGACTTTGGAGGCTTGGGCTCTGGAGGCCAGCGGATCTGGAGACCACCCACTAGGTGGGGGAACTTGGGTACTGAGCCTTGGCTACCTCTTCTGTAAGGGAGCTAATTTTGTCTTCCCGCAGGGGGTGGGTGTGAGAATCGTGAGTGCAGTGGCGGGCACGCTGGGATGGGCGCTCAGCGTGCTGTGCCTGCACCCTGTAGTGGTGTGCACATACAGCATCACGCGTGTGACAGCCCTCTGGGCACAGAGCCCTCGCCTTATCAGTTTGCCCACATCTCCTTGGTGGGCAGGACAGCATTTGCCCATAGTAGGTGCTCAATAAATGTCTGCTGATTGGATATTTAATATCGCATGCATCATGATGATCATACCTTCAGAACCAAAAATCGGGATGTGTCTGACAAGGACACGTATGCCCAAGACAGGGACAGATGGAGCACTTTAAGTGAGGCTGGTCCTTGGAGGTCTCGATCAGCCCTGACAAACCTGTACGTCCGCCCCACCCCCATTCTCCCGTTTCCCGGCAGCACCATCTTTCAGGGGGAGAAGGATGAGGTCTAGAGAGAAATCAAGATGACTTGAGCCAGGTCACAAGAAATATTGTATTCCGAGGATTGCTGGCTCCCAGCTTCATCCTTCAATGCTTCTCTCTCTTTGTTTTGAAAAGTATGAGTTAAAGTAGGGAGAAAATCTATCCAAAAGGCAAGGAAATTTCCCATGATGTTCCGGTTGCCCAGCTGACACGTCGGGAGAGGAGGTGGGGACCGAGGGACGGTCTGGGCTCTGGAGCAGGGGTCGTCACATGTTTTCCAGGCAGGGCCAGATGGTGAATCTCGCAGGCTCCGCAGGCCCGACTGTCTCTGCCACAGCGACGCAGCTCTGCTCTCGTAGCGAGAAAGCAGCCCAGACACTGTGTACAGGAACGAGCGTGGCCGTGTTCCAATGAAACTTTATTTATGGACACCGAAATAGAAATTTGATAGAATTTTCACATGTCATGGAATAATATTCTTTTGATTTCTTTTCCCCCAACCATTTGAAAAAGTAAAAATGATTCTTACCTTGCAGGCTATGAAAAAACACATGGCAGCCATCCTTGGCTGAGACTGTCACTAGAGGCCATTGCATGCTCTCACCTCAAAGTCTCAGCTTCCTCTTGGGAAAAGAACCTTCTGGCCATGGAGAGATGCCTGTTCCTTCAGACAAAAGGCTTAGAGGTACAGATAGTGCACTGCCTTCTCTACAAAGCTGCTAGCTTGGCTTGCCACCCAAGAACACAAATAGTAACTTGTTTTGCCACTAACAGGGAGGGACAGCCAGATATCAGACTGGAAATGAGTGTTCTGAGCCGTCTGGCCCCCTGGCCCCAGATGCCAGCATGTGCTTCCTCCAGTTTGATCGAAGGAGTTGAGTGACAGCAAACATTCATGCCTGGACTTTCTCTTTGCAGAGAGTCCAGGGCACTGGATGTTGGACAGCTCCCTACTAGACATGGTTGCAGAATGTTTGGTGCATTGCTTTGAATTTGTCCTGTGTAAATTTAACTCAGGGGAGCACCTGAGTTTACTATTCATATTGTGGCATAAATAAATGGGGAGCATGTACCCCAGGAACAAAGATAAAAGAAGTTCGGAGACCACGGTGGAGTGCAAAAGAATGATAGGGAAGCCTAGGGTTTGTAAAAGCCATAAATATCCGAGCAGTATGCATGGGCAGCCTGGAGAGCATCATTATCCACTCCCCTGACTGTTTTAATATGCTGCTTATAGAAGCCCGAGAAATCATCAGAGGCCATGGGGCTGGGAGAAGATTTGACTGGAGCTAAAAGAAGCCAGCCCATGGGGAGGACAACTTTAGAATAACCTGAAAACACACAGACACGTGCTCACAGACAGACACTTTCATTCATTCATCAAATATTCATTTCCTGCTTGTGATGTTCCAAGTACTAGGCTAGCTACTGGGAGAATCAAGTCGAAGGCTCAGCCCCTGTCTGCAAGGCACCCAGGAGCAGGGTAGGGCTAGCAGATATGGGTTGGAAAGTGTCTTAGGAGCATGCATTGTTGCCAGGGCAGGGGAGATGCAGGGGTGCATCCCACACAGCAACTGCCCCCTTGCAAAAGCCTGGCTACCTGAAGCCCACCTGAGTCCTGAGCACCTGACCGGCACCTGCCGAGACTGAGGAATGATGCTCAGTGGGTCCCTCTGAGTTCTCCTCCCTGCAGGTGAAGCCCCCAGCAGTGGGGATCCCAGCCAGCCCTGGACCAGTAAGACCAGGGAGACGGCCGGACTCCGCCTGCTGAGCCTCCATCTCTCTTCCTGCTAGAAAGATCTCTGTCCTGCCTGCTCAGCAGAGGGGACTGCCCCAGCAAAGTGACAGCAGTGGGCTGCGGAGCCGGGTAGAGAGAGCAGAGGAAGAAAGCGCGTCAAAGACAGGGCCTCTGCACTTCTGCCTGCTGCCTCCCGCCTGGTCAGCGCCCTGTCGCGGGCATTGATGGTTTCATTTTTCTGGGGAAAAAAAGAACAAACGCAGAAGATAATTGTAGTGGAACAGCCGATAAGTAACGTTTGGTCTCCTTTTTACGACCATTCCCTAGGGCCACATTATGGTAATTTTTCTTCTATAACTGGCAAATTGTATAACGAGTCAGATGATAAACCAGTGAGCAAGGCAGAAATTTGCATTTTAATACAACCGCTGGTATCACTCCCCCGCCCCCATCATGGAGGGGTCAGGGCCTCTCTGATCCTGGGTCCCCTGGCACCTTGCCCTCCTGCTTCCTTCTTTAACTCTGAGTGGGTGAGTCTGGAATGCTCAATAAGTGCAGCATTTCAAAAGCAAGCACAATATCTGCTTGTTCCAGATGGTACGTAGCAGAGAGATCAGGGCCCGGTGCCCTGGAGTCAGCCAGACAGGCCCTACCCCAGCTCCGCCGCTCACTAAGTGGGTGTCCTTGGCCAGGACCCTGAACTGTGTCTCGATTTCCTTTTCTGTAAAATTAGGATCATTTTACTACCTACTCTATGGGTTTTTAATGGATGCCTGATGCATAGTACATGCTCACTAAATGCTGTTTATTAATATTATTGTGGTGGTGGTCTGTGTGGGAAAAACTCAAACTTGTTTTTCCTCTGCTCTCATACCACAATCAACACAGAAGCCTTCGGTGACCGACTTTGTGGGTTTTTTTCCCTACACTCCAAGCAAGCAACAGTTCCGCAGTGGACACCAGCTGGGTGTCCTCCAATTCAAT
>VBSM01003215.1:2877021-2911832 GCA_008086735.1 Cheirogaleus medius | reverse complement strand
AAAAAAAAAAAAAACAAAAACCTACTTTCTGGGCCTCCCACCTAAAACCAATTAATTCAGAATCTCTGGGGAAGAGACTGAGGCATCAGTAATATTGAAGAGCTCCCGGGTGTTCCGAGAATGTGCTGTCATGGTTAAGAAGCTCCTCGTCCCAGCAGAGGGTGCGGGGCCCTTCCCTTGGTGACCTGTGTGAGGGCCGGAAGGGCTGGGAAGGAGAAGGTGTCCCGTGCTGAAAATCCCTGCGTCTTTCTACCTCCGCAGCCCCACCTCACACGTGTTCCTCCCTCCAGCGTGCCCCCTTCCTCTCCGCTGCGTGCATGTGACCAACTCTTCACTCTTCAAAACCCAGTTCCATCCTCCTCCTCTGCTCCCTGCAGGCTGGTGTCCCCTGCTGTGGCCCGTCCTGCCTTCTGTCACCATCTCATTCCCCTGATCCACCCTGTGCTCCTTCGATGCAGGTCTCGGTCGGTCCTGGAGACCTGCCATTCTCAAAGTGCGGTCTCTGCGCCTGCGAGCTGGCTGAAAGTGACATTCTCGGTCTCCCCAGGGCTGCTAAGTCGAGACCCAGCAATGCGTGTCTTAATAAGTGCTTGGGTGCGGCTGGAGAGAGCTCCAATCCCAGAGTTGCTGCTCTGGTCTGCAGACCCAGCCACTCAAACTGCGACCCTGGGACCAGTGGCCTCGGCCTCTCGCCTGGGAACTGCTTAGACATGCAGAATCCCACCCACGCCCCGTCCCAGACCTACCGAGTCAGAATCTGCATTTTAACGAGATATGCAGGGCAGCGTGTGCACAGGGAAGTGTGGGGGGGTGCTGCCCTGTCCCGGGGGTGCCCCGCTGGAAGGGGAAGATCAGGGGTCTTCATACCCCTCCTCGCAAGGCCTGGCCCCCGACCGTCTCAGGGTATCTCAGCCTTTACCGCAAGCGGCAGGTGCTGGGGACCCATAGAGAGATTCTGGAAGGTTATCCAAGAAACAAATGGCATAGCCCCTCATCCTTAAGTAAGACCAGATTGACAAAACGTGGCACCGAGGTGGTTGCAGCTGGTTGTTGCATCCTGGCTGCCACATTCCAGTGGTCCCTGGACGTGGGCCAGGGCTGTACTCGGCCCCTTACACCTGCCCAGGGGGTCGGCTTGCTTCACAGGGGCCACCCCTTGGGAGAGACAGTCTGAATTGCCCCAGAGTTGTCATCTAAGCCAAGCAAAGCCTCCTGCTCCCTTGTCCTCTCTCCTGCAATCTAGTCCCTTTCAACCTCCCCCAAGCATGCACCCCTCAAACTCGCTGGAGAGGAGTGACAGACGTTAGACCTTAGTCCCAGCAGTGGGACTCAGGCTAGGCTGGGCAGAGGCAGAGAAGGGAGAGAAGCGAATATCGTGGGATTTCCCCGACTCCTTGCTCACGGGCGCCCTTCGATTCATTTCCATGCATCCTCTGCGCCTACTATGTGCACGGCACGGCGCCTCCCTTGTGCCCTGGCTGGTCTCTCACATTAAAGGTTGTTAAAAATTTATTCAATATGAGTTTGATATTCAAATGCCAGCTTCTTCTGACAGGTTATAAATAGCAGCTTTGAGTCCAATTTGAGGTTTTGATTTAAAAGAAAAAAAAAAAAGTCAGCTATCAGCCATCCATCTGTGATTGAGAGACTCTTCTGCCCCCTCCCCCAAACCCACTGTCAAAGACCATTACGACGTTCCCTACTCAGAGAATATTGTGCACGGAGCTTTAATGTCCCCTGGGGAAGTGAGACCATTACAGGGGGGGGGAAAAAGACGTATTTCCATCTCTGTTCCAATACGCACAACCTAATTAAGATTTTATAAACACTCACCCGACAGGGAAACACACACGCACACACGTTTGCAGGCACCTAAATTAGCAAGGCAAATAGAGTCTAGATTAAGTGGTTTTCTTGCCTGTTTCCGTCCAGCTTTAATTAGGCGTCTGTCAGGAGGAGGGTGTCACACGGAGGAACTGTCTCATTCGGATTCTCTGGGTTTGGGTTATTGGGGTGCTGGAGCCCCACGCCTGCCCCTGTTTCTGGGAGTCACAGCTCATCCTGGCTGAGCCTCTTCCCCGCCACCCTCGCCTCTTGCCTGCACTTTGGGCCCTGGGAGGAAGGAGGAGACCTCGTCTTCAGAGCAGCCCCATTTAGTGGCCTCCCTGCAGCACCAGCCCCCCCGGGAGACCTGAGCCTGTCAGAGCCCCCACCTGTGGGACTGCCTGGTGGCAGTGGGGTCCTGCCAGCTGTTCCAGATGCCAGGCTCCGTGTGGCTCCCTCGCCCCCAGCTTCCCCAAGTGCCCGCGGTGCAGCCCCGGCACCCCAAGGTGCCGTTCTGGGGGCTGCTCTCAGCCCTGCAATGTCCTCTCTCCTATCCCTACCGCTGTGCTCTCCCCATGGAAGAAAATACAGGAGATAATTAGCTTTCTCCCTCTTCGCATGTCCTTGGGCTGTTTGGGAAAAGTACATTTTCTTCACATGTGTAGAAAATTAAATCTGTTGTGTGTTAGAGGAGCCAGGGAGGAGTGGCGAAAAGTGTCACTTGCTCATCTGAGCAGACAGGGCCGTGGGGGCGCTAGGGTGGGGGGAAGCTCAGGTCTTCTGAAGTAGCTGGGAGATACCAGCTGACCCAGACTGGGCCTTGCCTCTTGGTCCTGCCAGGAAGCAGGCTCCTCCTTGGAGCAAGTCTCTGTTTCCTAGAACAAAGCAACAGCCATGCCAAGGTGACTAAACAAAACTTTCCAAGACAGGCTAAAGGGTGTGCAGGAAGAACCAGGCTGACCGCAGAGGAAATGGGATGTGGCGACTTGTCACTGTGAATTGGGCCCAGTACTCTGCAGCACCTGTCCATCCTGAGGTCGCCTCTGCACCATCCCTCTCCTCCCCTGGGGACCAGGGCTGAGAGGCCTGTGAGGGTGTATGTGATAATGTGGGGTCGGTCTATGGTCCCATTGGAAAGATGATAAAACTGAGGCCTTGGCCAGGCGTGGTTAACCTAGCACTCTGGGAGGCCAAGGCAGGAGCATTGCTTGAGGCCAGGAATTTGAGCTCAGCCTGAGCAAGAGCGAGACCCCATCTCTACTGAAAATACAAAACTTAGCCAGGTGTAGTGGCTCGCGCCTACAGTCCCAGCTACTCGGGAGGCCAAGGCAGGAGGATTCTTTGAATCCAGGAGTTTGAGGTTGCTGTGAGCTAGGCTGACACCACGGCACTCTAGCCCGGGCAACAGAGTCTCACTCTGTCTCAAAAACAAAACAAAACAAAACACAACAAAAACAAATGAGTCCTGGGGAGATCATGAGGCCTGAGAGCTCACTGCTCCTTGCTCAAGACACAAAGAGAACTCATTATTTAGCAGTTGCCTCCACCCCAGAAGGATGAGGGTTCCGCTCTGCGCTCTGCCCAGCAGAGGCAGAAGTCAAGGGGATCCGTGCAAAAGGACGCAGTAAGGTGTAGACATGGAGAAGTAGCAGCTAGAGATTTGGTTTGATTCAATGATAACTTCTCAAATGCAAGTCTCCCGAGGTGGAGAAACAGGACAGGAACATGACCTGCCTTCGGGATATTTATAGTCTGGAAGGAAGATGCTTCGCCATCAAAGCAGTGGTGGCCAGGCAGCTGGATGTACAGCCACCGTCAGCTCTAGGGAAATGCGGACACACGATGACCAGGCTGGCAGCCTGGGGCCTTCCCGCCCACCCTGCTCTGGCTGGCTGGCCACAGACCCTGCTGGGAGACAGGCTGCCCACCTGTATGCCCAGCCATCTTCTGGGGCCACCATTCTGTCCCCCACCCCAGGACAGCTGCAGCAACCAACAAAAGCAGCCGGGCCCTGGTGAATTAGCTGAAGTGACACTCACTTTGTATACACATGTTTACAATCAGGGCCAGATGGTGAAGTATTGGATTCGTTTCAACGCCGCTCCAGTGTGCCGAGCTGAGCCAGGCTTTGCACGTGGCACAAGAAAAACAACGTGGGGGGAGGGGCAACACCACACCAAACCTGAATCCACTCTTGGTCCCAGGGGCTGTTTATTAGCTCTCACTTAAAGGTAGCCTTCGCCTGCCAGCTGTCAGAACTTTTTATCAAATCTCCTGAAATCCCACAGACAGAAGAAGAAAGAAACACCACTCGTTCTGATATCTGCCATAGTTTCTTTCCTTTTTCTCTTTTTGTATGAAAAATAAGTAAATAAATAAATGAAGCACACTTGATGGAAAGGAGCTTGCAAACCATCACCGGTGACGATGTTTGTGTTGCCAAATTATTTGTACTGTCAGAAAGAAAGGGCGGACTGAAGGCAGATCAAACGGAGTGACTATTTACCAAACAAGGAGGACATCCTTAGGTGACATGACAGAGGAAAGGGAGGAGGGGAGGATGTTGGCAAAGTGCCAGAGACAGTGGCTGGAGTCTGTGTGTTTGCATCTGCATCTTCCCAAAAAGAAAGTGTCAGGAGGGACCTCAAGGACAGCCGCACCCTGGAGCCAGGAGGAATGAGACTGCTCACCTCCCAGGAGACCCGACAGAGCCCAAGCGTCCAGCTGGCGGGCCAGGGAGCAAGAGGAGGAGGGGGCTGAGAGGTGGCGATAGTGTGAGGGTGGCCAGTCCTTACCCCACTGCAACTTCACCTGAGAAACATCCCCTCCCGACAAGACCCACGATAACCAGATACAACAGAGAAAGAGAGAAGAAAGAAAAGAAAATGGAAAAAAAAAAAAAACCCGAAAAATTAGAGATAGGCCCTTGTCATCTCTAATGATGGGAATCATATAGTCTGCGTAGAAAGTAACAAAACTTTTTGGAAAGAACATTCCAGAACTTCTCTATCAGAATGGGGGCATCCCATTCCAATTGTCCCTCTGGGAGGCTGTACATTTATTCCAGGGATGGAGCCATTACTAAAACACCTTATTTTGAAATTCACCTTTTGAAACTCCCTTTAGAGTCAATCCGTGAGAAACGTCTCAGCCAAATAGTCATCGCTTGGCTGTGGGCAGGAGGGGGTGGGGGCGGGGCACGGTGGCTGGCACTAGAATTCTGAAATAGTTTGCACCAGAGAAGTTTCCAAATGGTGACTGACTGGACCCGCCCCCGACCCCCAAAACAAATCTGGTCCCAAAGAAGCAGCTTTCTTACCTTTGAGAATGTCCCACAGGATCTGCCTGGGCTTCTTGTTCCGGGTAATTCCAGAAGGTTGCTCCGGAAACGATTTCAGCTGCAGCAGCGGATCTGAGCATCACAGAGTGGTCACTACGGAGGAGGAAGGAGATTATCTTCTCTTGAAAGAGCATGAGACGCACACACGTGTGCAGTCAAGGCACATAGTCAGCAATAGGGCCGTTCGTCCCCTTCCACTGAACTGGCCTTCTATGCAGCCTTGCAGGTAACCATGCGCCCACGCCCCAGGGGACTTCGGTCGTGTGAAGGCAGGAGTCTGGCTCTGTTTTGTTCACTTGTGAATCCCCAGAGGCTGGAACGGTGCCCAGCACATAGCAGGTGCTCGGTAGATATTGACTGAATGACCGGACCAAGGACACACTATTGGGCGAGGTTTGAAGAAGGAATAGGTGAGTGTGACAGCCAGCCTCTAGAATGACACCGTGACCCCATCTCCTGGTATTCACATCCCTGTGTCGTCCCCTCCCACACCGTGCCAGCGCTGTCTCTGTGGCCAAGAGGATATGGCAGAAGTGATGGTGTGTCCCTTCTGAGATTAGGCTACACAAATACAGCAGACTGGGGGAGTCAGCTGCCATGTCACGAGCAAACCTACAGAGACACCCGTGTGGACAGGAGCTGGGGCTTCCTGCAAACAGCCAGCAAGGAATGAGACGTCCTACCTGCCACCAATTACGTGTGCCATTCTGGGTGTGGCTCCAGCCCCAGTCGAGCCTTCAGGTGACTGCAGCCCTTGCCACCTCCTGCAAGACCCTGAACCACAACCACCCGGCCGAGCTGCTCCCAGACTCCTGGCTCACAGAATAAACCGGGAGACAATAAATGCTGGTTGTTTTATGCCACTACATTTTGGGGCACTTTTGTTATGCAGCGTCTGATGACTGATACAGTGAGTGGATGGGGAAAACGCAAGTGCTAGATATGTACCTCTGCACTTGTCCACAAGGCTGTATTTTACTCCAAACTCTGATTTTGTTTTTCAAATATATGTTGGGAAAAAAATGGACAATGTGGCTGGTAATTCCTACCCTGCAATAAGAATTACAGACTGCACAGGTTTCAGGAACCCAGCACCCTTCGATTGTTAGTAGTAGCTGCTCTTTGTACCAAACCCCAGCTCCCCTCTGAGATTTCCCCTTTGTATGAGGAGAGGTGGCTCCATTTCTTTTATGACATTTTTTGGGGGTCTTATTTTGTCATTTGACTTTCTAAGGTACTGCCCAGCCCCAGCGTCTAGGACTGCACGTGGATGTATTAGAGACTCAATAAATATTTGCTGAATGAATGAATAGCCTAGGCCTCCCCTGAGGCCGCTTATGACAGCTATCGGGGGTGCATGGCCATGCCCTCCCCACTAGCCCTCTTCCAGGGGCCCAGGGCAGGGTGGCAGGGACAAGGAAGAGGCAGATGTACTCAGCGTCATGGCTCGGCCCCTGAGCTGGGACTGCGACGCAAAACGAGAGAACCACGGACTGAGAGGGAGGCTGGAGGCTTTGCCAGCCGCTATTATTTAGAAGACACAGAACAAGTGGAGAGCGAGCTGGGTTTCGTTACCGGATAAAGAAGCCAGATAATATAAGAAAGTGCTGGCTGGCTGGAAAAAGGAGCAGAGAGACTTCTCCCACTCCCCTTGGTCAGGCAAGAGTCAGTTAGGAGGTCCCAGAAAAGAGTTGCTCCTGCCTGGGACGAGAAGAATCCAGACGGGCATCTCTCAGTTGTGCTCTGGAGAGAGTGATACATCCCCGCCTCAGGAACAAGGAAGTCAACCTTTGGGCAGAGCCAGCTTCTGCCTCTGGCTGCAGCCACCGCCTGGGCCCCTAAAGACAACTGCCTAAAATCTCAGAGTGCTCGCCGGCTGCAGAGAGGGACACTTCCCTGGAGCCTGCCCCAGCAGCATCCACGTCCAGGGCACAGGCAGGGAGCCCCTGCTGCCCACCGTGGGAGCCAGAGCAAAAGGAGGAGCCCTGCTGGCCTCAGATGAAGGCTCCTCAGACTGAGCAGAGGGAGGAACCAGGACTGAGTCCTCACAACACTGCCCGGCCTGATAACGTGGTCCTCCTCGCTCTGGAACACGGGCCATGGCAACTTAGAGGGTGGACCTACGAAGCCACAGGACCTCCATGGACATCAGAACATCGAGAAGAGACCTTATGTCTCCACTTTTTAATGTTTAAGGATTTTGCAAATAAATATGAGGATACCCAGAAAAATTTGGATTTCAGATAAATGGCAAATAGTTTGTTTAATATAAGTATATCCCAACTATCACGTGGGACATACTTATACCAACAATTATTCACTATTTATCTGAAATTCACATTTAACTTGGCATCCTGTACTTCATTTGGCAATCCTCTGACCACTTCTCCTCTGCAGTGACCCTTCCCATCCTCTCCTGTTTCCTACCACTGCAGGGAGGTGGGTAGGAAAGATAGTCGCTCAAGGACCGAAGTCCTTGAAGACATGCAAAGATGGATCATGTGGCCCCAGTTATTACTGCCGCAGAATAAACCACCCCAAAACTTAGTGGCTTGAATCAATCGTTTTGCTATGCTCAGAGATTCTATGGAACTTGGGCAGGGCACAGCAGGAATGACTTGTCTCTGCTCCACGATCTCTGGGGCTTCAGCGGGGAGGACCCCATGGCTGGGGATATTCCACTCCGGGAGGCTGGAATCACCTGGAAGCGTTTTCATCACTTGTCTGGTGGTTGATGCTGACCGTGAGCCGGGACCTCAGCGGGCTCTCTGCAGGAGCACGTGCCCGTGGCCTCTTCGTGTGACCTGAGCTTCCTCACAGCATGGCTGCCTCTTGGTAGCTGAGCTTCTTACTTGGGAGCTCAGGGCTCCAGTGGTGAGTGTCCCAGGCGACTCAAGCAGAAGCCGTCTTGCCTTTTCTGACCGAGCCTCAAAAGTCCCATGGCGTTGCTTCCGCCACAGTCTATTGGTGGAAGAAGCAGCCACAAGTCCACTAGGGCTCAGGGGAGAACAGACCCATGTTCTCCGTGGCAGGAGTGTCAAAGCATCTGTGACTTGTCTTACAGCCACTGGAGGAAGCTCACAGGGAGATGGTGGGGGTAGAAAATTTCCGATGACAACCGTGGAGCCCAAAGAGGGAGGCAGGATGGAGCTGAGGCTCCAAGGAGTTGGGCGGACTCAGGAATCACGAGAGCCGGTGTGAGGAGGACCAGGAAGGGCTAGCGCTGAAGCCACCGGGTCGGCAGGGACTGGGTTCCAGAAGAAGCCAGGGCCGAGGGGGAACAGTGTGGAGGGTGGGGAGTCGTCAGGAAGCACCCGGAAGGCTCCCGCTCCGAGATGGCTCACACCGCGCTCCATCAAACCCGTCGTCTGTCGCTGAAATTGCGTTCGACTGACACCATCTGCATCGATCCCGCTCACAAACCCCCAGGCTCCCTTCTCCACTCCCACCCATCTGCACACGCCCGTCTCTGCAGCCCCCTCCCCGCCGGAGAACAGAAACATCTGCCTGCCGAGAGCCGTCCTCCTCCCAGCCCCGCCCAGCACGGGCCAGCTGCCAGCCAGGGCTGGGGCTGCCTGCACACCTCCGAGCAGCCCCACTCCGAGGCCAGGGGAACGTGTCGTGTCTTAGAGGCAGCAGAGAGTTTGGTCACAACAGAGGGGCGGGGAAGTGGAGGCACCGGGAGGTGGGCGACTGCTGCAATGCATGCTGGGCCCCCCACTCCCACCCCTGTCTATGGCGGCAGGCGCGACCTCCACCTGGGCAGCTCTGCCCTGGGACTGGACGCTCACAGCCATCCTCCTCCCCGGCCCCTGCACCAGGAAGCGGCAGGGCAGCCAGGCCCCGCTGTTGTGGCGGGCGGCGCTGGCACCACATGGAGATCGTGCCTTTTGAAGCCTGAGTTAATTGGATTTTACAGCGTCCTCTCTTGCCTGCCCCATCCTTATTAAATGACCGAGAGGAGGAGGGAGGGGAGCGGCTTCGCACCGGGGAGGAGAAGGTGAGCACAGTGGCGTCTTTGTGGGAAATAATCAATGCTCAGCCTCCCCCCACGCCTCCCTGCGCCGGCTCCAACAACGCCGGGAACTCGGGGAGGGCGCAGAAAGGTTAGTTGCCTTTATTACTATCCGTATCATTACAAGAAAGGTGGGATCTCACCCACATGCCTACGTCGTCGTGTGTGCACATGCGTGTGTACGCATGCAGAAATCCACATACATTCACACCTGGCTACCCAGTGACCTGGGACCTGTTACCTGTCCAGAGGACCAGCGTGCAGGGCCACAGATCTGCTGGCTTTTTCCTGTTTGGTGGAGAATTGCCCCCCGGGGTCAGAGCTCCAGCACAGCGCCACCTCGGGCGGTAGCGGCTCCTGTGTTTCCTGTTCTTTATATATATCTTCTCTCATCCTGTTTTAAGAGGGTTTGAGGAGCATTAGAGAGTGACTTCCTCCCCTCACCTCCCTAGGCCCATCATTTAAGGGAAAAGGATGCCTATTCGAGCTGATGCTGGCGAAATGGGCTAGTGCGGGAGCTTTGACTTTTGGTCTCCGTCCTCCCTGGGGGGCTGTCACACATCCACACCCTCACCCTGGCCTGCGGGTGGGCAGAGAGCATTCCCTGCCCCTTGACCTCAGCCTTGCCCCTACAGCCTGCTTGGGCCCCGGGGTGTAACAGACGCAAAGTGAGCAACAGCTTGGAACGAGCTTGCGTGACCGGCCTTGCCCTCTCAGGCTTGTGCCGCCCCAAGAAAAGAACATACCCTGGACCTGCTGGTCCAAGGAGGAGCAGAGACTCCTGCAGCAGGATCTGATCCCAGCCCCAGCCTGGGGTCAGGCTCGGTGGGCGGAGCCGCAGCGACCTGCAGGGGACACCCGAGCACAGGGATGGAGTCCCCTTGGTGTGCACCACCGCGATCGTGCACACGACTCTCTGCCAGAGCCATGACTAACTGATGCAGCGCCCCTCACCCTGTGTACAGAAATACATGCTAGATGTATTTAAGACTAAATGAAAAAGAAAACAGGGCATAAATACATTTTTAAAAGACTCTCAAAGCTTAAAAGCAATGGAATGTTATGAAGAAAAAAGACCAATGAGTTTAAATGCAGAACTATTAAACGACTCTATGTCATAAAGCATTATAAGCCAATTGAAAGTGTAACATAACACCTGCTAAAGATTACACTGGAGTGCTGGTCCCCTTTCCCTAAGACACTCCAGCTCGCACCCACTGAAGGGATGTGTGCAGGAATTTAGGGCAGCCCCTCTTGGCAGAGGGGCGGGAGGATATTTTTAAATAGGCGATGCTAAAAAGATGTCAGGAAAAAAGAAAACAGCTTTTTTCCTAGAGGTCTAGGCTGGAACAGAGAGAGGTGCACAGGCCCAAGGGAAGAGCAGGGGAAAGAATTTCTCGTCCAAGTTAAGGACACATGAGCCCACCCTCGCATGAAGTCTGACATGCAGGCCCAGCCCAGAGCTACGGCAAGGACACCATTCGTGCATCCAGGAGTTGTTTGATATGAAGCGTTTCCCGAGGTGACAGGCCCAGCAAAAGCTGTCCTGGGTGGGGGCAGGAACTGCCATCGGCTTTTGCTGCGGAGCCCCGTGGGGCAGGGGCCCCGCCGTGGTACCGATGGGAACCTGCACGGCCAGTCCTCTGAGCCTTCACACGACACGTTGTCTGCCCTCCAGGAAAGATGCTTACACAGGGGGGCCCCTCTCAGGGGACCACTGGACACTAGGGGTGTGGACCAAGGAAGACCCCTGCACCTGAACTTTGGGGCCAAACTGGCGGACCCTGTAGTGCCTTGAACTGGGGACAGTGGGAAGCAGACATCCTTGTTACAAAAACCAAATTGCAATCCTGACGGTCCTCATTAGTCAAGGAAAATTGGGATTAGAACAAAAGGCCACAAAGCGAATGCATTTAAAGGATAGAAAGAAATAAAGGCTTGATTGCAGTGACTTTATATTTTCCTTAAAAAAAGACAAATTATGAAACAGTTTGTTTTAGCTTACACTTAACAAAACTAGGCTATTAATGCAACCCTTTTTTAATTCTTTGAATGAACAAAAAACAAGACGTTGATTTGGGGGCATAATTTTTCTGACAAGATTGTCTGATAGCGCCATACAACAGCCTTGATTTCGTGTTTGACTTTCGCAGCACAATCACAAAGAGGACGTTTCTGCAAAAAAAATATTTGAAGGCGTCATCAATTTTCCCAATGGCCTGTCTTAATCCTCTAAAATTCAAATCTCTCTCTCTCTCTTTTGAAGTGCCTGTCATTTCATCAGTCTTGTAGATTTTCTCTTCTGTAATTGTTAACTGGCTGAGGATTCTGCCGTCTCCTCATTTGCCAGCCGCCTGGCATGTGATTCAAGTAATTCTCCATAATCGCTTTGATCAACCTCAGGAAATTTTGCAAAAGATGCAAAATTTGAAATTGTCTTGCCTTATACTCCAGAGCCTTTGCAACATATGGCTAACGGGAACAGACGGACCCACAGACCTGATGATGAAGGGGGAGAGATACGCTAGTGTTAAGCGCCAGGGCTGTGGGAGTAGGGACAGAGTTTGTAAAAACATCAGCCCGTGAGTGGATATTTTTGTGCTATGGCAACTTTAATTTCCTATGCAACATTATAACTTCGGGGATTCAGGCCGTGGAATGTGGAAAACAAGAATCCGTGTATATGATCAAGGGACATTAACCACAATATGTAAAGAGCTCATATGAAGCAATAAGGAAAAAAAAGGACAGAAACAAAAACCTTTTACAAAATAAACAAGGAAAGAAATGCAAGAGGCTACTAACAATAGGAAAAATTATTTAGCTTCACTGTAAGCAAAGAAATGCATCAGAAAGCAATGTTTTGCCATCAAACAAATGTTTTTTAAATTGTAATTCTCGACGCTGCCAAGGTTATGAAGAACTAGGCCTTTCTTATACGCTGCCTGTTGGGTGTAAATTGGTACAGGCTTTCCAGAAAGGAAATGCAAAGCTATATCCAGCCTTAAAATTATTTCAGCTGCTTCATATTTTTTTATAAAGTCCCCTGTTGCCTGGGCATATCCTCCCATCATTCTTAAAACGAACAAAGACTAAATCAAATGTTGATTTTTGAGGGTGTAATTTTTCTAGGGAAAAAAAATCGTCTAGTGGCACAAAACAATATCCTTCACTTTGAGTGAAGTTAATTGCTTTTTCAGCTCTCTCTAAAGTTTGATCTCTCACTCAGAGGCCACTTTGCACAGGAAATAAAGATTTCCCCTCTGGAGAGTGGCCCTAGAAGGAGGCATGACACCAAGCAGAGCTGCAATGAGGTCCCCTCGCCAAGCAGATCGAAGCTTCTGCCCCAGCCACGGGGCTCCTAACACACCTGCCCCGGGCTCCCTCCCCAGCAAAGTGAAACCGCTGTATGTCACAGGTCCGCGCCTGCGCGCCCAGGCATTGAGAAGCTGGGATGTTAAGTTCTCACTGGCCAGGAGTTCACCAACCTGCCTCCAGCGGTTATCTCTAGCTGACAGGGTTAGGGAGTTTTAAAACTTTCTTCTTCAAACTTTCTGTGGATTTATAAATTTCCACCATGAGCAAGCACCACATTTATAATCCTAAAAAGATTTTTTTAAAAGGAGACAAAAAGAGGGAATCGCATGAACAAAGCCCAGAAATAGAAGGGGGAGGAGGGGTGCAGAGAAAATGTCAGGACAATTCAGAGACTGGAAGCTTCAGTAGCAGGTGGGTTGGGTGGAATCAGACAGAGAGAGGGTCCAAAATTATCTGCATTGAAAGAGCATTTATTCCTGTCGGCAGTGAGGAGCCAGGCAGCCTACGAAGAAGGCCAGGCCACTGCAAGCACAGTGGGGAAACAGAAGGGAAATACAAAGTCCTTTGGAGAAATCACTGAGCTGCTTAATCAACTCTCACTTGAAGTATGCCTCACCTCTGGACGTGTTCAGGCACATGCACCAATTAATTTATCCTATGTTTTAAGCCACGTTGAGTTGAATTTTCCATTAGTGGTAACAGAAAGTATGCCAGCTGGTAGAATTTCAAAAAGAATATGGCTTGGAGTAAGTTGTTGATATGGACCTGCCACTTCCTGTCCCAGTTAAAACAGGACAAGCCCTTTATAATTCACCGAGTCTTGGTCTTCCTACTGATGGGATGGGAGGCTTATGCTCTCTCTCACCAGCATAAGGATGAACATTTTCTGGGTATAATAAGGGTCTTGGATGAGCATGAGATTTGAATTTCACAAATCCCTCTCGCAGGCACAAGAGCAGTTTCTCTGGCTTCAGGGCTAAATGGCGCTGAGTGGTCAGGTCTGTGGAGAAGCGTGCAGTAGGAAGTGCAGGGCTCTCACGCTTAGATGTGCACAGGATGTGACGGATGTTGTTAAAGTGCAGGTTCTGGTTCAACAGGTCTGGGGTGGTGCCTAAGACTCTGCATTTCTAATAAACAACCAGGAGCTACAGGCAAGTCAAAACCACATCTCCTCCGGTGACTCCCTTCATCCAAGCGTCACCGTGAAGGACTCAGCCTCCAGAGGCAGATGTTCCGTCGCCACACTCTCCTTGCCAGCTGCGTGACCTTAGCGAATTACTTACCCTATCTAAACCTTGGGTTCCTCACATGTAAAAGTGGGACAATGACAACACTGACCTGCTAGGACTGTTATGAGCAGACAAACATATAAAGGACTTAGCACAGTGCCTGGCACATAGTACATGCTCAGTAAATAGTAGCTATTTTTCTTATTATGACCCAGCAAAAGCCTGTGTGGTCTAAGCTTTGAGCAACGTTACAAGCAAATGCCGCTTTGTTAGCCAAGAATAAACAAAATGCAATTAAAAATCTCTCCCGGAACCTCTCAAAGAGCATCAAAGGTGATTCTGTTTGTCACCTGTAGCCAATTTCCTGCAACCTGACTCTCTCATTTCCACACCCCTCATTTCTCCCGCCACCTCCCTCTGGTTTGACAGTTTATGTGGCACATCCCTGTAGCTCCCCAGGCTTCCTTCTTTGTTGGGCTTTTGCTTTGCTTTGTTGTGGTGTGGAGGATGTTTATTTTTATTTCGTGCTGTGGCCTACGCCCCAGATTCTGTACAACCAGGAGGACCCAGGAGCCAACCCAGTGTGTCACTTGGGTCTCCGCTGCTTGGATGTGGAGAAACTCAGTGCAACGAAAAAAGAGAATTTTTAGGCCGACACACTCAAACCTCCAGGGACCAGTGGGACTGGGTTTGGGCAGAGCCAGGCTCAGGACCCAGCTCCTCTTCCTCTCCTTGCCCTGCTAGCTCTGCCTCCCCTGAACTAGCATCATTTTCTGTTAAGAAGCCCCAGCTCATAAACCCCAGCCAGAGAGAGAAAGAGAGAGAACCTACTGCCCTCCAAGAGCAACTCAAAAGGCTCAGAATTGGGACTCGTTGGCTCTGATTGGGCTGTCTTAGGTCATGTGACCATCCCTGAACCAATCCAAGTGGCCAGAGAGCAGAAGCCTCTCACTGGCTTAGCCTAGGTCATGTGCTCCCCCTGACATGGCGGGTGGAACCAGCTTGAGCAGAACTGCAAGCCTGGGAGAAGGGAGGGGTGGACCCCCATATGTGCACCAGGGTGTTGTTATCAGAGAAAGGAAAATGGAGGTCGAGCAGTGAAAACCACACACACATATAATCCCTGCACTGGGGAGTCTTTCCTGCTTGGAAGCCGAGGAGGAGGTGTCGGCAAGCCCCTGCAGACTGTGGGGGTCTTATGTCCTCAAGCCGAGATGCCCCAGCTGTGCTAAGTATGGGGTCACTGACAGTCACCGAGTGTCCACATCTCGGAGTCTGGGGTACCTCGCATACATCCCACAACACTGCAGTACTTTCAACATGCCACTCCCTTGCTCAAAAACCTGCCATGGCTCCCGATGTCCGTGTCACACTTAGGGCCAGACTGCACAAGGAGGGAGTGGACTGGTCACCAGACAGCAAAGGAGTAGAGCAGTGGTCCAGCTCTGGTAACCCACTGCTACGGCCTGACTTGGAAACATACACGTTCCCCAGAGGTCCCCAGTAATCTCTGGCATGGGGACCTGTAATAGACTGGGCTACCTGGGGACCAGTAGGGGCTGGGACTCCAGTGTTATCTGGGAGGTGTGGGCGCCAAGCACAAGGCCCTGTGTGGTTACATCGGCTTGTTAAAGGGCCCTGTGAGACGTTGGTCCATAGGTCCCCCTAATCCGTGCTCCCCGCCTCCTGAATCCCGGGATGCCTGGTAGCAACTGCCTGAGAACACGCATCCGTGGGCACAAGGAGCAACGTGGGGCTGTCTCGCCCGGAACAGGCGTCCTCTGGGACTGAGTGTGTCGTGGGGGGTGGGGGAAGCCCCTCCACACCTGTGTGTGTGTCAACACAGATGGCTAAACACTTTTAACCAAGGCCACCAATTGCCACCACTTTGGTCACCTCCCTTCACCATGTCCATTAATTGGGCAAAGTGGGACAGACGAACCAAGAAGCTGAGAGACCTGGGAGAGTACAGCCATTTGTTTAATGAGGTGTTCGTGTCCCGTCCCTCCAGTGCTGTGCAATGAATAAATTTGCAATCAGCGTCTCAAGGGTGCAAGAAATGGTGCATGACTTTATTTTCTTCAAGTCAGATTCAATCTGACTCCAAGCCCCATCCCATGGGGATGGCGGGAAACACAATCTTGTTCGGTGTTAGGGCTCCCCCCCCACCCCCCTCCCCAGGGTCATGTGAAGGAGACAGCGATCCTTGCAAAGTCAAACTTTCGGGGAGCCTGCGGCCTGTGCTGGCTCCTTGAAGCCCAGCAGCTCTCCAGCACCTGTGCTAGGTTAAGGGTCAGGCTCTGCTGAGACAGGGGCCCCAGGGCTTGGTGTCCCACTCCCCATAATCCCCCCACCCTACCCTGGGGCACCTCAAGGAAGCTAGTTGCAGAAGGAGGGGTGGCTCCTTCCTGTTCTGGGAGAATCTCTCTTCTTTTGTGGTTCCTCGCTCATCCCTGATCAGCCTTGGCCCTCTCTGTCCTCACTCTGGGCCACCCAGCATCGTGTCCTCTTGAGCTGGGGCTCTCCGGGAGCCGGGAGGAGAGGGGTGCTCTTTGCAGCATCTGCTTTCAGCCTGCACATGCCCCAGACAAGCAGCAGAAAGACTCTCCCCGGGACGGAGCAGTGGAAAATGCCAGGAACCAAGCCACAGAGGTCCGTGCAGCCTGACCCTTCCACTGCGATGAAAACAACACGCCAGTGAACTGGCAATGCATTATCCCGTCCTGTGCAGCTGGGAGAAGAAATGGAGATATTAGGAGGTTGTGGAGAGGGGAGATGAGGCCCCATCCTCAGGACTGGGCAAGGGAGGTGGCCGCTGTGGAGACCACAGGGGTGGCCTGCCCAGGCCGGTGGCGGCTGAGAAATGCCACTGGAGTTCGGAGAGGCACTGAGCAAAGGACCAGAGGCCCGGTCCCCGTCATCTCATTTTCCTGGGCGAGACTTGCAGACTCAGCCTCCCAGAGGTTGAGTCCCTCCTCAGAGCACCAAGCCCCACCCAAGGGTTCATGGTCGGAGCTCTCAGAGTCACCTGCAGACGTGACTATCTCTCCTTTCCTCTCTCATACCTCCTTCTCCCTCTGCCATCCCACCGGCATCCTCCCACCCCTCCTACTTTCCCCTCCCAGCCCACCCCACGGCCTCCCCAGCTCCTGTTATGCCGGTCTCTCTTACATGTTGAACTCCAACACAGATTCATCAGAGACGTGAGAAAGGACAGGGTAGCTGTGGCTGCCACCTCCCTTGTGTGGCCTGTGCTACACTTGAGTCCAGTGGGACCACCCTTCTGAAAACAGTCATAGCTCCTGCTCAAGGTAGGCTGGCTGCCACGACCCCCGCACGCCCAGCCTACATCCTCCCAGCACCCAGGAGCGGATGGAATGTCTGGCTGCATCTTGAACCCCAAGGCCGTTACTCAGGATGCCCCAATCCTCCTCCCAGCTAGAGAAATTCATGGCACACTGGACCTGCCCAGAGAGGTCCCCAAGGCCTCTCTCTATGTTCAGAAGACCCTGGCAACAAATGCAGAAAAACAATGGACCTTCCCCAGACACCCTCCTCCAGGTCTGGACATCCCCTGGTCAGCTCGTGGAGACAACGGAACTGAAACTCAGACTGAGGCAATATCATCATCAACATCATCATCATCATCACTGCACTTAACTGCCTGCCACGTGCTCGTTCATTCTGCACAGCCACTCTGAGAACGGGAGTGCCCCCATTTTACAGCAGAGGAAGAAGCCCAGAGAAATCACTTATCCAAGCATAGGTAGTCCATAGGCCTTAAAGAAAGCCTCCTGTGTCTAACGCCCTTTTACGTTGCCACTGGTTACAGGGCGGGAGGAGGGAAACATGTCACCCCCACTTCTATGAGTGATTAGCCCGGATTCACTCACCACATTGGGAGCGCTCAGGCGGGAGGGAGCAAATAGAGCCTGGAACAAATAAATGTCGAGGGCAGCAAAGCCATCGAAAAGTGGGAGGGGGCTGGGCAGCTGGTGAATGGGGCTGGCCCAGGTGTTGTGCAGTACACAACCTAGACAACCTGCAAGGCCTGCAGAGCCGGGAAGAGTCGGCACCATCAGTTTGCCTCTCTGTTCACTGGGCGGCACTTCTCACTTACGAATGTGCCACCAAAGCCCCAGGGCAAGTTGACAAAATGCAGATTTCGGTTCAGCAGATTGGGGTGGGGATTGAACATCTGCATTTCTAATAAGCACGGGGCGCTGCTATCCACGGTCACGGAGTAGCAAGGTTTGGAGGTTGCTCCCCTCTTGACAGGGTTAGTCCGTCACATGGAGCAGACCAGGGCACCTCCACCTCCTCAAAGTCCCCTCCTGGGCTCTCAGCAGGGTCTGCAGATCCCCAAAGCCCAGGGTGGGGACTCGGATCCCCCAACCGGGATGTCACATGCGACTGGGCCCTGCCATGCTTCGTGCTGCAACTGCTGGCACCAGAGCAGCTTAGGGAACCAGAGGGACCGAGGAAAGTAATATCCTCACAGCCTGGGGGGTGTAAATAATGAAAGTCAGATCCATAAGTAATTACTTTTTAATTAATTAGGAATGATGAATAGCGAAGACCCAGTGACTCCCGGGTGGAGCGGTGTTAACTGTAATAGCCTTGTTCCTTTCCCGGCCCAAATTGATTTGCTGGGGGAGGCAGAGGGAAAGGATCGCCCTGGGGCTGGGGGACAAGGAGGTCCAGGCAGGGAGGGAGGGACCATCCCCTGCCAGGGCCAGGCCCCAGGAACCCCGGCCAAGGTCAGGGAATTCTCCCCACGCCATGGAAACATCTGGTCCCTGGAGGAGAGGGCCGGGCTTCTCACTTCCACACTCTTGACGGACTTACCTAATTGATCTTCATGCACCTCCTGGAGGGAGAGCCCAGCCCTCCTTCCTCTCTGCTCAGCAGGAGCAAAGCCGCTGTCCAGGGAGGGAAGGCTCCCTGCCACAGCTCAGGCGGCTGCTCGGTGGGTCCGGGAGACCCTTCCCAAAGGCAGACCTGGTCCACAGGCTGGGAGAAGGAGAGGGGCCAGGTGACCCTCGGAGGGTCAAGGGTCCACGCTGTCTTCCTCTCACCCAGTGCCCTAAGCACAGTAAACCCAGATCCAACCCCTGCCCACAACCTACCCGTGAACTAAGCCTGAAAGCAGGGCCATTCCAGACGGTCACCCCCCACGTCTGGCAAGAATGACATCATCCAAAGACCTGGAAGGCAGACCAACAAGCATCTGGGTTCTCCATTTGTAAAAGAGAAAACACTGGATCCTTAAAACATGAAAACCGTGTAGCACCTACAAGGGGTCCTGACTCTCCCATCCTCTCTCCCAGCTGTGAGGACAGCGTGGGGTCCCCGCCCCTGCAGTTCCGGGAGGCAGATGGGGAGGGGAAGGGGTAAAGATTTTTCTTAAGGTTTGCAAAAAAGCTGGGACTAGGCAAGTACAAGAGCGGCGCTCGCCTCCCGCACACGGTTTAAGGGGCACCCAAGAAGCTCAGCGCACCTGCTTCCCTCGACAGATGCAATTGCCGAGGTCCTCGCCGTCGGACTCCCGGGGCACCCCGCACACAAGCACAGCTGAAGGACAGCCATCCGGAGGCAAGGGTGTTACCAAGTTTGAAGCAGACTTGAAGGAGAAAAAGCCAGACAGGACGAGAGAGGAAGTCGAGAAAAGGAGAGAAAACAAATATTTACTCAACGCCTTTCTCTGTCGGGCCACGTTCTTCTCACTCCTCCAAGGAAAGCATTTTTGTCCCCATTTACAGGGCAAGCTCAGTTTCCCACCTGCACAGAATTAGGCCTGAGCAAAAAAAAAAAAATCCATGATGAACAAAATACCCAAATGTTAAATAAAGACCAGATCCAGCCCTGCCTTTGGTCTGGCGCCCCTCACCCTATTCCCAGCCCTGTGGGATTCTGTCTTGATTTGAAATTTGGATAAATTGTCTTATCATAAGTTTTGCATTAATTTTTATTTTTTAAAATATTGCATTATAACATTACCCTGATTACCTAGTTTTTAGCACGTAGTCTTCCCCCCCCCCACCATCCAAACTCGGGAGCCCAGGGGACATGCCCTAAATACTTACCTTGTGTCAGTCCCGTTTGGAAGCCATATGGGTAATGAACAAAAAGTATTGATTTTGCAGACACAAAACCAAATCCAGCTTCGTCACCACACCCAGCCACGCCTCAATTTCCTCCTCCATAAAAATGGGCTCCTGGTGCCTCTGCAGGGCTGGGGTGAAGCGGGTAACAAATGCTGGCCCTGGCAGTGTCAGGCACATGGCAGAGCCTCCGTAAACGTAGCCCCTCTCTGCCCACCTCTTGCCCACCCCAGCCCCTGGACTGCACAGGAGGCTGGCAGCCAGGGGCCATAGAGCCCACCAAGGCTGCAGGGGGACTGCCAACGTCTCAAAAACACTTCTCGGGTCTTTCTTTGGCAAGTGGAGGAGTGAGCCGCAAATTTAGTGTGAGAAGGGAAAACTGATAATTGCAGCTGTGTCAAACCAATTTGTTTGTGTTAATTGCAGCCAATTAAACTTTCTTCTTCTTCTCCTTCTTCTCCTCCTTTTCCTCCTTCTCCTTCTCCTTCTCCTTCTTCTTCTTCCCCAGCCCAGGTCCGGCTATCTTAGGGAAGCTCATTTCTGGGCAGATGGTAAGAAACGCCTTTCTCTACCCTCACCTGAGCTAGAGGGAGAAGTGAGAATTCCAAAGGCGCTCGGGAGTGATGAGCAGATGGAAAGGGCTGGGAGGACGGGTCAGAGAGAAACGAGTGACGGGGACCGTCTGGGGACCCCCGTCCTGTGCGGGGCACATGCGCAGAGGGAAGGGAGACATAGGCCAGCCCTGCTGGCTACTCGATGTGCGGTCCGTGGACAGCTGTGTGGCATCACCCGGGGGCTTGTTAGAGACGCAGGCCCCGCCCCAGACGGCAGAGTCGGAGTCTGGATTTTAACGAGAATCCTGGGGGGATTTGTACGTACAGTGCGGGGCTGAGAGATGCTGGTCTGTACCACTCTGAGGTCCACCCAACCTGTATACATCTTCCCCAGGCACCAAAAACGGAGGCTCCTTAGAGTGCGGAGTCTTCTCTGAATCGCCCATCCCTTTCCAAAGCACCTGCCTTTTGCCAGCAAGTTCCGGCTCAGTGACTCAGCAACTCCCCATGCAACTCGTTCTCCTGCGGATCAGTCCTCCGCTGCCGCCTGGGGGCTCCAGGGGCTGTCCTCTGGCTGGACTCAGCCGACAGGCGGCCCCAACTGGGGATGAGAGGTGGGAAGGGAAATGCCAGGGTGGGTACCCCCAGCCCCCTTTATCCATGGCTCTGCTGCTCTCCTGGCCACATCCCTCAGGCCCCCTCTCCAAGACTAAGCTCCTGCTGGGCTCTGCTAACGCCACCCCCTTCTCCTGCCCCTGCAGGCCTAAGGGGGCAGCAGCTCCCTGGCTACTCTCTGGATGTGCCGTCCTCTTTGTTCCCTCGGCCCCGCTGTTTATGTGGCCTTGTTACTGTTTACGCATGACAGAGCCAACAGATCCGGAGAGGACAACAGGTGAAAAAGCCGCCTATGATGCTCACGTGTGCAAAGACAGGGAAGGTGCCTTACGCCCCAGCCGCACGGGGAAGCCATGGGGTTGGTCACGGAGCAGAGGGAGGGGACAACTGTGCGGTTTCCTCCGGGAGGGATAGACAAGGCGGGGTCAGCAGGCGTTAGGATTGGCCAGTGTGGACAATTTCAGTGGGCTCTGGGGCATGGGGCTGTCCCTCGTTGTCTGGCACCTGGCCCCGGGTGATTCGGCAGGTAAATAGTGGCCCAGGGTGCAAGAGCCCAATAAGAGAGGTAGTTGTGGGTGTAGACTCTGGGTTGGTTGCTTTGTATTTGAAAAGCTCACACACACCCCCTCCCAGGAGGATTTCCCCTTAGGAGGATGTGGGGGGCGGGCAGGGAACAGGCGGTGGGAGGCCAAGGCAAGCGGACGTGGGCATTCTCGAGTTGTCCGGAGCAAGGTGTATCGCCTACGCATGCAGCGCAGATGTTAAACCTTCAAGTCTGCACAAGCTAGAACACGGTCAGCACACCTACCTATACCTCCAAAATGTCCTTTCATTAAACTCTCTTCCGTTAACCCTTTGAATGTGCCAGCTGCTGCCTATAGGGCCCTGGCTAAATCCAAAGGCCACCTACGCTAATCGTTCTCTCCTACCCAGGAAGACACTTGGATTTTCTTCACCTGGGTCCTCAGTCATTAACTAAACCTGAAACAGAAGTGCAGTCTCTAGAACACCTTTAGAAGTGGAGACGCATCTAATCGTCATTTTCATGGGTGATTCTCTGTCCCTCAACACATACACAGAGAGACCCTGGAAGCTGTATCTACGGCTGTACGTGGGAGGGCAGGGACGAGCGCTTCTTCCTGGTAAAAGGCGAGAGGTACGGGGTGGGCAGAGCAGGTCACCTCCTGTCCCCCGAGAGAGCAGGCCAGCGCCCCTCCGCTCTGCCTGCCGCCCATCCCTGAACTCAGTGGTGGAGGTCAGGCGCCAGGAATGCGCTGAGCTCGCTCTTTGGAGCTTGGAGGCTAATGACGATCAGATCTAATAATTATTAGCGATCTGCACATTCTCTGCAGCAGATGAAATAATTGTATAGGAGAGCTGGCTGAAGGGAGAAAACCATAAATGACTTCTCCTCTCAGCATTAAAACAGCAACGCTCTAGAGCTTGCTGCACTTAATTAGCACCCTTATTAGCACCTTTATCTACTCATCCTCAGGCGAGCAGATTCCAGGAGCATCAGGCATCCCTGGCCCAGGGCCTGGGCGAGCTGGGGAGGAAGTGCTTTCCTGAGCTCCCGTCCTGGGGGCTGCGGGATAAAGAAGATGCAGGTGGTCGAAGAGGGGTTGCCTAGAGATGGCTGCGCCTCCACAGACCGGGAGCCCGACTCTACTGGGCGCTGAGCCAGCGGCAGTCACCCGGGGGATCTTGCACATGCAGAGAAATGCCAGATGCCAACAAGGCCAGGGAGAAAGGGGGATGCGCCCACATCTCCTGGAGCATGAGAGCTGCAAGACGTGCCCCCCAGGCTGGCTTCACAGGCGTGTAACCAGTGCAGTCGCCCAGGGCCCTGCACCCAGAGTGGCCCCACGCTTGGGGTTTGATCCTCTGAAGCCGCCTTCTTAAAACTCTTGATAATTTTATCTTTGAATTTGTGATTTGTGAGTGAAGTCTGATGCAAGAGTGGAGCATGTGGGGGGAGCATGTGGGGGGCCAGGGACCCTGCCCTCTGTTTCCCCACCTCCCTGGGGTGAGGGGTGACCCTCCCATCTCCCGGGCAGGGTGTGTGCACCCCATGAACTGAATTGTGAGGCAGGCCCCATGCGTCCACGAGGGCCTGCACTCACCCCACGAGCATTCCCGCACGGAGGAAGGGCAACTTATAGCAAATGAAAACATCACGACAGGTGAGAAAAAAAAGACTAGGAAAGGCAGGAAAAAGCTTTTTTTTTTCTTTTTGCTTTTGGAGCAAGGATCCCTACTTTTTTTTTTTTCTTTTTTTTCAGGCAGAGTCTCATTCTGTTGCCCAGACTACAGTGCCATAGGGTTAGCCTAGCTTACAGCAACCTCAAACTCCTGGGCTCAAGTGATCCTCCTGCCTCAGCCTCCAGAGTAGCTGGGACTACAGGCATGCGCCACCATGCCCGGCTAATTTTTCTATTTTTAGTAGAAACTGGGTCTCGCTCTTGCTCAGGCTGGTCTCGAACTCCTTACCTGAAGCAATCCTCCCGCCTCGGCTTCCCAGAGTGCTAGGATTACAGGCATGAACCACCGTGCCCGGCCAAGGATCCCTACATTTTAAACCAGGCTCTACAAATGATGTAGCTGGCCCTGCCCCAGCCCTCTGACTAGCTGAGACTACTACACTGAGTCCTGTGACAGACACATTGAGACTTTGCCATGTGCAAGGCTCTGGGTGAGGTCCCCTGGGAGGGGTGATGGAAGTCATGGCCACCGCAAAAAACCATAACCCCGGGCATGATCCATAATCTCCGCTTCCCTGCAACTATGTGACCACCTCACCTCACTGCCTGGAGAAATCCAATACTACTTTTAAATAACGATTGGAGAGAAAGAGATCTTCATGCCAATTTGTAAATTTGTAAATTCCCAGCCGGAATTTACTTAGCTGGGAGGCGGGGAGAGAGGACCAAGTGGAAGCAAGGCAGTAGCAGTTCAGACCTAGCAGGACTAGCCTGTCCTCAACTGCAGAGGAGCTCAGGGTACTGCCCCGCAATGGTTTAATATAAAGGAGGTGGATCCAAGCTGGTTAAATTCCTGGATCTGCTACTTACTATGTCACTTTTATAAGTACATGAAAGTCTCAGAGCCTCACTTTTCTTAGCTGTAAGATGGGTGCCCTTGACTCAAACAAACAAAAACATGCACATTAAACAACATAGAACACCCAGTAAGCAGGTATACAGAAGCGGGAAGGGTGAGACATAAAATGAGGAAAAGCCAACAGGGAACACAGCAAAGAGCATCCCTGCCATGGCAACCGGGACCCAGGTAGCACAGGCCCTGGCTTGTCCTTCGGAAGGACAGGAGGCTGGGACATTCGCCCACCCACTCCCACCCACCAGGGCATCAGCTCCCCTGTGTCTCTGGGCTGCTGTCCTCTCCAGCTGGCAACCCTAGCCGCTCGAGGAAACATCCAGAGTAGAAAAGAGAAGCACGTGATGGCGCCCGAGGTGGGACACTGTCAACGTGCCTGGACACTTTCCACCGCAGCTGGAGCTGCAATTACAGGGCAGCTGGAGGGTACCACGCACAGCGCCCACACCATCCGCTCCGGGCCCAGCACGACGCTGGCCAGGGGTCCTGGGCCTCCTCGTGGCTGTGATGTGCCGAGGGGTGGGGGCAAGAAGTTGTCACAGTGCAGGTGGGCTCCGGCGCTGACCACTGGGGAGGGAGGAGCCCGATCCTGTCCCAGGTGAGGCCCAGCAACTCCAATACCAGCGTCTTCGGGGGTTCTGGGGTCTGGTGCTCAGCTCCCCCCTGGGAAAGCCCGTGTGGACCGGGAAGTCAGCCTAGCCTAGAAGGCAGCGCAGCCAGGCCCCGCTCACCAGTGTGGAGACACCAGCTTCCCTGCAGGCCTGGTTTGTGTTTACCCATCTTCCTGAGAGTAGATCTGTTCCCAAGTGGCCTTCAGCTTGTGACTGGGTGGTGAATCACTAACCTATGAATGGGCAATGGTGTGCACGTGTGTGCACATGCAGGTGCATGCATGTGAGGCTGAGGAGCATGGGGAGTACAGGATCGCAGGGTTCCAACCTCAGCTCTGCCCCCGCCGCGCTATTGTCTTACACGAGCTAACAGGAACCAAGCCCTCGCTGTTTGCCGGGCGCCGTTCTGGGCTCTTTCCAAGGCCTATTCCACTTAATCCTTGCATCATCCCTATGAACGGTGTTATCAATGTCCCCATTTTACAGATTGGGAGCCTGAGGAATAGAGAGATTATGTAATTTGCCCAAGGGGACGCAGCTGAGTCTAGATGCAGCCAGCTGGGCTCCAGAGCCCCATTTGAACCAAAGGCACGTTCTTCCCCTCTGTAAAATGGGCCCAAGGATCTCTGCTCTGATACTGCACAGGGCTTTGGCCTTCAGCACAATCAACAAGTGTGAAAGCGATTGGAAAGGACACCGCAGTGTGTGCTGATGCAGAGTGTCCCTCGAGTGGGAGTGGGGAGAGGACAGGACAGGAGAAATGCAAGACAAACTTCAGCAGAATTCCAGGCATTGGGTCACTGGCTCACTCCTTCCCTGCCAGCAGCTGTCACTCTCCTAAGTCTGAGAGCCCATCCCCCGCACCTCACCTCCAGGAAGGCAGAACCGGTGGGCGCAGCTGGTGGACCAGGGCACTGGCTGTCAGCACAGCGCTCGATGATCAAGGCATTCCCTGGGCGTGACCCGGAAGCTGCACCTCCCCCCTCCCCCAGACTGCCTGAACCAGGACACTGCAGAAATTAAAGTGTGTGGCATGTATGCTAATGACAGAGGTGGTGCAATGACAACAGACCTGCAGACATCCGTGGCTCTCCTTCCTGCCCAGCCCTGGACACGGGCCTCAGAGCTGGCTCATTCAGAGTCGACATGTCCCCCTAAGAAGGAGCACCTTATCAAAACCCTCCAGCAAAGACAGTTCCTGGGCCTGGCTGCGTCCAGCTCTAGCCAAACCCCAAGGCCGCCCAGGACCATTTTTTAATTCTTTTGCAATCAGCATTTTCCTTTCTTCATTTGCTGGTTGAATAATGCAGCCTGTAAGGAAAGGGCCCTCAGCACAATTCTGGTGCTCGTTTACAATGGAAATTGGGAAAACGGTGAAACGCATACTGCAAAATGCATTTAAAAGAAGATGATTCAATTGGATTTGGCAGCTCTGATATTCAGGACCAGAAGGAGAAAATCTGTCTATGATTTGAACATGTATAATTAAGATGAAAGCCTTAAGTACTGGGTGCATTTCTTAAGATGTCACTGGCTCTGTTGACTCCAGGCGTTTTGATCAGTGGTGCAGAGCATTTATTTCTGAAATCTGAATAGCTATGAGTGAGATGCCTTTTTTAAAACCAGCACTGTGGAGCCAAGTCAAGCCCTGACACTGCACAGCTTGCTGAATGGGGCGGAGGAGAGAGAGCACGGAGCCCTCGGGGCCAGGTCCCATCCTCCCCCAGGCACATCCCTGAACCTTGCAGATCGAGGTTCAGGCAAAATTGGACCCATTTGGTGTGTCCTATTTTGGTTCCTCTTTTGGTGCCAACGGAAGTGCCAGGGCCCTGGGAACAGTTCCATCCTGAAAACAGAGAGCCCGCTTTGAATGTTGGAATCGTGGGCTTTTAAAGCTTTTAAAGCGGCAACATGGTATTGTAGGAAAAGCCATGTAGTGGGAAGCAGAAAAACTAGGCTCAACGCCCATCTCCATCCTTTGCTAACTGCAGGACCTTGGGCAGGGTACTTAGCTTCTCCTGCCTCAGCTTCCTCATCTGTAAAATGGGGCTAAAGAGTAGAATCTCCCTGGTAAGAAAGTTAGGACAATTAAATGTGGTTTTCTGTGTAAGTTCCAGTGTCTGGCATAGAAGCTGTGCTCACTATATGTGACCTGCTGTTCTCACTATCTTCAGCCCTGTCCCTCAAGCCACCCCAAATCATCTCCACCCAGCTTGCCCAGCCCCCTGGGATTCTGATCTGCGTGGAAAGCAGGATGTCGTGACAAACCTCACTTGTAGCGCGAGATGACTCAGTGATGGAATCGCTGGCAGCTGACAACCTTCTCCATGGAGAGCTGGAAGCTTCATAAGGATGACTCACAGGTGGCCCAGTGGGACAGAGCCTGATGCTAGAAGAGTCACATGACTATGGCTGTCATGTGACTCGACAGCTCATCACCCTAAGCAGGACTGAAATCCCCTGGGACTTCCAGGGTCTCCTTTTTCCTTTCCTTTTCAGGTGGGAGAGGAAGGACGAGGCCCCCAGAGTGGCCTGAGCTCTGCCCATTTGATGTAGAGGCCTGGCCGCCTCCAGGTAGAGTGTGGCCAGACTGTGTTGGACAAAGCCACTCCCTCCCTCCACTCCCCGAGCCACCCACCCTTTTCCTGGGGAGGAGCGAGTGGGATGGTGTGGGAAGGGGAGAGCTCAGGGAAACTGAGTGGGGAACTCAGTGGGGAAACTGAGGCTGGCCACGGCTCAGCAGAGAGCTAAGGCGCAGTGAGAATCCAACACTTCTGTGCCCAGTGCTGGTACAGACCACCAGGCCACACTACCCACCTGGATTCCAGGGTGTCAGAGTTAATGTAGGTAGCACTGCACTGTGTGGCCTTTGGAGCGTTGCTTAACGTCTCTTTGCCTCTGCTTCGTCACCTGTAAATGGAAGCAAAGGTGCTTCTCTCAGAGGTGTGCAAGAACCTGGCCTGGCAGAGAACGTTGTTCTGTTTCTTTTCCTTCCCAAATTTCCCCTGCTCCCACCTGCTTCCCTGTCCCTCCTCAAAGCTCTTTAAAGCTCAGAAACACCCAAGCCTCTGAGACGGCTCATCCGTCGCACATGCGCAGTGACATCGCACATGCACAGTGACGCCCCGAGTCTGACGGTGGGACCCGGGCAATTGCATCTGACAAGGAGGCGGAGCCGGAAAGACGCGGCAACGCTCTCTGAATCTTAAGGAAAACCCCATGACTTCGCCCCCTAAGAGATGTGAGAAAGGACCTCCAGGCCCGCCGTCCAGAGTCTTCTGATGTAGCATAGTGTGGAAAATTAATGTTCCTGGTTTCACAAGCTTTGTTTCTTGCTTTTTACCTTCCAAATCAGGCATAGAGCTTTTAGGGACCAAAGCAATCCCAACAAGAGCAGGAAGAAACGAAGAAGGAATGAAAGGAAATGCGAATCGGAAAAGCGCAGAAGCCGGGGTCTTGGGGGAAGGACACGCTGGGTGGTGTCCAAGGGTGCACTTGTTACGGCACGGAGGAAAGGCTGGTGCTCGGCGAGCCTAAGCCGATGGGAAGACGGGGGGCTAGCCTGGCTGGCGCGGGTCCCCCCACGCCAGTGTTGAGAGTCACCGTCAGGCTGACGTACAGGGAGCGCCTGCCCTGAGTGTCAAATGCGAAAACTAACACCCCAGCCATTGACAAGTGGGTGGTGGCAGGAGGGTCCCAGAGGTCAGAGTGACCCCCATCTGATATGGGAGGCGTCACCCGGCCTTCAGCAAGGTCACCCACCAGAAAATAAATGCAAGAGGAAGCGCCCTCTACAAGTTCCCAAAGGAAGTCCCACGGGACTGTATCCTTAGGATGTTCCTGAGGATCATACAGCCTCAGGATTTATTACCTAAGAGGACAGAAAAGGTGTTTAGCTCTCAGTCCAGAGCTCCTGGTGTAGCGTAGTGTGAAAATGTAATGTTTCTGGTTTCACAGGTCTGGGTTCCTGTTTTTGTTTTGCTTTATTTGGTTTTTATCTTCCAGACCAGTGGAATGGAGAGAGATGGGTGAGGGGACAGAGATCAGCTCCATCTATAAGGCCAGAAACGGACCACAGAGAATAAGCAGGTGGGACACAGCACAGAAAGATTTCGCTAGAAAGTGGTTAAACGAAAGGCGTGCTCCCACTGAAAGGAGAAAAGCCCTGGTATCGGAGATATTCTCCCACTCAGGACTTCTTATTCCCTGATCGTACTAAGGAAAGAAGACATTAGTACTTTTCAGGGAGGCTCCCGTGGGGTTGGGCTTATTAGGAACATTGGTGGGTAAGAAAGATGCTGAGGTCTCTTTTTTAATGTAAGCGTGACGTTCTCCCCCGGTGTCTTTTGGCCTCCAAGGACGGAGGCTTTCTCCTCATACCCCCCATGGCGTAGGGGAGGACTCTGCAGTCTGGTTCTGGGTTCAGAGAAAGGGCTGGAACACGGACCCCCGCTGCCCACTGCCTGGCTGTGTGGGCTCAGGCACACTGAAACTCTTCCTAGTGCTGTGCTCGGGCTGCTGCCCGGCCGCCCTCCCGCCCTCGGCCTGCAAAGCCCACCTCCTGCTACAGAGACTGAAGCCACTGGGACACATGTCCCCATCCCCCTGCAGCTGGGAATGAACTTGTGTCCAGTCTGGTCAGCAAGACCCAAGGGAATCTGTAGGAGCCTCGGGAAAGATGGTCCTGCCTGATTTAAAAGAGGAAGGGAGAAAGGAGAAGAGAAAGAGAGAGGCGAGAGACAGAGGGAACCCTTGCTGCCCCTAGCTATCTGTGAATACAGACAGGTAGGACAGAAGCGTGGGGCCACTGCCACCGTCTTCTGATGCAAAAGGAAGGCTGAGAAAACTGTGAAGAGGCTGCCGGAGCCCCGGCCTTGCTGTCCGCTGAAGCCACCCCAGGACACTCACCTCCCGAGTCTTGTGCAAGGAAAAGATGACATAGTCCCTTCTGGCTGGGTGTTGTTACTTGCAGCCGAACACACCCCTTTCCAAGCCGCAATGGGCACGGCTGCCGAGTCAAGAGAGGAGCAGTACTGGAGTTGGGAGATTGCCGTGAGACGGCACAGCACGTGTAAGGTGTGCGGCAGTGTGCGGCACACAAAGATGTCCACAAAACGTAGTCCCTCTACTTATTAGCCAAACTTTGACCTCGGGCCTCGGAACCGACCATGTCTGTGAGGCGACCACACAAGGGCAGCTTCCGGAGCCCAGCCCAGGTGCCGAGGCAGCCACCCCCATGGCTGGGATCTAGAAGGGTCCCCAGGAGCTCAGCAGAGCCAGAGTTTCTGCCTCCAGGCACAGACAGGACGCGGCCGTCTGCCCGGCTGCCCAGGGAGGCCAGTGGCAAACACAGGCGCCCTGGGAACGGCAGAGAAAGGGTGGAGGAAGCCGTGAACGTCTGACCCTCTAGAAAGTGCTGCTGTGGAGAGATGCCAGTCCAGCTTCATTTCCAGCCCCTGATTTCATTAATAAGATAATGATGAGTCATTTAACTTTGCATCTGAAGAGCGAAGCAAATTACCTGTGTCTCTATTGCTTAATGACGGAGGCACTAACAAGACCTTTGCCGCCTGCCGGAACCGAAACTGACCTATTGCGGGAGGCAATTTTATGCCCTTGGGTTTGCCACTTGGCTGAAGCCATCCATCAGGTCGCGGGCTCGCCGCCCGGCTCAGCACACACTGCGCGGTGTCCTCCGCCGCGCACCGCCCCTTCCTAATGGACGCGGCTTTTTTAACCCAATGATCCTGTGCCCATTAGTTCCTGCCTGGCCATGAACCATTGGGCTCCCATTAGCCAACTCCCAGGCATCCAGGTGTGAATTTCCACTTCGGCTAATGTTCCCCTGGAGAAGCGTTCATCCGAGCCCAGCCGCGTCCTGGACTCCCTCTCCCCATCAGCAGGAAATGCCAGTGCCGCCCGTGGCCTTCTGAGCCGATGACGAAAAGAGAAATCGGGACGCCGCCAGCCACACGAGTCTTCCAAAGGCCAGAGAGGCTCTTTGGTACGTTTCATTGTTTCAGGGTCCGTAGATTATTTTTTTCATTTCGTTTAATTTAAGTATGATTTCCATACAGTAAAAATCACCCTGTCCAAAAGCAAATGGCTCTGAGCATTTTTGCAAATGCACACGGTCATGTAGCCACTGCAACACGCAAGACACGGAACAGTTCCACCACCCCAAAAAGTTCCCTTGTGGTCAACCTCACCTCCCACTCCACCTCCTCCCTCCCTGGCCACCACTGGTCTCCCCTGTGGTGGGGCCTTTTCCGAAGGTCACAGACGCTGGGAAGCTCTGTGGTTCTGGTCTCTTTCACTCAGCTGCATTTAAGATGTATTCAGGTGGCGCTGTGCATCAGTCGTTAGTTCCATGTGGGTGACCAGTGGTTTCACTGAGGGACGAGCTGCAGGCTGTCGATAGGGTGCACGGGTATTCGCCGAATGCCTCCCCACCCTGGGCCGGGCACTTCAATGTGTATTACCTCAATTCACCCACAGAAAAAAACTCTGAGGAAGGCACTCTTTTATCTCCAGTTTAGAGATAAGAACACAGGGCCACACAGCCAGGGAGAGAGGGGATGGGGCGGGGGACAGCCACAGGCACCTCAGAGGGGCCACCGTCCCATCGTCCATTCATCTGTTGGACAAGCAGCTCCTGCAGCCCCTTCTAGAGACCAGGTGGCGAGCCGTGGGCTGGGGAGTGACAGAGACACACACACAAGGCCCTGCCCCCAGGGGCGTAGGTCGAGGGCAGGGGGAGTTCCCTGGACTTTCTTGCACCTGACGCTGAAGATTTCACATCTGGCGGGTGTGTGGCCCAGGCACAATGATCCTCCTGGTAGGGAGGGAGTAGACTCGGCAGCCGTAAGACTCTGGGGAACTGACAGCGGGAAGTGAGAGGAAGAGGCGGCTGGAGATGTGTTTTCCCAGCACGTTTATGATCTCGAAACAATGAAATTACAGGTTTCACTAGACAGACATGCCAGGTGCTGCCTGCGAGCAAATATAGCTGTCCCCGAGGCTCGCTGCCCTCTGACGCCGGGTCTCCATCATCTGTACTTGGTGGGTGGTAGGGAGGGGACAGCCATAGGGCGTCACTGCCTGGCCCTTTTCATCCCCTGCTCCAGGCGCACAGCGCTGGGGCTGCCGTCCTGTTGGGAAGATGACACCCACCTCCCAGCCCTGCACTATCGGCCATGAACACACCTGGAGAAGTCCTCCAGACAGTACCGTGTAAGCAACGACCTGCCAGCAATTCGCTGGACGAAGTCTCCAGGTGGAAGAGACAACAGTGGCCTGTTGTCCTGAGGCTCTGCCTCGGGGTTTGGGCTCCGGGACTGGGCCAGCTTTCTTGGCCAGGCCCATAAGAGGGAATCCCTAAATGGAGGGTTCGAACTCGGAGAATCCCTTGAGCCCAGGAGTGTGAGGTTGCTGTGAGCTAGGCTGACACCACGGCACTCTAGCCCAGGTGACAGAGCAAGCCTCCATCTCAAGAAAAAAAAAAAGTAGCTATTGCTGCTGCTGCTCTGGCTTTAACACAGGAGCTCTTCCGTGTGGGCTTGGCGCAGTCATCCTGGAGGCAGAGAAGGCCATGCTGGACGCCCTCTTGGAGACTGATTTCGTTCCCGCCTGTCCTCAGGACAGCTGTCCCGGCTGCAGCTACACGGCAGCGTGCGACTGCACCAGGCTTTGTGTGCCTGTGTTAATTGGTTTCCCCACCTCCTCATCCCGGCCCCACCTGTGAGCAGGAGGCTGCATGGTTCGGGGCGTGCAGGGTTTGGTGGGGTTCCAGGTCCCCCAGGCCTGAGCTTGAGGAGGGACGGAGAAGGACTTTATTAAGATGGATGTCAGAGCTCTGGACAGCCCTCATCCTGCGGCTGACGCTAAATTATTAAACATCGGCAAGCACGACAGAGGTTTGCCATTTGCTAACAGATGGCTTTCAACTGAACCTCCGTGCGCGTCCTGATGTAACATCAACTGGGGATTGGGCACAGCCTGGGGACGCAGCACTGGAGGAGGGAAGCCCACCGTGGACCCCACAGAGACTGCCCACCTTGTGCCTCCCAGCTCCTCCCCACCGGTGTCAGAGTTCCTCTTCTGTCCCACTGCCGGGGGCTGGGTGGGTCCAGCGGGGCCGCCAGACTTGCCCGGAGCAGCAACTGTAATAATTAATGTTGCATGAGGGTCTACTTTGTGCTTAGCACTTTGCTCACATTTTTTTAATTTAATCTCCACGGTGATCCTGCAAGGGAGGTGTCGTTAATATCCTTTTATAAATGAGCACAGGCGGCTTGGAGTGGTTCATTGCTCAGTGTGCACGCTTGTTAAGTGACAGAGCCAGGGCCAAGATCCATGTCCCTCTGACATCCACAGCCCGCCCTGAACCACCCCACCGTACTGCCTCCCCGGCTCCTGCCCACCAAGGCTGGAAACCCACGCCAGCTCCCGGGCCTGGGCGCAGGCCTGAGATCATGCCTGCGGAATGCACAGGGAGACTGGCCGCTGGGGACTTTGGGTGCTAATGTCCTCCCTGGAGACCCAAGAGAAGCAGGAACAGGGGCAGAGAATGCTGGAAAGAACTCAGCCCTCCCGCCTGGACGGCCCCTCCTCGTGAGGGTGGGACCCCGGGCGTGAGAATGGGCTGTTGGCCAGGAATTGTTTGCCAGGGTGAGGCGGCTGTCGTGGCCCCAGCTCTCTGCCCCAACCCTGAGTCTCCTGAAGCAGTGTCCAGCCTGTCCCTGTCCCTGTTATTTATTGTAATTGCTGCATTTTATTAAGCACTTACTCGCTGCTGGGCATTAGGATAAGATGGGATCTCATTGAATTCATGACTCAAAAGTTTGCCACAAGGAAAGTCAGGTCAGGGAGGAGATCCGATCACAGCTGCAGCGGCTGAGTGACATCCAGCTCTCCCAGGGCCCTGAGCACCCATTTTAAAGCGAGGATCACTGTCGTCCCCGATGCCCTGGCCCGAGGGCTGTGCAGAGAGGCTATGCCGTTTCTCTCAGATACTCACATACGGTCTGTCCCCAGCTCACCGCAGCCACGCAGGCCTCAGAAGGGTCCGCACACCGATCCTGACCCCTCACTCTGACCCAGAGCCCCGGTGGGCAAGGAAAGGCAGGCAGGTCCCTGCAGGAAGGACCCCACCCCGTCTCCTCAGGCCCAATCTCCACCTCTCGCAGGTAAGATCCTTTTCTCCGTGGAGCTCTCTGGCTCCAGAGAACCAGCTTAAAGCCTTCCTGGTCTCGAACTGTCACCAACTCGTCCTTCCTCCTCCATCTGGTCTTCTCGCCTGGAACTCAGGTCCCACCTGAGCCAAACGCGCCAGGCCGGCCACCCCACGAGGCGGGGAGGCTTCCCAGCCGCCCCTTTCCCTCCCCCGGCGCCTGCCCACAGGCGAGTCCAGCGGGAATTATTTCTAACGAGTGTCCCACTGCCCTTTCAAACCCTGAAGTGGGGGTGGAAATCCTTAAGGCAGTTAGTTGTTTATTAACAGCGCATGGTGACATTAGCAGCTGAGAACACGGTAAAATATAGATTAGAGAGGGGAAAAGCCAGGAATCGCACAGCCATCCGTCCCATTCTGAATGTCATTTTGCGTTGCATCGCAGCGTATTACTGAGATGATTAGTGGCATCAAATGACTTCTGAAAAATGATTATGTGCCATTAAAAGCATTAGTCTGTCTGAAACCAGCACAAACAAGCGGCCGTGCGAGGATGAGTCATTAGCGGGAGAGGCGGGTGACATGCCCGGAGCCGCCTGCGCCCAGCAATTAGCGCTGCCCACAGGTGGGGGCCCCGGAGCCCGGGCTGGGGGACCCTGGGGCCCTGGAGGGGACAAGGGCCTGGGTGCCGAGCATCTGGGTCTGCATGGAGGGTCCTCGCTGGCCCGGTGTCGGGACCAGGGCACGAGGCTGACACTGCTGCAGGTTCCTGGAAACGAGGTGTGGGAGACACAGAGGGGCAGGACCAGGACTCGGCCGCGGAGGTGTCAGGCGCGCAGGTAGAACTGCACAGCCGCACGGCAGAGGGCCCTGGGGGGAATTGTTTTAATTGACTCCAGCAAAAAAAAAAAAAAA
>VBSM01003215.1:2829162-2856613 GCA_008086735.1 Cheirogaleus medius | reverse complement strand
CCTTGCAATGGTTTGGGAGGCAGCTGGCAGCAGGGGAGTACAGCTGCCGCTAAGTTAGCCAAACGATTTATCTTAAGATTCATGCAGAATTCATTGTGTGGGGACTGGGGTGGGTTGCGCTTTAATATTCATGCAGATTTGGAAGAAATGTTAATCACGGGTTTGGGTAATTTGCACTTTTGCTTAATTCTCCTCCTCCCAGGCTCGGCTGGCCCCCTCGCCCCCTCTCTGCTCCCCTCCGTGTCCTGGATTTCCTCCAGCCACCGCACAGCTGGGGGACGCAGAGGTCGGGGAGGCGCAGACCTGCTGTCTCCCCTGGCCAGGGGCCCCCCAGCGCCTCGGGGCTCGGAGGGGTAGACGGGGTGGGCAGAGGTGGGGAAGAGCTTCGGGAGCCTCTGGGACATCTTGACGGGAAATAGATAACCTGCTATGGCAACCAGATATGTGCAAATTAGCATTGATTATTCTCAAATTAACAGCTTGGGCATTTCAAACCCCAAACAAGGGCTCAGCTCTGCTCTGCTCTAATCTCTCCCTCCCCTTCCTCTCGGTGCCCCAGCCTGCGCCCTCCTCCCCACATGCCATCTGTCTGGGCCTGGCCAGGGGCAGAGGCAGGCTTCCCAGGGGAGGGGCCCTGGGGTTTTCCACCAGACCTCATGGTGGCCTTCTTGCTGCTGGCTTTGCCCGCACTCGTGGAGGAGAGTCTTCTGGGAATTGTCTGTGGTTCTGACTGCCCAGTATGGCCAATCCCACCTCCCTGGGCCTGGTTTGAACCCTGCGTGCCTGGGGGAAGGAGCTTTAGGGCTTGAGGCCATGTCCTGTGGTGTCTCCCTCCCTCCCAGGAGAGGGCCCCGGGGTGCAGTGGAACCCCAGAAGAGCTCTAGAAAAGCCGAGTCCCCAGGATGCAGAGGGTCCGGCATCCAGAAGGTCCACATGCTATTAGATCTAAGAAGGTCTATTCTCCCCTCTCCATTTTACACATAGGAAAAGCAGAGTCCAGAGAGGGAAAGCCACCCAGCCCAAGGTCACACAGCTCCTAGTGGCAGAGGGAGGTTGAGTCCAAGTTTGCCTGAGGCCCAATCAGATGGCTGCAGCATCAGGGTCCAAGCAGGAGAAGACACCACCCTGAGTGTCAGGAAGAGAGGGGTTTGCACGGGGACTTGACTGCACAGGGGAAGTAAGAACGGGATGGGGACGCGACTCAGGAATTAGCAACAGCGGGAGCTGCCCCACCCCAGGCCGGAGGGACAATCAAAGGAGAAGGACCCAAAGCCTGGAGGCTGGGATCTATCTAAAAAGAGCAGGAGCAACAAGGAAATACAGCAATGCTGAGGAAGAGGAGAAGAAACACCCCAGCTCCTCGCTCTGCTTGTCCTCGGATCTCCCACCAGGCCTCGATGGCCAAAACCAGCCAGGAGCCAGCTGCCACTGCCAGCCCAAGATGCTAAGCAGAGCAGGAGGGCACGAAAAATGGGTCTGAGGACTGGCAGGCAGCAGCCAGGGTGAGGGCTCCTAGCCCAGATATTGTCCCCTCCCTCCCTCAGGCCCGGCTGCCAGGTGGCTTTGCAAGAGGAGGCTGGAAGGTCCAGGAGGAGGGGCGTCCAGTGGGTGTCCAGTGGCCGTCCTATGCACTGGAGCCTCAGGGACAGCGCAGCTCAGCTGTACAGACAGAGGGGAGCTGGGGCTGGGGTTGTGGCCCCTGCCCTCTTCCCGGTTGTCTCTCTCCTCCCGCCCCCTCTTCCTTCCCCTGCTGAGATCTGGTCGGCTTCCAACTCCAGCAGCCAGTGTTACCTGCCACGACCTGTCATCTCCCCCCACCCCCACACCCCCGCTGCCACCACCACGCAGCTGCCTCTGTCTGGGCCCAGAATAACAATCAGGAAGCTACAGACGCAGCAGAAACATGACAGCAGCCAGATGGCCACCCCTTCCCCTACCACTTCCTTGTTGTGAAGACTGGGTGTCCAAACCCCCAACACTACCCACCCACCCACACACACACACGTGCACCCACAGTGTCCTGGAATTCAAGTTCCCTAGGACAGCTCTCGGGCCAGACCATGTCACAGTGCAGCAGAATGTCTATTAAGCAGAGGGTGAGTGAGGGGCCCATTGAAGAGCACTTAAAAATGAGCACAGTCTCTACCACATCTAGTGAAGGAGAGAGACCTCATAGCGCCAAGAGCGAATCTTTGTCCAAAGGAGCACCCCTTGAAAATGAAGGGTGCACCACAAGGGTGCCACCATCTGTTACAAGTGAAAAGTGTAAGTTGTGACATTCCCTGGGAGCCCTGGGATACAGAGGTCACCTGAAATAGGTGGTCCAAGGGTCACCCAGGATACATGTTCCAAGGTGGCACCTTAGCACTGTGCCTGGCACGTGGTGGGCATTTAGGAAAGTGCTTTTGTCTGCCTAACATGCCAGCCCTTCTTTGGGCTTTTTTGGGAGACCTTGTATGCACTACATGTCATTCTAGAAGGCTTCAGACACAGTGGTCTGAGAGTTCTCTCCTCCTGGTTACAGCTGTGATCATGCGACAACCCAGCGTGATCATGTGATTGAACCATCATAGTGCTGCATTCCCCTAGAGTGATTAGTTCAGAGACAAGCACATTGTTCAAGCCAGCCAATCAGAGTCTTGCCTGGGACAGATCTATTGACTCTGTTGGAAAAAATGATACTTTGGCAGGTTCACAGACTGTAACAAATGTACCACTGTGGGTAGAAAGTAGATAGTAGGGGAGGCTCTGAGTGTGTAGGGGCAGAGGGTATATGGGAACTCTCTGTATTTTCCACTCAATTTTGCTGTAAATCTAAAACTCTCTAAAAAATGGTCTATTAAAAAAGGTTAGGTCTTTAAAAATCAGGGGGGAAAACCCAGAAACATAAATGTGAATATAGAAAACGAAGAAACACAATATAAGTTAATATTAAAATATATCTGTGTGTGAGGTAGAGGGAATTCCACTTTACAAATAAAGAGCTATTCCTATGAAATTATATTAATATATTTTGGGGGGGAGGCATTTAGAGTGCAGGAATTACTTAAATAACTTAGCTTCTATTGAAGTTATTTCGTGTATGGGGTATGAGATGGTATGAAAGTCCATTTGTAACTATCTTTTAAAAAATCATCTTTATTGAGCCTGAATAAAATTCACACATTTGTAAAAATGATAATAATAGTTTGCATTGCGGTTGCTATCGCTGGGGGGGGGTGAGCCTGTAGAGCCAGTGGGGGTGCTGCCTGTGCCGTGGAGGAGGAGACAGGCTGAGAGTCCTGACAACGCTGTATGGACCCCTGGAAATACCTGGGCATAAAGCCAGCACAGCTCTGGGACTTTTCAGATACATGGGCCAATGAGTTCCCTGACTCAAGTTGGATTTCTGTTGCTTGCAACAAAAAAAGTCCTACTAAAACAAACAAATGGATGGATGAGCATGCAAGCCCAAGCCTCAAAAGGGAAAGAAACAAACTTCAACTCCTATTCTTGAGCTTCAGTTAAAGAGATCTATGTGGATAGAGTAAGGTGGGCCAGCAGGACCTTTCACAAAGCTTAATGGCAGACAAAAACAACAAGCACAGTTTGTTTTATAAAACTACCCGAGAAAGGAGGAGTCTAGGCTGGTGACCCAGCTCAATGCCATGGCTTAAAGTTTTATGCAGAAGGACAGATTTTATGAGAAGGTGAGGCTGATGTTGGAAGCTCCCCAGAGCAAATCATGCTAGCACATTGTTTGCACATTGGGAGTTGTTGGCTGAGCATGGAAATCCGAACTAAAGGGAGCTGTGACCTTGACACCCTTGGAGGGCATTGCTGCAGCCTGGGCTGAGAATAAGACCGTGAATCGCCTGCTGTTATTAACTTGCCATTCATTGGGCTACGCAGGACCAGTCTCCAACAGCAGCACCATGTGGTGGCAGAAAGTAGTGCAGCAATGGACGGATGAGACAGCCGTTCTGCCAAGTCCCAGCTGATGGAACAGAGCTGTGCCCTTACCCTGTGTGGTGTAAGTCCCTGGGGCTCTTGGACAAATCAGCTGTGAGGGAGGCCACAACAGGGGACTGACTGCAGCATTTTGAGTGTTCTAGCAAATAACTGGGGACAAAATAGAGCTGTAATCTACATCCCAAACTGGAAGAACAGATCATATATTTTCCCCAATATGTTCAAGCTAGAAGGTGAAGAACCCTGATTCTAGCCTGTTGCCCACCCAATGTGTGAACTTGGGTGAGTCATGTTCACTTTTATTGCTTTATTAACACTTGTCCCCCGACCTGCTGGAGAAAGAGAATGAGGAGGTCCCAGGACTCCCCTTCCCATGCACAGACTATCTGGCCAGAGCTCTCCAAAGTCCTCCCCTGTAGCAGGTGGCAGTGGCTCCAGTCCAGCATGTCCCCCACCACAACACCCTCCATGTCCTGGGGCTATATGAAGCCACCCAGGACAGCAGACACGGGAGAGAGGAACAGGACACACAGAGCGCGGTGCTGTGTCTGGGGGCGGCCCTAGCACTGGCTATTCAGGGTAAACTCCCACTCCAGCCCCAGAGGCTGGGACACAGACCTGACACCCACCTTGGGGCCCCTGCACCTCTCCCCCTACACCCACTTTTCTTCAAAGAAAACACGAGTAGGGCAGGAGCACCCCTGGGTGCTGGACCACAGGGTGCCTGCCTGACACCAGGTGGAAGGAGAATCCTCAGTCAGGGTCAGAGGGTCTGAGCTAGAGGGAATCTCTGGAATGTTCTCTAAGTACTTTGGTTTACAGACAAGAACACTAAGGCACAGGAGGGGAATTGAGTCAAGCCTCCCAAGGGGATCCTCTGTCCTGAGCCAGCATTCTCTCCCCTGCATCACCCTCCTCCCAGTGGCGTATAGGTGGGTCAGGGGTGATCTAGGCCCCTTGGCGCAGCATGGCCGGCTGATGGCTGCAGAGCAGGGGTGGCAGCAGGCCCTGAAGCCCATCCCCCACTGCCCTTCTGCCCAGGGTGGGGAGGTTCCGGGCCCACTGTAATCCCCTGAGCTTCCGAAGGCCAGGCGAGGAGCCGCAGAAACTCTGTCCGGGAGAGTGCAGACTTAAGGGGGATTTGGGTTGAGCCGGGAGAAAGGGAGGGGAGGGGGCCGAGGCCCAGAGGCGTATTCCGAGGGGATAGTTGGGGATGCAGAGAGTGCCGTGTGTCAAAGCCAGACCGGAGCTCAGACGTAAACCCCTTTGCCTCCTTAGGGGGGAAATATACAAGCTGCTTTCAATGAAGGCTTTAAATGGAACGTGTCCAGGCGGTTCAATGTTCTCTTCTCAGGATAGGCCCCCCGGTCCCATCCTCTCCGAGGCAGCTAAGAAAGAGCATCTCTGACTTTGCCTGACATTAGCAGCCTGGCCCTCGCAGTGTGCTCCAACAGAGGCCGCGCACTCGGCGGCAGGCGGGAGGCTCGCCGCTTAGGTTCCCAATCGGGACTGCCTCACACCACGGCCCTGCCACTTCCTGGCTGGGTGAGCCTGGGAAATTATGTCTCTGAGCTCCAATCTCTTCATCTATAAGACGGCAAAATAGCATTACCACTGTATTAGGTTTCTGTGGCTGCTGCAACAAATTATCACAATCCAGTGGCTTGAAACAATACAAATTCGTTATCTCACAGTTCCATAGGTTAGAAGTCCAACACGGGCCTCGCTGGGCGAAAATCAGGGTGTCGGCCGCGCCGCATGCCTCTGGAGGCCCTGAGGCGGATCCTTTTCCCTGCGTTTTCCTGCTTCTAAAGGATACTCACACTTACGTCCCTTACGTTCGTTTTTAAAGCCAGTAGAATGGCATCTCTCCAACCTTTCTCCTGTTGTCAGGAGATTTCTGACTCTGCCCCACCTTCCACTTTTAAGGACGCTTGTGATTACACTGGGCCACTCCAGTAATAATAACAATATATAATAACCCCCCAACCCCAAATCCTTAACTCAAAGCCTATCTTCAGTCACTTTTGGCATAAAAGGTTCCAGGGATTAAGATGCCGACATCCTTTCTGGGGAGGGGTCATTATTCTGCCTAGCACACCCACCACTTAGCGCTGCCGAGTAGGTTTAATGAGATGATGCGTTTACTCAGGGGTTTAGCGCAGTGCCTGGCGCATAGTAACCACTCAATAAAGGGCAGCTGCTTTTTATCAACATGGCCCCATCCTGTGATTTCTTACAAGGGCAGCCCCACTTGCTTGGTGGCACACCGGGCCCCACTACACGCATGCTGGCTTGCATGCAGTGACCAGGGCACATGTGACAGGCCTGCCACCTGCCCTCCCTCCGCACACAGCCTGCTGCTGGCACAGGCTTCAGATGCTGCCGTGCGTTTTGCTTACGCCCGTGCATCCGCGTCCTCCTGCGCTGCCACAGATGTCTGCACAGATGTTCACGTGCTGGCAGACACATGTGCACATACATGACCTGCTGCTCGGGCCCAGCGAAGTGCACGCACACACACGTACACAGGCGCACCCACACTTCACCAGACAGAGCCCCCGCTAGGACAGGGCACCGTCTGCTTTCCCTGCCCCTCAAGGGACGGAGCTGCCGCCGTGCCCCAGGGCAGCAGTCAGGTGGTGCCAGGAGCCCCCCAGCCTGCACGCAGCAGCCCCCTCCCTGCCGTGTCCGGGGTGTCGCCACCTCCCGCTCCCGCTCCGAGCCCGGGCTCCATTGATTGGCCTTGCAGCGCGGCAGCCGGAGATGTGCCCCAGCTGGAGGAAAACACTTGTAATTTATGGAGTGTCTGATTTTTAATCAGTTTTTTGTTCCTGTGCTGTAATTGTCCTAATTAGATATACATATTTTGATGAAGGTTTTTCCAAAATAAAAATTGTAATCGAATCTTGCTTGACATTCTTTACACCCACTCGCTCGGATCCAAACTTCCACAGCAGCCTAGAAATCATGCCTACGGCCCGGGCCTCGCCACACGCCTCCGTGGGGCCACGGCAGGAGCCGTCCAGAGGCCTCTGCAGGCAGCCGGGCAGGCTCCAGCGGGGCAGGGCAGCCTCCCTGCCCTGGGGCTCCACATCCCTGTGGCCTGGGGCAGCCTGGCCCCCTGCGGGCTCAGCCCCTCCAGGGCCTCCCTGGGGAGGACTCAGGGTTGTTGGGCGCTGATGTGCCCTCTCTCTGCCTACACTGCTGCTCCCTGGAACCCCTGCACCGCCTTAGAGAAATGAGACCACCCCACAGGCCTCATAGGCAAAGGCTGGCTTCTGCCACCGCTCTATCATTATAAATAATCTCAATTCCTGCCATTCAGCGAGTGTCCGGCATGTGCCGAGCATTGTGTTTTATATACACATTAGCCCTAATCTGCATGACAACCCTCTGAGGGAATTTTACAGAGGAAGAAATCAAGACTTAGAGAAGGTCACTCAAGCTCAAGGTCACACAGTCATAAGTGGAAGTGTCTCGGTCCTCTTAGCCAAGACTCAGAGGGGCAATGGCCGCCCTCCTGGGAGAGTCCAGGGGAGATGCTGCTTCCAGAAGCCTCTCCAGATGGGAGACTCACACGGCTGATCTCACCCCTGTGCCCCAGCATCAATCTGCTCCTGACCTTGAATGACTTACGGTGCAAAATTCCTCCAGCAGAGTCCATAGTACAGACCATACATGTGACGCCCTGTGTCTGTTTTCCTGAGTCTCTCTGGGACCTGGAAACCCAGGTTCACACATTAGCATGTTGCCAAGATGTCAGCGCTAAGACTGGCTGGGAGGCTGTAGACAAGAGCTGGTTCCTAGGGTCTTAGATTCCCAGGAGGGCCCTCAGCAAACCAGCTAGACGAGGAGATCCAAGCTCAGAACTGTTAGTGCTGGTCCCTCAGCTGCTCACTCTCAGCTCCAAACCTGCCCTGTCAAACTCAGCTTTGGGCTGCTGGGCCCGGGGCTTTGCAAACCACCGTTCTGCCTTGCTAGCTCTGCCCAGGTATTTATGAAACTTGACTTACACCTGCAGAGAGTGGTGCATCACATCTGTCTCAAACTGGTCTCTACTTGTGTCACGGGCATGAACCTTGTCTCGTCAGTCGGAACGAAAGCAACCAGAAGCCTGAAATCATGCGATGCACGGCCTTTACGCTGCTTCTCAAACACTCCATCCAGTGTGTTGCTAGTTGACCATTAATGAGGCATAAGGCACAGACTGTATTTCGCCTCTTCAAAGGACCCAGCTTTACATATGTCTAAATTCTTAAGTTTGCAGTCCCTCGAAAGCAAGGTCTTCTATGTTTGAATGTGTTTCCCCAAAGTTCACATGTTGGAAACTTAATCCCCTCAATGCAGCTGCGTCGGGAGATGGGGCCTAAAAAGAGGAGAGCAGGTCGCAATGGCTATGTCCTCATGAATGGATTAATGTCACTACTGCAGCAGTGGGTTAGTTAGTCCAAGAGGGGACTTGTTATAAGAGTGAGCACGGCCCCTCTTCCCCTCACTTGCTCACACTCTCTTGCCCTTCTGCTTTCCACTATAGCATGACGCCACGGGAAGGCCCTCACCAGCTGCTGGCCCCTTGACCTTGAACTTCCTAGCCTCCAGAACTGTAAGCAATAAATTCCTTTTCTTTATAAATTACCCAATCTAGGGCATTCTTTCACAGCAACACAAAACAGACTGAGACAGAGGGCACGAACAGGAGGAGACCAGGTCAGTAAGGGCACTCGGGCTGCTCCTCCTCTGACGTGCGTTTCAGAAATGAGGGTGTTTGACCAGGGAAAGAGCGAATCCGCGGGGACGTCCTGTCTTCGGCAGCGTGAAAACTGTCATGTGGAAGTGGAGCAGATTGACTTTGTGGTGCTGCAGAGGGCAGGCCTTCAACCAAGGGCACCCTGGTGCCAGATTTCAGCTAAACAAAGGGAAGGACTTTCTGGCAATTAGCGCTGCCCCGTCGTGGAAGGGCCGCCCCAGAAGGTAGTGAGCTGCCCGGCTCGGCAGTGTGCATACATCAGTAGCTCACCATCTGTCAGCCGCGCTGGACAGAAGGCTGGACGAGCTGCCCTTTTCTTGCCAAGACTCTACAATTGTAGAACGTGGTCTGGGGACAAAAGAGGCCATGCATACCAGAGGGGCCGAGTGGCCAGAAGGGTAGAGCTGAACAGGGGTTTGCTGGGGAGAAGTCACGTCAGGAACAAAACTCATGCTAGCCCTTGAAGGGTGCCTAGGTAACTAACTGATTCATCACAGCACAGACTATCGCGGAAGTCAAGGAATTCTCCATTTTATGTAACTTGGTTTTATTTTACTATATTGTCATGACTGTGAATTACTCTCATAAAGAGGAAAAAAATCCCAGATATTTCCATTTTGGAAAAAAAACGTAAACTGCCAATGCCTCGTCATGAATATTCATGTCATTAGGTATAAACGGGGGCAGGGAGGGGAGTGCTGTGGATTAGAGGGCTCTTTCATGGCAAGAAAAGTAGAGCCCCGTGGTCCTGGAGGCCACACTCCTTCTGTCTGTCTGTGTCCTGCCCCCTTGTCCCTAAATGTCAGAGTGCCCAGGAGACCTGAGTTATGTCTTCACCCAGGGCTTCTCAACCTTTTGCATACCGGCATCTAGAAGCTTCTCTAAATATGCTAATCTATTTCTGCAGCAGGGAGACGTGCAGAGCCCGTGTACCATGTCAGCAGCCAAGCAAGGGAGGAGAGGCGGAGAGACCCTCGACTCTCAGCTTGCAGGGAGAGGAGAGAGAAGACCTGCTGCGCACAGCGCGGCCCCCACAGTCGAGAGAGGAAGGACTCGCAGCCGGGCTGGGACACGCCCTGTGGAGGCCAATATATTACTCAGAGCTCTGTAATCTGCAAGTGACAGAAACCGAACTCAACTAGCTTAAGCAAAAGGGGGACTTATTGGCTCTCGTGGCAGGGAGGACCCTGGGATAGCTCCCAGAGTTAAAGGAGAGAGTAGGGACCCGGACTCGGGGACCAATATTCTCTCTCCACGTCTGCGCCAGCATCTGTCTCCTCTCCCACACGCCCCACCCGCTTTCATCTTTGCTTGTCTCTGCTGGAGACAGGCTCTCTCTCCTCTGCCCCCCCCATGATGACGAAGCGGCCACCAGACACCTCGCGCTCACAGCTTCCCACGCTGCATCCCAGCGAGAAAAGATCCCTCTGGCAGGATCCCTGGACCAATTGCAAAGGAAGGACTCTGATTGGCCCTGCTGTCATGCCCCACCCACCCCTGGGCCAATTACTTTTGCCCAGGGGACGGCCTGTGATTGGTCAGGCGTAGCTGACATGCCCATGCCCGGGAAGAGTCAATGGCCCTCATAGAAACCTGTCTCAGGGTCTGGGTTCAGCTCTGGGACAGATTAGGGGACTGGGCAGGTGGCAGAGGAGGCGCTAGGGGCAGAGGAGCGGCGTCCTCCCTCTGGGAAGTCCTTGCGGGCTGCTGGTCAGTGTGGGGCTCCTTCTAGAAAGGCCCGCTGACCTGCTGCTCGGGCCACCCTGGAACGGTCAATCTGCAGTGGCTGAGGGCGGCTTCCCTGGTCCTGGGAGGATGAAGCTCTGTGAGAGCCAGAGCCTGTACACACGCACACACACTCACACGCTCACACACATCCACACAGACGCACACTCACTCACTCTCATAGGTGACCTCTCCTCTGTTACAGCCCCCTGTGCACCTGTCCACGCAGAGACCTTCGCCCGACACACATTCTCAGGCGCGGCAGATGTACGGATATTCCAGAACACACACACGTGCACACACATGCATGAACACACATACACACACGTGTGTGGGCATACATGTGCACACACTCAAACTACTCATATAGGTCCAAAGCTCCACACAGGTACATACACCGCGACACGCCGACACTCACGGACACAGACACGCACTCACACTCACACACTGTCACACTCACAGACACACTCACGTACACAGATGCACATTTACTCTCACAGTTCACGTAGACACACGCTCACACAAGACACTGACACACACTTTCACAACTCACCCACGCATACGCTCGAAGACACACACACTCACACATACGCGCGCGCACACACACACACACTCGCACCCCTCTGCTCCGTAGTCCCTTCGAACGCCCAGATCATATCCACCCAACTGCGTCCCACACGGGCCTTGCTGAGCACGCTCCGCTCCCCCAGGCTCCAGAGGTTCCAGAGGGCTCAAGCTGGGAGGTGGCGACCCCCCCTCGAACTCAGGGAGAGCGACTGCGATTGCAGGGCAGGCTCTGCCTTGCCGGCTGCAGGATCTGTCCTGGCTGAGGCCCGGAACCTTGGATCCACACCACCCACAAAGCTCACTCCCCAGAGTCCTAAAAGGAAAATGGCTGTGACTCCCCTACATTGTTTGGAAAACCCAGACATCAAATCCCTCGACACCCGTGGGCAGGAACATTCCTACCTCCTCCTTCGGCCACTCATTCATCCTCCCTTCCCTTCCCTGCAGGTCCTTGCCCTTCCCGAGGCCCGCATGCCTTTGCTCACACCGTCCCCCTCCCGGAACGTGCTCCTTCTCCTCAACTCAGTCAACGAGACCTTTTCAAAAGCCACCTCCTCCATGAAGTCCCGACAAACCACAGCCCTTCAACCCCAATCCCTATCACAGCCCCTCTGCCCCTCCCACCTGCCTCATTATAACCTGGCCCAGTTTCAGGTGACGGTCAGCTCAGCTAGACCCCATCCTTAAGGGCACAGGGGACTAGGTGTCCTCACATAGCAGGGACCCAGGGCGTCCTGGATTGCATGGTGGAGTCCAGTCACGGGCACCCTTCCCTCATCCCCCCGGGAAGATGTCAGCTCTCGCACTCCCTCCAAACATCCAAGTCTCCTTCCAGAGGCCCCCGCTTCCCCGTTAGTTGATATTTATGGGTGATAAGCCAAGCACATCAAACCCCGAGGTGAAATGCCTCTTAAAATAAATACTCTCCCCAGCGAGTCAATCCATCCCGTAAGGAAGGGCTTTGCTGGAGCCGGGGGAGGAGGAAGGGGCTTCCCCAGTCTGCGAGGGGTGGGCTGCAGGCGAGGGGTGGGTGCGTCGCCCCACTGGGCGCTGTCACAGAAAGTGGAAATGGAGGGCATCGCTTCTCAGCCGCTCAGACTGCGATGGCAGCAGAGATGAAGCAGGTCATTTTAGAGGCTGGCTCTGGAGTGGCAAAGACAGACTGCAGCGGAGGCCTCTCTACCCAAGTGGGGAGGGTGAGGAGTCAAGGTCGCTGAAAGTCAGCAAAGCCTCCTTCTGCGCTCAGGCTGGGACGTGCCGCGCTGCAGAGGCTCAGGACACGGATGGAGCCGTCCCGGAGAGCTGGGGCTTGTCGGAGGACATGAGGCTCAGCCCCCGCCTCTTAGCAGGACCCCTCACTCAGCCCACCCCGAGTCTGCAGCCCCTCTGGCATCAGTTTCTTCTCAGGGAAATGGTCATTTGGTCATTCAGTTGGGGTGGGAGGGAGGGCACTGCTGAGCTCTACACCTAAGGGATGGGAAATAGCTCTGGCTCCAAAATCTGTCCCCACCCATGAGGGCTGCAGCCTATTTCTACTTCCACAGGTGACCTCTCCTCTGTCACAGCCCCCTGTGCACCTGTCCACGCAGAGACCTTCGCCCGACACACATTCTCAGGCACGGCAGATGTACGGATATTCCAGAACACACACACGTGCACACGCATGCATGAACACACATACACACACTCAAACTACTCACATAGATCCAAAGCTCCACTTGCACAGCCTCACAGAGAAACAAAACCACCCCACACATGGTCTCTACTCTTAGTTGCCAGAGCGGCTGGGAGTTCCTCTTCAGATGCTGGGAACAAACCGGGGAAGACAGGCAAGGGCTGCTCCTCATATCCATAAACTTGTACCATTTCTCAAAACCCACAAAACCCGTCTTTTCATGCCATTGCCCCTTCACTCTTCCAGGGGACGCCACTGGGCCTAGGTTCCGGGGAGCCTGAGGCTGCCAACTTCTTCCCGAAAGCTGACCACAGGACACCGAAGGAAGGCCCTGGGACAAAGAGGCTGGGCCCTGAGACTGCCTGGCAGAGGAGGGGAGGAGAGGAGAGGGGAGAGGGAGAGAAGGAGTGAGAATTGAGGCGGGCAGGAGCAGCAGGTCATGAAAAGCAATTAGGGCTGCTTGCGCCTAATCCCCTTCCTCTGCAGCTCCCGGGACTTGGCAGGCTCTTTGGAGGAAGCTCCAAGCTCCATTAGTTTAGCATCCTTTGACCTTGAGTGTCTGCTATTGTGCACCCATCCAGCTGGCTGCCCTCCATCTGGGCGGGGTATGCGGGAACTGGGATCCGGGCCTTCATCGCTTTTCTGAAGACCAAGTTCTTGGCTGAACCAGTAGCCTGAGGGTCCCGTCTCCAGGCTGCAAGTGTCTCTTGTGTGTTGAGCTGGTGAGACGTCCTCAGTCCCTGAGCTCGTGGCGCCAGCATGGCCTGGAAGCTGCTCCCTTCCTGTCCCCCAGAGTGGACTCGACCCACGCAGGAGGGGACAAGCCAGATTACTGCCTGTTCAGGAGTAGCTGTGTAACCAGGAAGGCTGCCTTAGTGAAGGAGGGAAGAAATGCACAGCCCTGGAGGAGAGCCCTCTTCCTGCTCATCTCCTTCATTTTCTTCTTTCTCTCTTCTCCCAACAGCTATTATCTATCCTTCTCAGGTGCCTGCATGCTCAGGTGCTGTGCTCCACCTGCTCCGCCTGGTCCCCACGCTCCCCTCCACATAGAGGCCCCTCTGCCCCAGGGGACACGCTGCAGTCCCCGCTCTCTCCCTCCTCCCCAGGTCCACTCTGGGAGGAGCTGAGATGAGGACTGCTGGAGGGACCCTGATAGACCTTCCTCTTCCCTCTCCTAGCATCCCCTCTCTGCCCCCAGCCGGCCTTACAGTGTCCACTGTCATCTGTGAGAGCCCCCAGGGCAGCCCCCTGCCCAGGACCCCAGGCCCTGCACCCGCATCCCCACCGTCCTGGCTGAGCCTGAGCACTGGCTGCAGCAGGGTGCACGATAGGGAGGAAAGACCCCTCCTCAAATCGGCAGACTGAGCCCCAGCCCCAGGTGTGGAGAATGGGCTAGGGAACTCCACCCTTGAGTCCTCTGTGCCAAACCCCTCTAGCAGGGGAGGCAAGTGGAGGGGACACGGAGAAGAAGGGACCCTCCTCTTCTCCCCAGAAGCCCCATGCTGACTTTGGCTTCCCCAGAACTGCCTCCCAGGACAGCTTCCCACCCTTTAGACCTCTCTCCCTGCCACCACCCTCCCACCCCTCTAGGTTAACCCCGGCCCCATGGGTTCAGCAGATCAGTAATTCATACTAGAGTGTGAATTACTCAACAATAACTTGATACTTTCACCCCAGGAGTGTCCTCCTGTGGGAGGGACTGATGTTTTCAACCCTGGGAAGGCAAACAGTTTCCATCTCCCATGCCCAGCCTGGCCAGCCCTGCCTGCCTAGAACACCTGAGAAAAGTCTGCAGCCACCTCTGGGCTCAATGATCAATTGGTGATGTCTGCCATGGGCACAGGAGGAAAAGTGATGGCAGGTTTGCTCGATATTTGACACTTGAGATTTCATTCAAGAGGACTTAGTGGTAGGATTTCAGAACTGTGGGAAGCAGGCCCTGCTCTCATGAGGCCAATGCTGTGTTTCCCACTCCTCACCCCGACAGCCGGCTCAACTGAAACCAGAGAGAAGGGTCCCCCCTGCAGTCACCCAGCTCCCAAAGCCCGCGGAAGGCATTCTGGAAGGATGGCGACCACGGGTCAGGCAGGGCTGAGCTCTCCCTATGCAAGAGGGAGTCTTCCCCTCTCCGTTCAAGGTCAGGGCTGGGAGAGACATGTTTCTGATTTGATTTCTCCAGCCGGAACGGTGGTCCTCGGATGTAGCTGCACGTGGAATCACCTGGGGAGCTTTTAAAAACACAGATGCCTGGGCCCCACCCCAGAGGTGCTGGCTTACTTGGGCGGGGGTGCAGCCTGCACCTGATTTTTCAGAGCTCCCCGCGTGATTCTAATGTACAGCCGAGGTTGGGGCCACTGGGCTGAAAGGAGTGTTGAGAAATCATTTAAGCCAGTGTTTCTCAGGCTGTAATATACATTCAACTCACCTGGAAATCAGGTTAAAATGAAAATTTTTATTGGAGCTGGGGTGGGGCCCAAGAGTCTTTGTCTCTGACAAGCCCCCAGGTGTTGCTGAGGCTGCTGGTCCCAGGACCACACTTTCAGGAGGAAGGAATTAGGCCAGTGGTTCTCAAAGTGTGGTCCCCGGGACCTGTGGCAGCGGCAATATTACCTATGAACCTGTTAGAAACGCAACTTCTTGTGTTCTGGCCCAGACCTACTGAATCAGAAACTCCGGAGCCACGCTCAAGTGTGGGAACCAGCGATTACTCGTGGGGGCCAGTCCCCTGCCTCCAGGACATGCCGCCTCCCCCTGTCTGCAGGGTCGCTGCGGAAGAGCCCTCTTGGATGCAGCTTCCTTCCTGGCACGGCCAGGTGAGCGTTTGGGGAGTAAGAACAAGTACGGAGGAATTAATGAGTCCATATGTCAATTTCTGGCAGGGAACGAATGCACACGGTAAATGCACAAATGTCTAGTTTTCAGACCCCAAGGGAGAAGAAAAAAACACCTGAAACACACTAGCAATGGAGAGATGAAATTCAATTCCAAACTAAAAATACACATAATTTATCATTATCCAGAGGAGATTGGGAGAAGGCCATTAGCGAGTATTTTCTGCCTGGCGCTGTTCTCAATAGCGCGAGCGGCGAGCCAGAAGGGTTGTTGTCCTACATTTCGTTTTGTTGCAGTTACGCGGCAACCACCCCAGCGCGCAGAAGGCCCCGCGCCACTTCCTCCCACCAGAAATGATATCCCATAATCTGGTGACCGGTGGGGAGGGCATCAGGTATCTGCAGGTAACAGCTTCCTAAGGAACAAGGCTGCCTCCATTTCTCAAAAACTGAACTTAAACCCAGGAGGGCCAGTGCGGACGGACGTCCCCAGGGGCAGGGGTCCACGGGTGGGGAGGGGGGGGCACTCTTGGTACTTTTCCAAAGCGGCCAGGCACCCCAGGTGTGCCCAGTCAACGCTAGGTGCTTGGGCTCAGCAGGAGCCTCCAGGGTGACTGTGGCTGTCCCTGCTGTCCCTGCGAGCCTCCCCGGGATGCAAGGAGGCTCTGCAGAAGTACGTGGGCAAGTTGCTCTGGAGCCCACATGGCCAGGCAGATCTGAATCTGAACTAACTTTGGAAAGCCTGGGACGGGCCCAGGAGAGGAGGCGGCCAGTTTTACGCGCAGAAGAATAAGGCTGAGCCGTGAGAGGGCAAGGCTGGGGAGGGGAAGGGACGGAAGAGGAGGGGAGTGGGCCAGACAAGAGGGTGCCCAGAAGTCAACAGGGGCTGTTTCTGCCTGCAAAGAAATAGATGGCAGCTGCCATCAGGGGGGCAGTCCATTGGGGGAGAGAGGGTGTGTGTCTCCTTGCAGAATCTTACGTGGGGTGGGGTGCCAGTGGGTGAAATATCCCCTCTCCTGTCCCTGGGCTCCCCTGTGCAGAAGGTCAGAAGGAATGTCTTGTCTCCGTGCCAGAGAATAAAACAGTCGGTTTGGAGCAGGAACTTTTGGTCAAACATGGGTTCAAACCAACTCCCCCACTTGACAGCTGTGTGACGTTGGCAAGTCATATGGCCACTCTGTGCCTCATTTTCTTACCTGTAAAATGGGGGAAATAGCAGAGCCTCCCACCAGGGTTTGTGGGGTACTTAGTGGGGCACCTGGCACAGAGAGGGCACAAATCAGCCAGCAGTGAACCCCTCCCACCCCACGGCCACCCCCTCTCAGCTCTGGAGCCTTCCCTGCTTCCCCCAGGGGCGCCCTGCCTGCCCTTCTGTGTCCCTGCAAAGGGACAAGGGAGACAGTGAAGGGAGGGGAGAACCTGTGTTGGAGGAAGGAGACACAGGGCAGAGAGAAGGCCCTAGAAATGGCTGGGAACAGCCCCTGCGGTCCACGGCCCTGGGCAGGAGTCTCTGGCCCCACCTGTCCTCCCTGCCTCCCCATAAAAGAGCAAATGAAGAAACTCGCTCCCAGGGCCTGGCGCAGACCCCTGTGCCAACGGGGAAGTCCCACCCTGGCAGGGCTTGTGCCAATTTGACAGGCAGGAAGGTTACCCAGGGTGGGAGGGCACCGAGCCCTGAGTCAGGACCGCGGGCCTCCACCTACAGCCGCGCCAACCACTCCCCTCGCTGTCCGCTCCTTCACCAGCGTCCTTCCACACTGCTGTGTGCCAGGCACCGGGACACAGTGACGAACGAGACAGAGTTCCCGCCCTGTGTCACACACAACCCAACGGCCATCTCGCTGCGCTGCCATGGATGTGCGTGCTCACTCTTCAGCAGGGACCAGGACGCGTCCTCGCTCCTGTGCAGCGAGGACACTGGCCCCCGGGGCGGCCACATCTGGAATGACCCGCCACCCAGGCTGCGTGGCGCCGGCTGCGTTTCTCCCGCCATTCTTCCCGCGATGTCTGACAGCCTGGCTGCTCCCGGCCCCCGTGAGGTTTCTGCCTTCATATTGCCTCGTCCGTCCGTAAACCCCATTACGGGAAATAGCCCAGGCGAGCCTCTGAGCCCAGCAACCTAGAGAACCTCTTATGGGCTGTAGGTCAATTCCTTAAAGCGCCGTTATGAAGAGAAAATGAAAACCAGTCAACACAAACTGAAGCGTTAGAGGCAACGAGTAAATTCTGCACACGAGCCATTTGGGGTGCTGGCCATGGGGGGAGCCAGGTGTCAGGGACAGGACCTTTGGGGAACACGGGTCTCTCCCCGCAGGCCCCAGGGAGCCCCGGTTCGCACCTGGCCTGGGGCAGGCTGCAGGGACGCCACGGGCAGAGCCGGAGCCTTTCCCACCAGCGTTCCGGAAGCCACGCCTGGGCTCCCTCCGGCTCCCAGCACCTTCCTCATTCCGCTGCAGGTCCCCCCAACCCTTAAGATTCTGAAAGTCTCTGCAGCTTGCAGAATGGAGAGGGGAAGGAAGAGATGCCCGAGAAGAGAGCTGCAAATAATGTCCCTCCACAAGCCGCTTAAGCTGAGCAGTGGCACCTCCCCTTCCCAGCAGTGGCCCCCGAGAAAGCACCTGTGGTCCCCAGCCCCTCCCTCCCTGCCTGGGCGTGTGAGGCTGCCAAGGGGGAGGGTGGCAGGCCGGGGTGCACCTCTGCCCCACCAGCAGCCACCCCTCTTTCCGTGCCGTGGCAGTCCTTGCTCTGTGAGTGATGTTGGTTTTCTACAGTGGCACTTTGGCACGAGTGCTGCACTTCACTGTTGGTCCTGAGGGTCCCCAACTCCAGTCAGCTGACGTCCTTAATCGAGGGTGAATTATTGAACACCAGCATTCACTCCTGCTTTCCCGAGCGCCGTCTTCCAGGGCAGGAGGCTGCAAAGGTCTAAGAATGCCTTAAGGACCCAGAAGGTCTTGGCCACCCACCTCCCACCTCCGGTGCCACTCATTGGGCAGTGCCAGGCCCTGCCGAAAATCTTCCAGAGGCCCCACCACTCAGGAGAGCATCTGATCCCCTTGCTGAGGGTTCATAAGGCTCTGCTCCCAGGTGTTTTGCCGGGGTCCCTCGTAACTTTTGAAAATACGATGGTTGTAGGTGGCCCCGGCCTCTGTCCCAAGAACAACAGCCCAGACCCTTGGTCAGAAGAGCAAAGACCCAGAGAGGATCCAGAGGAGCCACCAGTTCTCCCGTCTGCTTCACGGGGTCCCGGCTGCTCTGCGGAGTCTAACTCTCAACTGGATGGACTGAGCCCTGGTCTGAGCATGGGTGGGTCCGAGCTTCAGAGCAAACAGCACAGGCCTGGGGGACCCACACCCCACCGGCCCTCCCCTCCCTCGTCCCCTCACTGGGACAAACAGGCAGCTCAGCCTTCCCATCTCGTCATTTCAGAGGGAGATAGAGAGAGCAGCTGGCTTTGCATCTCCAATGGGTTAAAAAGAAAGGGGGGAAGAAAAAAGCGATTCCATCAATTTACAAAATAGGATTACAGTTTTGCAGAATCCTGCTGGGGCCCGGAGGGAAACTTTGAAAACACGTTCACTTTGTTTCATCCTTGGCAGAGCCACCTGCTCTCCCGTCCCCACCCGGCCAGCACATGGGCAGGAGACGTCCCATCCCCGACCCTCAGCAGGTGTTGCTGGTGCTCCCCAGCCACCTAGACTCCTGGCCTGGGGCGCACACCCTTGGTCATAAAAGCACCCTCTTGAGAGAGGGGGGGCACCAGCGGGTCTCCCAAGGGAGGAGGCCTGCCGGCAAAGGGGCCCCTCCCTGAGACCGCAGCAGAGTCCCTTGGAAGAATCGATCTTCCTCTGAGACCCTGTTTGTCTATAGGAAAAAAAGAAACAAGCCAAGGGCGAGGGAATGCAGTTATTGTGAAGGGTGCTCGGGCTCCCGAAATAATAAACACGTTGGGCAAATTGCAGTCTCGCTGAGGAACAACTAATCTCGAAGCAAAGCCTTTCTTCCCTGCACCAGAGGGGAGAAACCGTAGCAAACAGGAGGAGGGGAATCGATTCCTAATGCACTCTGTTCATTGAATGAGAGAATCTCAACCAAAGCCTGTCCTTTCCTGTCTTCCGTGAACTTTGTCAATGTCCCACCTCCTGGGTTGCTGGCTTTGCATGACACACCAGGGTCAAGGTTTGGGGAGGTGGCCAGAGGAGGCAGAGAGCCCCTTGGGGCTATTATGTTGGGATGGGTGGGGGTATCTCCAGCTTGGATGAAAGAAATCACAGAATGTGAAGGACTTTGGAGAACAGCTATTTCAGCCACCTGATCTTACAGATTAGGGAACTAAATCCCAGGGAGGTGAAGGTCTTGCCCATGGTTGTTGCAAAGCCCACCCACAGAGGAGCTAAACCAGTGGGGAGGCCAGCGGGTAGACACTGCCCGGAGCAGAGGGAAGCGCTTCTGCAGCTCCTTGGGTTTTGTTGCCCGAGGTCGAATGAAGAACTCTTAGAGGGATAATGGCTCAGTAACTCAGGCGCTAAAGTAATGGAAGCGCGAGGGAAGATCCCCTCCTGACTCTAAATCTCTGGGGGACAGATGGTGGTGGGAAGGCAGAGAAGTAATGGGGGCCTCCCGTGTCCCTGAACAAACCCAGAGCCCTTGTGAGAAAAGTGCTTAGGAACTAATCGCACCTGGGGGGCGGGTGCCCTTCAGATGGTAAATCTCTCATTACCAAGGACGGTGCCTTGGCTGTCGATTCGCAGCCTCTTCCTACTGCATCCAGGACGCCTGGCACCTCCCTCGCTGCCGGCCAGAAGGCAGGCCCTGGGCTCTGCGGAGGGGACCTGGGAGGGGCTGCAGCCGCCCCTACCTCGGGAAGTCACCAACCCGTAGGGTGGCCAGACTTAGCAAGTAAAAATACAGGATGGCCAGGTAAATTTGAAAAATAGCTCTAACTGCCACACTTTCATAATGGTTTTTGGGTAAAAATAAAGCTGAATACGAGACATTTAGGGTGTTCTTACACGGTCAGTACAAGTCAAAGGACAAAAACCTGTCCACACAGAACAGGTCATGTATACACAAGGACCCTGGTCACCCTCCCCGTGCCCAGTGCCAAGCAGGTGTGGGGGGCCGTGCCCTGCCCCCAGCGATGCAGTCTGCCTGCCTCTCCCGGGATGAGCTTCATGTTGGCGTCACCCTGGCGTGTCTGTGTGCTCTTCGGTGGCCCCCAGTCCCTCCCCACTAAGCTGGGGGCCCAAAAGAGTAGGGCTCTCAAGAGTGGGTGGATAATCCCCTTGGACTCTTCCTCCTTCCATCCCAGGAGGGCTTTCTGGTGGAGCAGATTTTGAAGAAGGGGAAGGAGGAGATTTGCACACACTACAGAGCTCCAGCATCTCCTATGTTTAAAAGCCTGGAACACCCTCAAAGGATCAGGTAACCAGCATTGGAGTGAAAGTGACAAACGATTCATTAAATGGGACGATAGAGCCATGGGGTTTGGACTTTGTGGCCGGCCAGCTCTACGAGCTCCAGCAATTCACTCGACCTTTCTGAAACTGGCTTTTTTTTTTGAGATGGGGTCTCACTATGTTGTCCAGGCTGGTCTCCAACCCCTGGGCTCCAGTGATCCTCCTGCCTCAGCTGGGACTATAGGCGTGCACCACTGCGCCCAGCTTGAAACTGTAATAGCTTTCTTATTTGTGTAGTGGGAACTCGTAACAGGCCTGCCTGGCCCACAGCTTGTTTTAAGGATCATGTGGGATGGTGGAAATATAAACACTTTTGAATAGCAAACTACTTCTGACGGGAATATAAGTCACTAATAAAATCGGACATGAACTGACATCAAGCACCTCGCTAAACATTTTATGTGCTTTATCTCGACGCCTCTCGATTAATCTCATCGTCACAAGCCCGTGGGGCAAGTCCATTACTTCACCAGTTTACAGCTGACAGAGCTCAGAGGTCCCGTGCCGCCTGCCCCGTGGTTGGACAGTGAAAGACACGCTGTTCCCAAGCCCGGTGCTCATTCATTCCTTGTTTCAACAACTACCAGGGAGGAAGCCGAGGAGGGGAGACACCCACTTCTTGCTCTCAAAGAACTCACAATCCATTGGAATCATAAGCATAGCAGAAATTATCATCTACAAAGCGTTTACGAGGCACCAGGCACTGGGCCAGGTGTTCTGCATGGTGTAGGAACTAATGTTATAACCATTTTATCAATGAAGAAAGCTAAAGTTCAGAGAGGTTAAGCGACAAGCTCAGGGCTACCCAGCTAATATACGGTGCAGCCTGGACTCAAACCGAGGTCATGGGCCCTGGAGGCCTTGCTCTTCTCCACTGTTAAGCTACAGAAACAAAATGCTTTTATGATAATGATTACTTAAAGCTTAACCTGAACTCTAATGATAGGGACCCAAAAAATGACCACATTTGGTTTTCCGCATCAAGTTTGTGAAACTAGAGCGAAGAGGTCTGCTGGGTGCAGATTCCAGACAATGCTTTGCAGGAAGGACCTAATGTTTTCCTTTCAGGGTGAAGGTGGGGGTGCAAATCTGAGGCTGCGGCTCAAAGACAAAGGGGCAGAGGTGGGGTCCCACATCATGATCTGCAACATTTCTACTTCGGCACTGCAGAGCCGCGGCTCCCCAGGTCCCCTGGGAAGAGAGTCCTCTCGGTCAGCGCCGGCTCGCACACTCTGCCAGCCAGACCCCTGTGCTCCGGGCTCAGCGCTCCCGAGTCCAGGAGAGAAGAGCAGCCACCTCCTGGCCAGCAACCACCTCAAGCACACCCCCCGGCCCATGCTGCCACTGCACCGGAGGAAGGAAGAAACGCTCCCAATGCCTGTACCTTAAGAAGCGTATAATTATGCATAATAAAAAGACGCGGCCCTGTGTGTATAAACACCGCTCTGACTGAGTACCCTTCCCAAACAGCCCTCCCGGCTCACGGCGCAGCAACCAGGCCTCTTAAACACGTGATCGCCATCCAGGCCTCCGGGAGGATCTGGACTTGAGGGGGCGGCAGCACAGGGGCAGGCAGAGGTGGCTGCTTGTTGGGGTGAGGGGGGCTATGCTGAGAGTTGGGGGCCCAGGGGCCAGGACATTTACAATCAGGACGTAATCTACACAGGGATAGAGCCCCCCCACCCTAAGATCAGCTGTCATGCTCCCTGCCCTTCCCCCACCCCAGAGACAGTAGGCAGTTGTGCCCGTCTCTCCAGGGACGGGGAAAAGGGAGCTACTGAGAAGCCCGAGCCTGCCCACAAGGAATGTTTTCTGCTTTGGATTCAGGGGGTCCTCCCATTTCTAGCTACACTGATTTCAGCCCCTGTCACCTGCACAGTGCTGCACTAGGCTGAGTGGGAAATGCCCAGGTGACCCAGGAGCACTAACGACACGATGGTCAGTCCAGCAGGTGAGCGAGCCCCTCCCACCTGGGCCAGACCCCCAGCCTTGGGGTCTCCAGCCTCGGGCTTTGCCCAGACTGCTGAGCGGGACGTGCTCACCTCCTGCCCAAAGCGGTGACTCCCAAGCTGGGCACCCAAGCTGCCCCACCCCCGATCCCCCGGCCCAACTCAGTTTGTGCGGCACGTCCCCACCGCGGGCCCCTGGTGTCTCCACGCTGCACGCGGGAGGGCCTGCTGTCTTCCGCGGTGGGCTCTGTTCCCCGCCTTCCCTCCATCGCTCCCACCTCCCCAAACTACCCACCGCTTCTCCGCAAAGCCCGGCAGTGGTGAGAGGCTGGCTCCGGACTGGGAGGTGGCGAGCTGGGTGGAGCTGGCCCCCTGCGCTGTCCTCAGCAGTCCTCACTAGCAGGCCTCAGGTCTCGAGCAGGCGCGTGGCCTGGCCGAGCCGTGTGCTCTGCTGTCCACCGGGGCTGGGGCAGGATGAGAATAAAATGGCTGCGGCAGGGCCGGTATTGGGTGGAGGTAGACGCCTCTCGCTCCGCATGCCAGACAGGGGTTGGCCTCCGTTTGGGCTCCCCTGAAAGCAGAGCCTGAGATGAGGATTTGGGTGCAGGGAGTTTCTTTGGGAGGCGACCCCAGGAAGCAGGAGTGGGTCCCATCCCCCTTCCTGCCCCACCAGTGCAGACACACCTCCTGCTGTGACAGTGAGACTGAGCACGGTCCTTGGGAGTCAGCCACAGTCTCTAAAGAGAGGATGGAAATAGCTCTTGCTTTAGAAAAATCAGAGTCAACAAGAGAGTGCCTGGGAGGAGGGTGGGGGCCAGTGATTCTGGGCTGGGGCGGCACTGTACCCCCAGGCACCAGAAACGTGGTGGGCATTGCTTCTTTGTGCCGTGACTGGGGAGGGCACCCCTGCAGGGGGTGGGCAGGAGCAAAGCATCCTGCCATTCACAGGCAGTCCCAGCAACAGAGAGCCGCCCTCCCAGTGCCATGGCACCCCCATTGAGAAACACCAAAAGGAGCCCTGGGAACGGCCCAGGTGAACAATGCCAAGGGTTTGAAGGCCAGAAGGTCGTGTTCAGCCAGAAAGAAGGGCAAGAGGCAGGTGACGGAGAAAGAGGATGACGGAGAAGTTTCTAGGCTGTGTGCTTAGCCAGCTAAATGTCCAGGGTTGTGAGAGAGGACGCCAGTTAGAGCTACCTGAAATGGCTCTGGATGGAGGCAGTCTTGATGTGCGGTTGTCACGGGAAACCGAGTAGCTGGCCAGCGTGAGCACCGCTGCGCAGGGCAGGAAGGGGGAAGCAGTGAGCAGAATCCATGGCTCCCCAGGCCCTTGAGCTCGGGCGCCACTGGGCAGGTGGGCAGGTGGCACAGAACGAGGGGGCTGGGAGAGAAGGAGGGACCCCTCTTGCAATTCTGACATCTCCCATCAGCTCCCCATGGCAGAGAGACGTTTTCATGTAACCAGTAGCCAGAGGGGGATTGGAGATGCTAATTTCATTTCATTAGATCCCAGCAGCCTTCGATTACAGCAGGCAGGAGGGAGGAAGCGGAGCTGATGTGTTTTAAAAAGCCGCAGTTTTGCGCTTTTTAATTTAATGCTGCCAGTAAAAGATGCCGCCTTGGAGTCGCTAATGATTCTCGTGAATTATTTTGGTTGATTTACACACCCCTCCGACTTTAAATAACGAGGGAGGAAGGAGAGCCGGGTCCCCCCTGGAGCTGCGAACCTGCAGCTGGAAGACGATACTGGATGCTGCTGAGATGGGGGGCGGGGTTTCTTTCAATTGTTTCCTCCAGGCAGGGCCCATGGGGTCCCACCTCCGCCACCCCCAGCCCCTGGGCATCTATAAACAGGGCACAGACTCGGGACACCATTCCCCGCAGACACCCCCCTGGTCCAAGCCGTGTCTCACCTACCGTCCCTTGACAGATAATGATAGCGGTTAGTGCGTTTGGAGCCTTTACAGGGCGCCAGTTTTAGGACGATGCACTTCATCTGCACAGACTCTGATGCTCACATTTATGCTGAGGATCGGTGTGACTTTCCCTGCGTCCCTGAGGAGGAAAACAACGCTCTGAGAGGTTAGGGAGCTTGCTCAAGGTCGCCTAGCTAGGAAGTGACAGAGACAGCGTTCAAACTCACTCGGTCAAAGCAGGACCCGTCCGGCAGGCCTGGGTGTTGCACCTGCAGGGCTGCAGGAGATGAAGGAGGAAACCCAGATTACTCTGAGCCCAGAGTCGAGCTCCCTCCCCTGGTCCCCGAGGTCCAGTGGTCTCCGAAGGGACTGTGCTGGCCGGAAAGGCCAAGACCAAAGGCAGACGGAGTGGAGACCCTCCCTCCATGCCCCCCAGCACCCCATGGGTGTCCGATCAGCAGCTACACCGAGAGTCCTGCTTCTGCGACTTGCCCCGGGGCCCCCAGGCAGGGATTTGATCATGTGCCCGTCTGCCAGGAACACAGAGCTCGATGGTTGGAACGAGCACCCGAAAGGAGCCTCCATTTATCTTGATTGCCGGCTCGTCTCCATCAGGGGAAATGTCTCCTGCCTGCCTGTGCCCCTCTCCTTCTTCCCCTCCAAATAGAATTAGGGGCAGCCGGTAAGAGCATTAGCCCCTTCCAAATTTCCTTTTCTCATCTGTCATGTCCGGGCCTGAGGGTCCAGGCTGCAGCCAGGGAGTGAGGGTCTCTGTGCCAGGAGCAGCAGGGGGTGGACTCCGGGCTGGGATGGAGGGGTAGAGCCCTGTGCAGGAGACCAGGGGAGGCCTGGCCCCTCCACTCCCAGAAGGTCAGGGCAGCTGCATCCATGATGTGATTCGGGCCGGCAGGAGGCTGTGAGCCAGGCTGGGCCAAGAGGATCAGAAAAGCAACGGGAATCGTGATGAGAGACAAAGAGGCCCTGGAGGCCTGTGACTGTCCCACCGAGGGAGAAGCAATCAGCGAGTCTGCAAAGGGCTGCAGGCTTCCGTCCAGACGCATCCTGCAGGCAACTCGAACTGCAAGGAGCACGGGCGAGGAGGTGGGAGTCCTGGGTTCGGATCCCGGCTCTGCCGCTTAACTAGTTCTGTGGCCTCAAGCAAGCTATTGAGCTTCCTTCAAACTCAGTTGGCTTGATGTAAGGTGGACCCGGCGGGAAGCAGAGGGCGCCCTCCAACGGCGTGACTAGGAGGGCTTAGCAAAGGGACCGGGACCTGGAGCAGAGTGAGCACGTGGGCCCCTTGTTCAAAAAGCATTAAGGAGTTCCAGACAACAGCCACAGAGCGTTACACCGAGCATAGGCCCTTCCAAGCACGGGCCCAGGACGACTCTTGGGTCATATGCCCACGAAGCTAGGCCTCGAAGGGGCCTTTTACCAAGCGGTGGGCAGGGCCTAGGGAAATCACTGTCCCTCGCTGGGGGAGAAGTTCTCAGGAACAGGGCTTTGAGGGAGGACCCACCTGTGGCCTGCAGGTCAGGGACGCTGGGAGGTCCCTCACCCTCTCTCTGTGGCTGAGTCAGGGACCCTGGTTGATGGGGTGCACAGAGGTCGGCCTCCCCGCACAGAGCAGGCGGGAAAGGCCGCGAGTGGCTCTGAGCCGGGGAAGCTCTCCGCCTTGTTAGGACGTGAATTCACATGCAGGGAGGCAGCCAGCGCAAGGAGGCCCTTCTGAGAGTTACTCTGCTTCCCCCTCTGTTCTCGGCCACCTGGGAGGCGTCTTTTATTCCCCCGTGGATTCTCCAGCTGCAAACACCTGGGAACTTAGGCAGTGTGGGTCATTGAACGGGTCTGGCTGTGAGCGGGAGCCACGAGCTCAGCTCGGACTCTCACAGTAAATCGGTGCTGGCCTGAAGCTGCCTTCCCTGGGGAAGGAGGATGGGGAGGGAGGTGCCAAGCTGTCCTGTCCCCACCAGGCGCTGGGTCCCTCCGGCCAGGCGGAGGCTGCAGCCCCTGGGGACACAGCAGCTGCAGGATCAAAGCAGGAGGATTAAAGGCCGGAGCTGAAGAGGCTCCAGGAGGAGGGTGGGGCTGGTGGAGACCAGGGTGCTGGGGAGCCAGACACAGTCGGACCTGCTCCTCCTTCTGGGACCCCTGGGGGAAGCCGCTGTGAGGGGTGCAAACGCTCTCAGGCTCAGCGACTGTGCGGTCACACCCGCCAACGGTTAGCCAAGTGCCATCTGCCTGGGGGGACCATCTTCCGTGCAGAAAGCTTTCCGCGCCTCCCCAGCGGTGCCAGCTGCAGGCCGCATGCGGGGGCGGCGGCACCGCCCCAGGGCGACTCTCTGCTTCCTAGGAAGAAAGAGACCCCAGCTGGGTCAAAGCGTCTGGCCAAGGGCAGGCTCCTGATCAGAGGCCGCGAGCTCTGCCTGGCATGACTCAGCAATGCCTGAGAGCCGGATCCGGCTTCGGAAGGCCCACTGTCCTCTCCGCCGGTCAGACGAGGTGGCACTGCCCCAGGACAACCTCTTGCAACGCTGAGCCCCGGACTCCCTCTATCCACTCTCTCCTTGGCCTGAGCAAATGACCTGAGCATAAGCCATGTATTGGAGAGGTGGCGGAGGGGGCGGGGGG
>VBSM01003215.1:2816656-2829152 GCA_008086735.1 Cheirogaleus medius | reverse complement strand
AGTGACCCAGAGAGGGGAAGCCAGCCGGGAAAGAGTGCTAACAAGCCACTGCTACCAAAGCGGGTAATCCCCTGGGGATCCTGAGAGGCCAGAGCTGGCAGTTGGCGTTAACCTGACCGTGGGAAAAGGGTACAGTTGGAGCTGCCTGCTTCACCAGCGGGCATTTGTGCATTCCAGAGCATTTATTAAGTCCGTGCGGTTTGTCCCGGGTTCAGAAGTAGATCCAGAGAGGACTAAATTATCTCAGAACGCAAGGCGGGCCGGGCGCACAGCAGAGCCATCGGAGTGGCTGACGTCCAAGCGCGCACACGAGAGGGAGCTGGGACGTTGGAAGAGCTCCCACGAGAAGAGTGATTTGCTCTGGGTGGCGTTTAATATCGTCTATATGTTGACAACTCCCAACTGGATGTCCCAGCCCGAACCGCTTCCCTGAATTTCAGACTTGCAGGTCCAATTGCCTACTTGACTGCCTATCAGCAAATGACCCCAAACTTAGCGACCTAAAGCAACCAGCATTGGGATATCACACAGTTTCTCAGGGCCAGGAATCCGGGGGAGGCTTAGCTGGGTGGTTCTGGTTCTGGGTCTGTCGTGAGGCTTCAGTCAACGTGTCAGCTGGGACTGCGGTCGTCCGAAGGCTGGACTGGGGCCGGAGGATCTTCTTCCAAGGTGGCACATGCACATGGCTGCTGGCCGGAGGCTTCAGGTTCTTCCCACGTGGCCCTCTGCATAGGGCTGCTCGTGCTATGACAGCCGGCTCTCCCCAGAGCAAGTGATCCAAGAGAGACAGAGAATGAGACGGGCAGGAGGTGTAGTCTTGCACAACCTGATCTCAGTACTGGCACACCCTCACTTCCGTCGTATTCTATCGGTCACACTGCCCACGTCTGGTGCAGCGTGGGAGAGGACTACACAGGGCGTGAGTGCCAAGAGGTGGGTCACTGGGCCATCGTGGAGGCTGGTGACCGCAGGATCTCCAACCGGACTTGCCCTACATGGAACTTCTGGAGTCTCTCCCTTCAGGCATAAAACCGGCTTCCTTCACCGTCTTCCCCAGCCCTGTGAATGCAAAGCCATCTTGCCAGCCGCTCAGGCCAACTCTCGGAGACATCCGTGACTGCTCTCTTTCCATCCCACACACATCCAGTCTTCAGCAGATCCTGGTAGCTCTGCCCTCAAAATAGATCGGGATTCCGACCACTTTTCACTGCCGCTGTCACCACTGTCCTGGTTTAAGGCGCCTGGTTTATCATCTCTCACCTGGACTATTGCAGTGGCCTCCCACGTGGTCTCCTGGCTTCACCTTTGAGCCCCCTGTGGCCATAGCGGTCGGATGACCAGAGGAGGGAACATCAAGCAAGGTATTTCGGTTCTTTCACTTCATAACCAACCACCTTAAACCGAGAGGCTGAAATTATTTATTTGGCTCCTGAATCTGCAATTGGACAGGGCTTGGGAGGACAGGTCCTCTCTGCTACCGGTGACATAGGCTGGGGTGGCTTGAAGGTGGGGGTGACCTGACAGCTGGGAGCTGGAGTCATCTCAAAGCCCAGCTATGTCTATTCAGTGGTTGTCACTGGCTGTTGTCCTTGACCTCACGTGGGGCCATCAGCCAGAACGCCTACACTGGCCTCTGCATGCGGTTCTTTGCTTCCTCACGGTGTGGTGGCTGCGTACTAAGAGCCACTGCCCCAAGAGCAGGCAGGGACAGCTGCCCATTTCTTACGGCCCAGGCCAGAAACAGATGCAGCATCATTTATTTCTACCACATTCTATTGTCAAGAGGTCACAGAGCCCAGATTCCAGGGGAGGAGACACAGACCCCACCTTTTGATGGGAGAGGCAGCAAAGAGGTACAAGGCCATGCTTTAAGGTCACCGCAGAAAGGAACAGGAAGATAACACTCTTGGTGCCGGGCTCGGTGTAGGATGTTCACGTTCGTCAGTGCGTGGGGAGCGGCTTTCCCGCACGTTGCATTGCAGAGAAGCGGCACACGTCTGACATGTGTCCACCGCAGCACACGAACCCAGGGCCTGCCGTGGACCCTCGGTTCTTTCCTCCGAGTCACACCGCCTCTCTGGGATCATCTGCTGTCCCACGCTAAGGTTCCAGGACACTAAGGCACCATTGCCCAGAGAAGGGGATTCAGTACCAGGTCAGGGTTTGCTGGGACTTTTCTGAGAGGGCTTAGTGACAGATGGACCAAAATCACTTGGTTTTAAGACAGTGCCATGTCTCCAGGCCAAGGGAAAGGTTGGACCAGGAAGTCTCAGCTGGGGCTCTATGGACATTTTGGGTCAGAACACGCTTTGTTTGGGAGCCGTCCAGCGCGTCGTGGGACGCTTAGCAACACCCCCAGCCCCCACTCCCTAGATGCCAGTGGCAAGTCCCCTCCCCACTTCTGCAGCCGTGACAACTGAAACATCTCCCGACATTGCCACCCTTCCTCTTGGGTGCAGAATCACCCCCAGATGAGAGCCGCTGGGCGAGGGCGATGCGTGCAGTGGGATTCCCAGCATTTTCTCCGTTCTGGGTCCCTCAGATGTTCCTCCTCTGGCTCAGTTCTAACTCCCGGTCCGTTCCATCGTCTGGACATCGTGAACCATGTACTTGACCATGTGGCCCGTTGCGCTCTGATCGCTGGAAAACGTAGACCCAAAGCTGTTTCGGTGTCTGTCCCCCCAGGACATGCGTCCTTAGTCTGAAATCTGCTCCGCTTTACATTCTTTCCTTTTTCTCCAAATTTTTCAATTATGTCAGTCTTCTTATATTTTATGCATTCTTTTTGTCTGCTTTAAATCTTTTCCAGAAGAAGGGAGAACACAGAGAGCTAAATAAATAACCTCTGTCTGGGTAAATATCTGCGGGGATGACGTCACAGAGGGAGCAGGCCCCTGCCTGAAGGGAAGCAGGACGCACCGCAGTAAGGGGCCTGGCCAGAGAGCAAACCCGGCGTGCTCAAGCCAGGCGGCCTGCGGGGCAGAGTGGGGGTCCCCCACCAGGCTCACCCCCGAGAGGGGCAAACAGAGAGGGAGTTGGATGGAGGCTGGGATGGTCAGAACCCCTCCCCAGGAAAGGGCCATGTTTTGCCTATTTTCTGTCCACAGGAAGGTAAGTTTGAATCGACGGTGGTTGCCAATGGCCCGACCCGACTTTCCAGGCACATGAATGAGTCATCTCGACTTCCCGAAAAGACACTACACGGAGCAGAAGTGGGCTGCCCCCACCACGCCCTGCCTGCATTGCAGATTCTTGAGCAAAATAAATACTTGTTGTTTTCAGACACAAATTTTGGGCCGATCCGTGACGCAGCAATAAATAAGTGCAACATCTTTAGGTAAGTGTCACTGCACCCCTCCGGGACTCAGTTTCCTTACCTGAATCGTGAGCTGTAAAGAGCCCACCAAGCGCTGGGCGTGGGGAAGGGCCTCCGCCGCCAGCAGGTGTCACCAGCCTCGCTGCGAAGGAGCGCAGGCCCAACGGCGAACACGGCCACGCCTGCAGTGCAGAAGGACGAAACAGACGTGAGACCGCAGAAGCCGATGGAGTGACATGCGCTCGTGCAGAGATTATTTCTGCGGCTCCTACTGTGCGCCCAAAGCAGGACGAGAAGGAAGCCTAAGACTTCAGGAAGCAGAGGGGAAATTTCAGCGCTCAGTCCTGGCCTCTTCCCTCCCTCTCTTCTGTCTCCCTGGGGCTCTCAGCTCGGCCACCCCATCTCTCCTACGAGTCCCCACCTGCATACCCGACATGGCCTCCTGGATGCTTAAGACCCTCACCCCCTCCCCACCCCCCACCATCAGTGTGACCTTCTTCTGTTCTCCTCAGCTCAGTGAGTGGCTTTGTCCAGGGCCACGAGCCATGAACTGGCCACCTTGCCTCTCCCTCCATCCCCCACATCCTAAATGTCACCGAGTCCTGATGGTTTTGCTCCCTAAATGCCATTCAACCAGCCCACTGACCTCCATCCCCACCGCTGTCCCCTACAGTCGTCTCCTGCGTGGGCCGATGTGATGGCCCCTTAATGGCTCTCCCACCCCTGCCTGTCCCCTCTCCCTGTTCACACAGCAAGAGCCGGCTTTGCAAAATACAAATCAAATCATGTCACTTCTCTGCTGAAAACTTTCTGCTGGTTTCCTAGTGCTCTCAGGACAAAGGCCACGTCCTGCCAGTGCCTGTGATGGACCCTGCAAGGTCTGGCCCCTGCACAACCCACCCACTCCACCTCCCGCCCCCTGCCTTGCTTTTGAGTTTCAGCCACACTGGCTTCTTTCAGTTTGCCAAACTCCCCATGCTCCCTCCTGCCACAGGGCCTTTGCACATGCTGTTTCCTCTGCCTGAGATGCTTCCTACTTACCTCCTTCCAACCCACACTTTTAAGAAGCCTTCTCTGTTCTCTCTGACCAGACTGACCCCCATCTACCCAGCCCCATGACACCAAGTGGGATCTCTCCTTCACAGCACTGATCTCCGTTTAATTTTACGTTCCTCTGTGTGATTCTCTGATGAATGTCTTCCTTCCACACTAGACTTTAAGCTCTTGAAGATTATGACTGGTTTTGGTATGATTATAACCCAAAAAACTAATCCAGTGCCCTGGTGCATAGTAAGCACTCAATAAACATTTGTTGGATGGACAACAAAAGTGTGGGGGGGGGCGGGGTTGAGAGACAAGATAGTTAATAGTTGCTAGAAAAGTTGGGCAGGATTGTATGAAGTAGGTGGGGCTTGAGCTGACCTTAAAGGAGGAACAGACGTTGTACTGATGGAGACATTTGGAAGGGCACTCTGTGTGGAACAGAATAAACGAAGAGGTAGGTAGGACGTGTGTGTGTGTGTGTGTGTGTGTGTGTTGGGGTGCCAGGGAAGGAGATGGGCCAGGCTAGTGGACATTCAAGCTGGGAAAAGGTGGGACACCAGGTCAGCCGGCAGGTAGATTCCCGAGGGTCTTGGAGGCAGATAAAGCACTGGCATGTGAAAAGAGTGGAAGATTTCAGACCAGAGTGTGGATTCCAGGCAGGCACTCAGCAGGATGGCCAGAAGCAAAGTCTCACAGCAGAGCGGGTGGGACGCAGCAGTAGGGACGCATGGAGCCAGGTGGAGGGCTGGCCAGTGTCCAGGCAAGAGCTGACAAGGACCTGGTGCTGAAGGCCATGGGGATGGAGTGGACGAGGTAGATAAGGAGGCCTTAAGAAGAAAGCCAGGACCCAGCCCGGGGGCCGCTGTCTGCGGGGACCACCCGGGAAGGGTCTTCCACACCAGAGTGTAAGAAGGAGCAGGTCTGCCAGGCGGACACAAAAGGTGCCAGCGCCATCCCCCCAGCTCTTTGCCGCCTTCTGGGTGAGCGGATCAATACCAGCCATCAGGGCTGAGGCCAGGGACAGGGGACAAGGTTAGCTGTCTGCAGGGAACACGGAAAACCCAGGGCAGGGTTGCCTGGGTGACTTATTGCTTATTAATAATAAAAACATGTAAATGTTACGAAGGCCATATTGATCCCAACATATGAACCATCCATCATGAGGGTGAGGAAGAAATGGGGTGTTATAAATATCGAATAATGAGACTGTAGCCCAGGACTTATCAATATAGGTGGGCGAAGGCTGGGACAGGTCCCAGGGCAATTTTATAATGAGAGCAACTCCCAGCAACCCCTCCCTGCATGTGGAGTTCGTGAGGGGGAGGGAAAGACAGAGGGTCCCTCAGTGGAAGGGACATGCTCGTGTACAGGGGCCCTAAAGAAGGGTCCCTTTCCTTCACCATGGAAAGCTGTCATCAGAGCTCCCGAAATCTATTAGTCAGGGATCTACAGCCTGGAAAAATGCCTACCCCAGGGTGGGGAGGGTCTTCACCCCCACTTATCCCAAGGCAACAGAGATTAAAGGGTAGGCATGCGGATTTGGAGTCAGGCAGACCTGGGTGTACTAGCTCTGCAAACTGCACAGCTTTAACTGCTCTGGGCATCAGTTTACTCATCTGCAAAATGGGACTATTGAACCCAACCTGCAAGCCTGCGAACATTAACTGGGACGATGTCTATCGTCGATATCCCTGGTAGTTGGTACTATAATGGCAGAGTGGCCAGGGGCTCCTGGAGCCATTAGACCCCTCCCTACTTGGAGGCATAATACTGAATGACCCAGTCCCAAGTACACCCAGTGAAGTGGCATCATAGTTGAGGAAGGAGCAGCCCGAGCCTGGCCACACCCCTCTTTCCCCAGCTAGGTTTTCCCGGCAGATTTCGGTTTGAATGGCTACAGGTCTCCTGGACCCAGCGGGCCTGGGGCCGGGAAACTGGCGGGTCCTTACAAGTCTCTGCCTCCATGAGCTTCATGCTAGAGTGGGGGGAGGGACCAACGAGCACCTAAAGCCTGAGCCTGAGCAAGTGCCGACAGAGAGGGGTGCTCGGTGATACGGGGGCTCGAAGCGCGAGGTCATGTCCAGTTGAGGGGAGCAGAGAGGTTTCCTGGAGATGAGCCTAGAATGTCCAACAAGACGGGGAGTGGATAAAGCGCCCCAGCCAGGCCCCGTGCAGAGAGAGAACGGGGTGGAAAGTTCCCATCCCCACAATCCCAGAGGGGACCCAGGCCTGCGGCTGGCGGGGAGTGAACATCACGCCCAAGGCACGGGGGATATTTTGTTCATTATGGATTTTTTTGCGTTAATTTTGGCTTTTTATAACATTTAGTATTGCATTAAAATACCATTTGTCTTGATTACTGAGTTTTTGGAGTCCTTACATTTTGTGCCCGATGTGATGCCTCCCCTCCCCCGCCCGCGCCTGCACCCGGCTTACCAGTGACTGCGTTTCTGGGACTATGCCCGTCCCCACCAGCTCTCCACTCCCAGGTACCCAGCCGCTTCCAGTCGCCTCCCGCACGGCTCTGCTGCCCTCCCCGCTTTCCTGAGGCCGAGGCCATCTCCTCACCCCACCCCGGCCCCCACGCGGACCCACCTCGTCGTTCACAGCCTTCGTATCCGGCAGCGGCAGAGGTAGTGCAGGTGGACAGGTCCTCCCTCTGCGCCTGGCACGGTGTCCCCAGGCCGTGTGCTCTCCCGGCACCACCCGATTCGTCCTCTCCGGATCCTGAGACGGGGCGTCACCAACCTCCTCTGTCTGGTGGGAGCCTGAGGCCCAGAGAGGTTATGGGATTCACCCAAGCTCACACAGCTGGGCAGTCCGTGGTGGATCTGGGATTCGACTCAAGCAAAGTGCTCTTTTCACCAGAATCCAGCATTTCCCAAAGTGTCGTCCTTGGAACCCATAGTCCGTGGGCTGTGAATTTGGGAGACTTCAAAGAATTGCGTTCGTGGTTGGAGAAGTTTAACCAGCTGGTGTGCACGGAGACCCAGTAAGAGCAAGCAGGTCAAAGGCTCCAGGTAGTCCTACAGGTAAAAAACAGACTATTTGATATAGTTTAACTTGACATTTTCTGAACTTATTAGCCACAAAACTTTTTTTTTTCATGGAGCATGTCCCTGGGCCAGTGTTCCACCTCGAACTGTCAGCAAGTGCTGACCTGCTTCTGGCTAGAGAGTTTCCCAGCCGGGTCCACACGAGTCCCTCCAGGATCCATTCCTGACCCTTGACCTTCAGGGGAGGCGAGGTTTCTTTCCTCACCCCTGGGTTTGGGGCTGAGGCACCTATAACTAAAGGCAGATTCAAGAGAAGGGCATGCAAATGTCGTTAATACAAGTTTTATGTGGCATGGAGCCTTCAGAAGGGCAGACCCAAAGGAGCAGAGGAAGCTGCATGTTCACGCTTAGGTTTGACGGGAAAGTGGACACTCGTGCGGACGTGTGATTGGACAGAGACAGTGTGACCTGATGGTAATAAATGGGGGGATGGGCAGGGGGCCGTAGCAAGGCCTATTTGTTCAGATTCTGCTCCGTGTCCCTGTGTCTTCAGAGACAAGGACGTTCCTTTCCTCCGGGTGTAGGGAGGGCACCGTTCCCACAAGGTCTCACGAAGCTGCTTCAGAGGAAGCTCGGAGAATCCTTCTGTGGCCCGCGCCAGGGAGAAGGGCGAGGGAAGGACGGAAAGACCTTCCCGCTTCTGCTGTTTCCCGATGCCACGCGCCGCATTTTAGGGTAGTGTGTCCTGAACCCCGTGGCAGTGTGTCCTCTCCCCTCCGCTGCATTTTCCAGCTTGGTCCCCCCGGAGGGAGAGGATGCAGGAGGGAGGGGCTTTAGGAGGAGCCCAGGACGGGCTTTAGGTCTTACAGTAAATATTTCTGTACTGTTTGATCGTCTCACACAGCACGTGAGTCACTTTGGCGAGGAGGGAGGGAAGGAGGGGGGAAGGAAAGAGTCGGGGAAGGAGGGAGGAAAGAAGGAAAGAGGAGAGGAAAGAAGGAAGGGAAGAAGGAAGGAGGAAAAGAATAGAGGCAGAGAGGGAGGAGGAGGGAAGGGAAGGGGAGGGGAGGGAAGAGGAGGGGAGGAGGAGGGAAAGGAAGGGGAAGGGAAGGGAGGGAAGGGGAGGGGAAAGGAGGGGAGGGGAGGAGGAGGGAAAGGAAGGGGAAGGGAGGGGAGGGGAGTGGAGAAGAGGGAAGAGGAGGGAAGGGCTCCCATAGTTTCCGCCTCCCACAGGCATCCCCAAGCTAAAGCGAGCCTGGGGACGGAGAGGAGGCTCTGCAGCTTCCCCTCTCACTCAGTTCCCACCCACCCCTGCAGCCCCCCACCCAGCCCCCCTAGAATCACACACTCATTCCAAGCCATTTCCCTATCAGAGGCCTTGCCTCTGCCCTGTGTCTCAGCCACTCGGGTTTTCACAATTTGCAGTCTCTGTGTTGGCCTGCCCTCCCTCCCCAGCCATTCCAGAGGGGCTGGAGGGACCCCCGGGGTCAGGAGCCCCTCGGAGCACCCCCGCCCAGGCCTGGGTAATGGGCCCTCTTCACGCCGGTTTGATTTTATTATTATGCCAACACACTTGCTTAATTCTCTGCTGTCTTCCTTCTGCACTGTTGATTTACACTGTTAGTGTTTTAATTATACAATTCAGCACTCCTTAAAACATGAAAAACTGCTCAACTTTTCAAGCAATTAAAAGGCAGCAGAGTATATCAGCAGATCCGAGACGAGATAAGTAAATCAAGCAATTAAAAAACTCATTTGGTGAAAATGTAGCAACCCACCCAAAATGAGCAAGGTTGGTAGGCCCTGCTGACAGGAGCGCCAGAGAGCGGCGCCTGCTCCGATTCACCGTCCTCCTCTCGCCGGCTCTCACCTTCCCTGCTCTCCCTCCATTGAACCCCAGCCCGGCCCAGCTGAGGGGACCCGCCTGGGGAGAGCCCAGGACTGTGGTGTGCAAAGACTCGGGTCTCAGGATGGCGCCCAGGCCGCCGGTGAATTTGGCCATATCGTTCCCCTCTCTCGGCCTCAATTTCCCACCTGCAAGTGGGACTGCACACCATGGGGTGTGCGCGCACGTGTGTGTGTGTGTGTGTCTGGTAAAAGATACGTCATACAACTTACCACTGTAAAGGAGAAAACATATCTTTAGCTCACGGCTGAAGCCCCTGCGACAAGACAAAGAGGAAAGCACGCACCTTTATCGAGCTTACGTTTTACATGACACAGGAGACGTCGCGAGGAAATGAAGATCCAGAGAAACAAAGAGCCTGCATGTTTTCTGTGCCGGGCTTGATGAGGGGGGTGAAGTCGTGGAGACTGTGGTCTCATGGTGATACCCTGGAGGGGACTCCGCAAGATGCGGACTCTCCTCTGCGGCTCTGCGTCTTCAGAGACAAGGACGCCGCTCCAGGTGCGGGGTCACCGCTCCCACGAGGGTCTCGTGACTCGGTTTGGGAGAGGTCGGGGAGGAAGGTGAGGGTGACCCTCCTGCTTCTGCTGCTTCCTCAAGTGCCAAGATGCCCGCCAACTTGGGGGCAGCATGTCCTGAACCCCGCACCGTCTTAACCGTTTTGAAGCGTGCAGTTGGGTGATGTGACATTTCTACTGTTCATTCACAGACATGTTGTGCCACCACCACCACTGCCACCACCCCCTCCAGAACTCTTTCCATCCTGCAAACCTGGAACTCGACACCCCCAAACACGAACTCCCCGTTCCCCATCCTGCACCCCCAGTTTTTAAGCTGGTCTCTGCAGAGCCCCAGGGGTTCGTCTGGCCCCTGCAGGGCCGCCGGGAGGGGAGCAGGCCAGGAGAGGGTGAGTGAGCAGAGCTCCATTTGGGTCTGTATGAGCTATCAGGCTTCAGGGGGTTGTTTCATTTGAGCAAAAGACTCTGAAGATTGTTTCTTGAAGTCAGAAAATGATTGCATGAGATGTTCGTAAAGGCCTTCTGGACTGGAAGGAACAGGCTGAGGGGCGGAGGGGCGGTCGCACCAGCAGTGAGGGGGATGGGGACATGCTCCTCTGAGTCCCGGGCAGGACAGAAGAGGCTCCTCCAGAATGAGCTGAGTGCCCCCCGGAGAGCCAGCTCCTCCCAGGCCTTGGCCACTCCCCTCTGCCACCACCGTGCACACCTGGCACCACCACCGCGCACAGTTGGCACCACTGCCGCGCACACCTGGCACCACCGCCTCGCACACCTGGCACCACTGCCGTGCACAGTTGGCACCACTGCCGCGCACAGCTGGCACCGCCGCCGCGCACACCTGGCACCACCGCCATTCACAGCTGTCACTGTGCACAATTGTTATCGTGACTCTGGCCCCAGGGCCCCGGAGAACGGGGACTTTCTCCTGCACTGTGAAAGTGAGGGTGGGGACGAGGCGGAGCAGGGACAGGATGTGCGCAGCCCACTCATCCATCACACCGGGAGCCGGAAAGGCCAGAGGTGCCAGCAGCACCCACTGGCGGAGACCGGCTGTCTGGGAGAAGGATATTGACCGAGGCGAGGAGGGAGGGAGGTGGCGGGTGCCCTGGGGCAGGCGCTGGAGGAGATGGGGGGGCCAGGAGGCAGCCTGGACCAGCAGCATGTGGTTCAGGACAGAACCCCCCGAGTGGACACTCCCCACCCTTCATCCCTGCTGGCAGGACCGTGCTGGTCTCAGCAGGAAGAGGCGAGGCCAGTGCCCCAAGCACTTGGCCTGGGACCCATTCAGGTTTCCTCCAAGAGAACACACCCTCTCCCTGTTCAGGGAAGAGATTCCACTCATCCTGGCTTCCCTCCTTCAAGGAAACAGGGGGCCCCTCTGACATTTTCTTTTCAATCCATGTCCCTTCCCTTTAACAACACTGAAGGGACCAGCCGATCGGGTCTGAAAACGCTGTTGTTTCAAGGCGTAGCTGTTAGCTGGTGGTGTCTCTCTGTGCTGGGTCTCCTTCCACAGAACAGGGTCCCCAGCCACCAACCACACTGGGAAGTAGTCATGGGTCAGGTCACAAACCCTGTCCCAACGAGAAGGGGACAGGGACACACAGGTCCAGTTTCTATGATACCTTCCAGCCCCCAGCTCCAACTCTGTCCGAGCCAGATCTCCCTGGGGTCACCTGCCGGGCCACAGCCCACCCTCGTTCCAGGCCACCTGTCTGCCTGTGGACACTCCAGCCCCTGCCCCGCCCTTCCCCTGGGTTCTATGCACAAAGTCTCCCCTCTACCTGCCCAACAGTCCCCTCAAGGTTACTCCCCTGGAGCAATTTCTGTTCCAAACAGTTTCTACTGGTTGCTCTTTGTAATCCCAGAACCTCCATTAATCATTCTTAAGCCCTTTGAATGCAATATTTTCTCTAAGAACCGAAATTTCTTCACAACTCTGCACCCTCCTGCCATCTCCAATTACCCACTCTCATCCGTCATTAACATAACGCATTAGCATATCTATAACTTCTGTACACTTTGATTAATCTCGCCCGGATTTTTCTCCCAATTGCGCCTAATTGGCTGAGGACTGACCAGCGTGGGAGGAGGTGTGCAGCTCACCGGGCCCCTGGCGCTGAAAGGATGGAGCGGAAATAGAGTCCCAACGTTGCTAAATCCAACTCTTTCATTTTTCAGATGAGGAAACTGAGGCCTGAAGAGGTGAAGTAGTGTCCCTCCCCCCACACCACCCCAGGCAGCACCACCCCACGTGTGCTTCCTGCAAACCAGTTCCCAGAAACGCTCTGTGCAAAAGTAAAGAGTGAGGCTGAAGGGGACAGTGTACAGAGGCCAGGACGCCGGGCTCAGCACATTCTGGAAGGCATGGATGTCCTGGGCTGGACATCCGCAATGCACAGCAGCATGGTAAAGGCTTCAGAAAAGTCTCACGGTAAAGAAACCTGTTATCTTTATTCAATCCAAAATTTATGTAAGCATTATCTCTTCTTTTCTCTAGGCCACCTATATTAGTTATATATTACTGTGTAAAAAAATATTACCCCAAGACTATGTAGCTTAAAACAATAAACAGGCTAGGCACAGTGGCTCACGCCCGTAATCCTAGTGCTTTTGGGAGGCCGAGGTGAGAGGATCACTTGAGGCCAGGAGTTCAAGACCAGCCTGGGCAACATAGTGAGATACCGTCTCTACAAAAAAAAAAAAAAAAAAATTT